>VZQC01009418.1:877247-899172 GCA_009823505.1 Rhizomys pruinosus
AAAAAAAAAAAAAAATGGGAAAACCAGGGCTGGGGTAAAGCTTAGGGGTAATGTGTAAAGCTTAGGGGTAATGTGTGTGTGTGTGTGTGTGTGTATGTGTACACATATAGAGTATAATCCTAGGAAGCAATGTGTGTGTGTGTATGTGTACACATATAGAGTACAGGGAGCACTGTGTGTTTTTGTGTGTGTACATGTATAGAGTACGATCCCAGGGAGCAGAGTGTGTGTGTGTGTGTGTGTGTGTGTGTGTGTGTGTGTACACATATAGAGTACAATTCCAGGGAGCAATGTGTGTGTGTTTGTGTGTACACATAGAGTATGATACCAGAGAGCAGTGTGTGTGTGTGTGTGTGTGTGTGTGTGTGTACACATATACAGCTCCCTACTCAGAAGCACCTGGCGGGTCTTGGATATTTATGTAAGTAACAGGACACAAGATTAGAAGGGTATACTGAGGCTCCAAAGCACCCTCAGCCAGACATGCTGTGGCATGTCATGTCTGTAATACCAGCACAGAATAGGAAGACAGAGTTGGAGGCCAGCCTAGGTTAGGTGTGTGTGTGTGTGTGTGTGTGTGTGTGTGTGTACACATATAGAGTACAATTCCAGGGAGCAATGAGACACCATCTAAAAACAAAGGCCTGTATAATAAGCAGAGAAACCTAGACTTTACCCTGGGGGCCACACAAGATCAAGAAAGATTTTTGTCAGCAGGAAGATACTATGCAGGAGACACATAGAAGCCATGTAGAAATTAACTTTGGCAGTGAGTTCAGGCAGGAAAGACCTGAGGTGGAAAAACTGTCCTATTGTCCATCCTCTTTTCCTCCCAAAGACAGAGTTCTTACAATGCCACACCAAACCTAGGCATCTGTCACACACTCTCTGCATCTTATTTCCCAAACTTAGCATCTACCTGCTACCGTGCAGCAAACCACACAACTAGAGCTGCCAGTATCATAAATTCTCAAATATAACCTCAAAAGCTTGCCCTCCTTTACTCTCCGATCCCACTTTCTCACCCAAGCAGTTGACCTGTAGCTCCTTCGTCTGGGCATCATCCAGGGTAGAGAGGAAGAGGGGACACAGCTTCTCCCGGAAATGGCCTCCAAGCATCTCAGCTGCCACTGGTGAGGAGTAGAGCTTCCCATAGAGGTAACAGATGGAAGCCTGCACGCCTTCATTGGGGTACACCAGGCCTCTCAACAGGTGCTCCATCAAGTTGCCTGTCCAGAAAACATCCAAGAACCAAGAAGAAATCTTACAACATCAATTGCCATATAAAACTCCAACTGCTATCCCAGTGAGGCAGTGGTGATTTCCTGTAAGTCCCTACAGTAAATGTTTTCTAAGTGCTTAACCAAGAGAAAGTCAAAGCTTCAAGGCTACATCTTCTAGGAGATATATGTATTTACATTTCACAGATTTTTTAAGTGCTTCTGGGCTACTAAAATGGCTCGGCAAGCAGAGGGGCTTGCCTGAAAGCCTAACGACGTGAGTTTAATTCCCAGATCCCATAAGGTGGCAGGAGAGAACTGACTCCTAAGAGTTGTCCTATGAACTCTCACTGTGACACGTGTGCATACACACATGCACACATATACACATACTCTAAATAAATTACATTTAACTTCGTTAAAATTGCTCCTATGGCCCAGAATTAATTCATCTTTCCACTCCCAAAGGAAGGCCATAGTAGGTACTCAGTCCATTTATATTAGAAGAATAGAGAGTCAAACACTGCAGTACACACCTGTAATTCCAGTACTCAGAAGGCTGAGGCAGAATTAGGAGTTTGAGGCTAGGCTGGACTACATAGAGAGACCTTGTCAAAGAAAAAAAAAAACACACAAAAAAAGAAACAGCATAAAACCTAAGTCAAGAACCTGGCATTGGGCCTAGAGAGATGTCTCAGCAGTGAAGAACACTTACTGTTTTTGCAGAGGACCCAGGTTTGACTCCCAGCACCCACATAGTGGCTAACAACCATCTGTAACTCCAGTTCCAGGGGATCTGATACCCTCTTCTGTCCTCTGTGGGCACCGTATGACAATGCTGGCCTTATGCACATGCAGGCAATACACGCATACACATAAAATAAAGATAAAATAAATTTTAAAAATTGAAGTATAGAGAAGGAAAGCAATGCCTTCCCAAGTGCACAGTGACCAGAGCAAACAGGCCCCGGACAGCAGCATGACAGCAAGGGGAGCGGTCACTCATCACAGGACACTCACCATGCTTTATTACAAGCTCATCTGCCAAACCAGGAATGGCGTCCACCAACTTGCCAAGAAGAGTCATAGTGGCCAGGCTGCTTCGCATCGAGGGCATGTCACACAGCTGTGGAAAACGAACACACTTCCCCGAGTCAGAATCACAACAGGTCTCTCATGGACGGGGCCTGCCCTACCCACATCAGTGGCCGTATATGTAGATCTCTGTGCTGGATAGCTTTAGTGTCAACTTGACACACCTGGGTTGAGGGAGCCTCAATTGGGGAATTTGCTCCATTGGATTGGCCTGTGGCCACATCTGTGGTGTATTGTCTTGATTGTTGAGCAGTGACAGTATAAGAAGGCAGGCTGGGCATGAGCCAGAGAGCAAGCCAGGAGCAAGCCGGTGGACAGCATTCCTCCATGGCCTGTGCTTCAGCTCCTGCCTCCAGGTTCCTGCCCTGAGTTCTTACCTTGGGCTCCCTGAGTGATCAACTGTGACCCAGGAGATGTAAGCTGAATAAACCCTTTCCTCCCCAAGTTGGTGTCGGTCAGAGTGTTTTGTCACAGCAATGGAAGACAAACTAGAACAGAAATTGGTACCAGAAGAGTGGGGTATTGCTGTGACAGACCTGACCTTGGTGTTTTGGGGAAGGATTGTGGAGGCGTTTGGAACTTTGGGCTGGGAAGATCATTGAATGCCTAAAGATCGTTGCTGTGGAGCTTGGAGCAGTTTTGCTGAAGGAGTTGTAGAAGATGGAGGCCTGGCTTGTGAAGTTTCTAGTTTCAAAGGAGAGCAGAGATCATCAGGACTGTGTAATCTGTGGGTTCTGGTCAGCTGGGGCTGTGGAGAATCAGCTGTAAGTAACAAGAGACCAGAACCTGAAGTGAAACTTTTGTGGTACTGGGGCAATTGATGCTGGTTAGCTGGGGCTGAAAAATCAGCTGTAAGTAACAAGAGACCAGCATCACTGAGGTGAAATCTTCTGGGGAGAATATCTTCAAGGTCAGCACACAGAAGCTGTGACCCAGAAAGGGCCTGAGCCTCCATCTCGAGCCAGAAGCCGGACTTGGTAACGTGTAAGAGTCTCCTATATGGTTCCGGTGTTGAAATTTGAGGGGGTCACAGAGAGCAGCCGAGGCTTGGCACTGTGAGAGGTCAGGAAAGACCATTGGTGGAAGTGCACCTCGGTTGCTGTGAAGACCCCAGGATTGCAGGGGTCATGGAGAGAAGCTGAGGCTTTGCACCAGGAGAGGTCAGAAGAGACCATTGGTGAAGGTGCTGCCTCAGTTTCAGTAGCGACCCCAGCTTTTTGGAGATGCCGGTACCCTGGGACGACCACCAAGAGCAGCGGTAGGTGTAGAATGGAGTCGGCCTGGGCCTGCGAGATGAGTGTGCCACGGACGGCAGAGTCGGAGAGGGGGAGCTGCCGAGACCCTTTGGAGCCCAGAAGATCGTGAGTGAATCCCAGGTGTCCAGCCTTGAGCTACTTTGCTGGACTTAGGTTTTGTTTGAGAGTGCCTGATTCTTCCCTTTGAAATAAGACAGTACTTGTTTTGGATTTTACAGCAGCCCACAGTTAAGAGACTTTTAACGGACTGTGAACTTTTAAGTGTTTGGACATTTTAAGGACTGTGAGGCTTTTGAGGTTGTACTGTCTTAGGTTGTGATTCATGTTAACATCATATTTTGGGGATAAGAACTGGAAAGGTGGTGGTTTAATAGTGATGTGTTTTGTGTGTCAAGTTGACAAGGGGTCAATTGTGCTGGATAGCTTTAGTGTCAACTTGACACACCTGGGTTGAGGGAGCCTCAATTGGGGAATTTGCTCCATTGGATTGGCCTGTGGCCACATCTGTGGTGTATTGTCTTGATTGTTGAGCAGTGACAGTATAAGAAGGCAGGCTGGGCATGAGCCAGAGAGCAAGCCAGGAGCAAGCCGGTGGACAGCATTCCTCCATGGCCTGTGCTTCAGCTCCTGCCTCCAGGTTCCTGCCCTGAGTTCTTACCTTGGGCTCCCTGAGTGATCAACTGTGACCCAGGAGATGTAAGCTGAATAAACCCTTTCCTCCCCAAGTTGGTGTCGGTCAGAGTGTTTTGTCACGGCAATGGAAGACAGACTAGAACAATCTCACACCACAGTCAGCTTCCTTAGCTAAGTTTCTATCTCTTCCCTTCATACAAGAAAAAGACTAAGTCAGCTCCCTCTCAGCCCTCAGGACCAAGCTCAGTACATCTTGTTAAACTATTAATATTAGCACACCTTGGCTGGGTATGCTGCTCAGTGGCTGAGCACTTGTCTAGCATGTTCTAGAACCAGATATTGGAGGATGAAACCTCATAAAGATAAAACACGGATTCAGTGTTAAATGCGTATACACACAGATTAGCTACCATTCTCCATGTAACTTTTAAATTTTTATTATTTATTTTTATTTTATATGTATGAGTGTTGGGCCTGCATGCATGCAAGTGTACTACCTGCATGCAAAGCTCGTGGATAGTGGAGGCTAGACAGTTGTTAGCTGCCGTGTCGGTGACTGGAAACAAATCTGGATCCTCTACAAGAGCAGCCAGTACTCTTAACCACTGAGCCATCTCTCCAGCCCCTCAATTTAGCTTTTCTGTGTATGTGGATACACTCCAGGGGACTAAAGGCAGGGCCTCATTCTACCACTGAACCACATCTCCAGCATAATGTCACATGGGGTTTGAGTAAACACCTTAATTTTGTTGATACAGTGAATGTTTGTTGTTCATTAGTTTGTTTGAGACAAGGTATCATGTAGCCCAGCGACATAAACTCTCTACATAGCTGAGGCTAGTCTTGAACTCCTGATCCTCTTGCCTCTACCTGGGATTACAGACTGCACTACCATGCCAAGCTTTTTTTTTTTTTTTTGGTCTTTTCGAGACAGGGTCTCCCTGTAGCACCAGCTGTCCTGGAACTCACTTTGTAGACCAGGCTGGCCTTGAACTCACAAAGATCCGCCTGCCTCTACCTCCCAAGTGCTAGGATTAAAGGGGTGCACCACCACGCCCGGCCATGCCAAGCTTTTATTGAATACTTTCTATATAACAAGCGCTAAGTTGTGTGCTTTATGGGGACAGTCATCTTGTCCAATGGCTGGATATACATTTTGGGCAATATTCAAAACTCTTTTGATGGAAATAATAGCACTAGCTTCATGCAATTGTTGATAAGACTGGATAAAACCTTGCATATAAGCTGGGCAGCATGGCTTGCAATTCAAGCACCTGAAAGACTGAGGCAGGAGGATCACGAGTTCAATGTCTAGGGTACACATGGAGACTATCTCAAAAAAAGAAAAAGAAAGAAAAAGGCATTGCATATACATCACTTAACAGTGCCAAACATAGAGCAAGTGCTCAATTAATGTTAATGTTGTCATCATAATAAAATCTATAGATTCTAAATTTAATCTAAAATATTAATACATACAAGATAATTACAATATAAATATCATATGTAATTATATATTGTTCTTAATGATATTAAGATGAATATTTTTCTTCCTTCTGAAAAATAAATAAGTAATTCTAAAGTAGGCATAGGGACATGTACTTAATCCCAGCACTTGGGAGGCAGAGGGAGGCAGATCTCTATGAAATCAAGGCCAGCCTGGTCTACAGAGTGAGCTCCAGGCCAGCTGGGGCTACAGGGAGACCCTGTATCAAAACGAACAAACAAAAGACAAACCAGAAAACCAATATTTCCTTCAGATGCTAGTAAAAAACAAATGTGTTCAGTACCAAGTAGTATATGTAACTGAAAACCAAGTAAAACACTACATCCAGACATAGAATAGATTTTCTTGACAAATCCATCAATCTAATTTGCACAGTATTGAGAAGATACTAAGAATGGGCTATGGAATGATTATTCTGGGAAGACGAGATGTTGCTGCACCAAGGGTGAACTGGGGACACTGAAGTGGAAGGAAGCAGGGCAGAAGCTGCTGGGACCACCTGGGGGCCTCAGGAAAACCCCTTCTTCAGCTCTGAACTCCAGTCTCCCCATCTACTCAAAGAAGGGCTGACTTAGTTTTGACAGAATCAGGACTCAGAGAGGGGCCTCAAGAACCCACAGCTAGGTACCAACCTCTCTGTGGCACTCGTCCAGCAGACAGTGGATGGTCTGTTCCAGCTTCAGCTGAGTGGTAAGCTGGATAAGGACTGAAGAGACACAATAGCATTATTAACCAGGAGACAGACAGACAGACAGACACACACACATACACACACACACACACACACACACACACACACACACTTCAGCACTCACAGACTCCATACTCAAAGTCAGAGCATGAGCACAATTTGCTTGTGGCAAATGGTATCAGTCTTTTCTATCTCCTCTACTAAATGACATGAACCCACCTCCAGTGTTTTGTAGTAGCAGTTCTCAATGAAGGCTGCACCTTCACAATCACCAAGGAAGCTTCAAAAACAGACTGATACGGGCTTAGAGCTATGGCTCAGGGTGAAGTACTCGCTTGTCATGTGTGACATCCTCTGTTCAATCCCCAACACCATCATGCACATGGGGGGGAGGAGGGAGAGAGAGGAGAAAAGAGAGAGGAGAGGAGGAAGACATGGAGGAGGAAGAGGAAGAAGAGGAGAGGGGGCTTAAATGCACATACACATGAACACAAGCCCTAAATTCAATCCCAGCACCACATAAAACTAGGCATGATGTCACATCCTTGTGATCCCAACACTTGGAGGATCAGAAACTCAAAGCCACCCTCATCCACATAGTGAGTTCCAGGCCAGCATGTGAAACCCTGCTTCAAAGAAAGGAGAATGGTGGCGCACGCCTTTAATCCTAGCACTTGGGAGGCAGAGGCAGGCGGATCTTTGTGAGTTCAAGGCCAGCCTGGTCTACAGAGTTCCAGGACAGCTGGGGCTACAAGGAAACCCTGTCTCAAAAATACCAAAAAGAAAAAAAAAAAAAGAAAGGAGAACAGAAAGGAGGGAGAAAGGGGGGAGGGAAGGAAGAAGGCAAGGGAGAGGGACAGAGACAGAGACAGAGGGAGAGACAGAGGCAGAGGGAGGGGNGAGGGGGAGAGGAAGGCGGGTCAGAGATGGAGAGTGCCAGACAGCACCAGCCCAGAAAAACCATACAGATTCAGCATGACAGACTAGAAGTGGGGAGCAACCCTATACAGTGAAAATCTGAAATGAAACGTATCAGAAATTTAAAACCTTTAATTCCAGAACTCAGGGGGAGGGGAGGGGGAGAGGAAGAGGGGGAGAAAGTGGGACAGAGAGAGGAGAGAGGGAAGGAGGGAGGGAGAGAGAGAGAGAGGAAAATTCTCAGTGGTCAGAGCTTCAAGAAGTACTATGCTTTTCCATATGTCTGTCTGGACTGAAACATCAGAAACAGACACATATCGCATTGATTTATGGGATAGTCATGGATTTGGAAAAACCAAAACTGGAAGACTGAGGACAAAGAGGCCCCAGGGAAATGGACCTTTCAGAATTGACACAAGATGTGTCCTAGGGGGTGGAGAGACGGCTCATCGTGGGAGCAACAGCTGCTCTTGCAGAGAACCCGAGATTCCCAGCAGCCACCTGGTGGCTAACAACCTTCCATAACTCCAGTTCCATGGGAATCCAACGCTCTCTTCTGACCTCCCTGGACACTGCACAACATGGGTACACTTGCATGCATGCAGGCAATACTCTCATATACATAATAAATTTTTGGTCTTTTTGAGACAGGGTCTCCCTTTAGTCCCAGCTGTCCTGGAGCTTGCTCTGTAGACCAAGCTGGCCTTAAACTCACAGAGATCTTCCTGCCTCTGCCTCCCAGAGTGCTGGGATTAAAGGCATGTGCCACCACCACACCCAGCATAAATAAAAATTTTAAAAAAGGTACGTGTCCCAAACAAATGATTCTCAGGGAGCACATACTATAGAGGAGGTTCTGTACAGAATGGTACATATTGTGTCAGTCCTTCTCTTTCCTGAGCCACCCAGAGCTCATTTCATGGACACACTTACAAAGGGGCTCTGGGGGCAGACATGGAGGCTATGCATGGGCTCAACATGGAAGCCCCTCATGAAGGCTGAACTGATCACTGTTGACACCGAGTACCTAACCTACCAACAGCAGAGAACAACAAACCCACACAGTACCACAGGACCAGTTATGTGCTGTTGGGTGGATTACATACTGTGTTCCTAACGTCATGGAAGAGCACAGATCTGTCCTCACTGGAACACATGCATATTCCAAATATGGATTTCCCCTCTCTACTCATATAATGACATCTATAAGTTGACAGAATACTTTGTTCACCATCATTGTGTTCCACACAGTATCACTTTCATCAAGGAGCTCATGTCACAGCAACAGAAGTACAGGAAGTGGCTCCAGCTCTTGAAATGTACTGGTCCTGTCCTATGTTACATCACCTGGATCCAACCAGCAGAATGTGAACGGGTCTATGAAGACAGCCATGACACCATTTAGAAGTCACCATTCTGAAAGGATGAGCTCCTAGCTAACATGGGCTGTGTTTTTAAGTCAGTAGTCAACATCAAGCTGTGTCTTCACCATAGTGTACACTGATCAGGAATAACTCCCCTTATTATTATTATTTTGTTGTGGTGGTGGTTGTTTTGAGATAGGGTCTTCCTGTAGCCCCAGCTGTCCTGGAACTCACTATGTACACCAGGCTGGCCTTGAACTCACAGAGATCCACCTGCCTCTGTCTCCCAAGTGCTGGGATTAAAGGCGTGTACCACCACGCCTAGCTTTGGCTATCTCTTTAAAGGCCCTATCTCCAACTAGACATGAGGTGCTGGGAATTCAGGCTTTAACATACGGGGAATATATCCCATCCCACACTTTGAGCTCTGCTAGTTTAAAGGTCTTGGCTCCTCAAGGAGAAATATTTCCCTGAAAGGCACAATATGACATCACTGAATCAGAAATTGCAACTGTCCTCTGGTCATATTGGGCTCTTTACATCATTGACTAACACACAAAGAAGGGATTACATATTTACTATTTGGAATGATTGATCCTGATATCCACAGGAACCTCTGTTGCTACCTACAAGAGGAACATGGGGGATTCTGTCTGCAACCAGAGAGGACCTAGGATACTTCTTAATATCTCCATATTAAAAACTGTCGTATTGGAACTGGAGAGATGGCTCAGCGGTTAAGAGCACCAACTGCTCTTGCAGAGGACCAAGGTTCAGTTCCCAGCACGCACGTGGCGGCTAAGAACCGTCTGAAACTCCAATTCCAGGGGAATCCGACACCTTCTTCTGACCTCCACGGCATTGCACGTCACGGGTGCACCAACCTACATGCAGACAGAACACTCATACACATAAAAAATAAATAAATAATAGGGGCTGGAGAGATGGCCTAGCGGTCAAGAGCACCGACCGCTCTTGCAGAGGACCCGGGTTCGATCCCCAGCACCCACATGGCGGCCGAGAACCGTCTGAAACTCCAATTCCAGGGGAATCCGACACCTTCTTCTGACCTCCACGGCATTGCACGTCACGGGTGCACAAACTTGCATGCAGACAATACATTCACACACATACAGAAATAAATAAAAAATAATAAATAAATAAAATATAAAAAAATAAAAAGTGTGTTATTGAAAACCATTAGCAGCTGGGCGTGGTAGTGCATGCCTTAGTCCTAGCATTTGGGAGGCAGAGGCAGGCAGATCTCTGTGAGTTCAATGCCAGCCTGGTCTACAGAGTGAGCTCCAGGCCAGCTAGGACTAAAGAGAGACCCTGTCTCAAAAATACAAAAAAAAACAAAAGAAAGGAAAAAAAAAAGAAACCATTAGCAACCAAAAACAAACTGTCACTGAAGATTCAGATCTTTATTTTTTTAAGACTAAAACTTCTTTTTTTTATTTTTTTTTTTAATTTTTTTGTATGTTGAATTGTATCTGTCGGCATGATAGGTTTGTTTGCACCAGTGTTGGTGTGTGCAATGTCGCGGAGCAGAAGGGAGGTCGGATATCTGAGAGGCCATCCTCTGGAGAGTTATAGGTAAGGTGTGTTCTCAAACCATCCATTGGGTGCGGGGATCAAATCCCCTGAGGTTCCTACTGCAAAGAGGCACTTTGGTACTCTCAACCATTAGGCCATCTCTCAGCACCTTTTTTTATTTATAATTACGATATTATTATGTGTAAATGTGCTGCATGTAGTTTACGACCCCATGCAGGTGCAATTTGACCATGGAGGCAGAAGGAGCATGGATTCCCCTGGAACTCGGAGTTAAAGATGGTTTTACTAGCTGCCATGTGGGTGCTGGGAATGGAAACCAGGTCCTACGCATAAGAGCCATAGGCACTATATTAACTCACTTGAGCCATCTTCTCCAGCCCTGATTCGATCTTTGTAGAAACAAAGTTTTGGGTCATCCAACCAGGTAAAAACCATGACCAGTTAAGATCCCCAATGTGGGTAAAGGATAGATTAAAATGAAAATAAGAAAAAATTCGAGAAGCTGGAATGTTAGCTCGATGTTAGGAGCCTGAGAGCAAGGCCCCTGAGTGTAAAATACCCCTCACAGGGGGTGGGAGGGAGGATGGCTCAGCGTTGGAGCACCAACTTGCTCTTGCCAGAGGACCAGGGTTCAATTCAACAGCAATCTCAAGGGCAGCTAACATACTGCTTGATCTCCAGTCCTACGGGGATTCTCACTGACCCTCCTGAGCGTATTAAGCTACACTAGGTGCGTCAACCTGCATGCAGAAAGTTACATCATACATACTAAAATAAATAAGAATTTGTTAAAAAACGCCAAGTATGGTGGCCACGCCTTTTATCCTAGCACTTCGGAGGCAGACGCAGGCTTATCTTTGTTGAAGTTAGTCCAGGCAGCCTGGTTACAGAGCAAGTTTCCAGGGACAGCTGGGGCTACAGTGGAGACCCTTGTCCCTTTGGTCTTTCGAGGGGACAGGTTCTTCCCTGTAGCCCCAGCTGGCCTGGGAACTTGCTCTTGTAGACCAGGCTGTCCTTGGCGGAACTCACAAAGATCAGCCTGCCTTGCCTCCGAGTGCTAGGATTAAAGGCGTGCGCCAACTACGCCCCCGGCATACTAACTAATTTTTTAAAAAATTAACAAAAAAAAAAAAAATAGGGGCTGGAGAAGATGGCCTAGGGGTTAAGCGTGCCCAACCGCTCTTACAGCTGACCCAGGTTTCAATCCCCAGCACCACATGGCCGCCGGAGAATCGTCTGAAAACTCCAATTCCCGGAGAAATCCAACACCCCCTCTTCTACCTCCGTGGCATTGCATGCCACGGGTGCACAAACCTGATGCAGACCGTTACCATTCATACAAGAACCCAGAAATTAAACAATTTTTAAAAACAGGAATAAAAAAATTAAAAAAAATAAATAAGTAAATAGGAAAATTTTTTTCTTTTTTTTTTTTTTTTTGCTTGGAGTTAGAAGATATTATATTAAGTTTGAAGTCACCACTACAGTCCCAGAAAAACAACAAACGACAAAATGTCTTCCCTCATTGTGGATGCTAGCGTCAATTAACCCAACTGTAAATATCTCTTTTCTGGGAGCAGCGGATTGCATATTGAAAAGAACAAACAACAGAAAAAGACTGAATACGAAAAAACTGACTGAAATGGTGAACTGGAGGGTGGGAAGGTTGGGAGGGGGACACGTGGGTCTAGATTCGATTAATATATATTTAAATTGACATGAGCTGAACAAATATCCAATTTTGCCCAGGACTCTGTCTACAGGTTACATGGTGCTTTAGGACTTAGTACAAGTAAATATGTGTCTATTAAACAAAAAATTGGTTTTAAAGGTTTTGGTAAAAAAATAATGCATCTGAGTTAATTGGAAATCTAATTTGTTGCCACATTTGTTTTACTAAAAAATCTGTTACAACAATAACTCTTGGGATTGGCATATTATACAAATGTTCTCTATTAATTTTCTGTTGTACAGTATCATCTTGTCAGCCATTCTTTTTTCTACCCTTGTAGGATGATTTAACTTAAGGAATTAAGTTTGCTTCCCAAGTTAAGGACATACAGTCACCCAAAAAAACAGCTTGGGTGAATTTTGATGAAATGAAATTTGCTTCTTGATTTCTGCCTATAAGTACGTGTACTACAAATGCCTTTTTGAGGACTAAGGGTCAAAATCAAATAAAAAAGAAAAAACCTAAAAATTAAAAAAAAAAAAGGGGGGATACAGTTATATATGAAACATTTTTGTCAAAAAAACTTTGCAATTTAAATCTTAAAACTATTTATGGGAAGCCGCGGGGAGTGGTGGCGCACGGCCTTAATCCTAGCACTCGGGACGGCAGAGAGGCTGATCTTTGTGAGAGTTCAAGGCAAGCCTGGTCTACAGAGTGAGTTCCAGGACAGCTGGGACACATCTGGAGACCCTGTTTCGAAAAAGACCACAAAAAAAAAAAAAAAAAAAAAAACAAATATTAGGAAAAGATTTGTCTGTTCCCACAAGGTCCAAAACCTCACCAACTTAACAGCTGAGAAAAAAAGATAGATAACAGCTTTGCAGTGTAGGATTTTGTACCAGGAAGTGGCCAGCAGAGGGTTGGCCCATCTGAACATGAAAGGAAGAAAGAAGAAAGCCTCAGATGCTACAGGCATCAAACATCTCTTTGGATCCTATTTGTAACAACGTTTTATAATGAGTCCTAATGAACCTGACGTTCTAGGTGCCGCAAAGATTCATATGAGAGTGACTTTCGGGGGTGTAGAGTGGCCAGCAGTTATTAAGAGCGCAACTGCTCTTGCAGAGGACCCAGTTCGATCCCCATCCCCCACATGGCAGTTGTGAGGGAACCGTTTTTAACTCAGTTCCAGGGAATCTGACGCCCTCTTCTGACCCCGCAGCATTGCCCGACACAGTTGCACAGACCTACAAGCAGACAGTAATTCATACACATACAAGGAATAAATACAAATTTTAAAAAATATTGAGAACTTTCCATTACCTCCTCTTTCATAGAAACAATGAGGACTATGATGGTGATTGAGGGGTTCATTTCTATAACTTGTAAATTGGCGCCAAATGTTTATAGAGTGAGTTAAATTTTTAAAAAACTGGTAAAAAATGCAATTTTTTTTTTTTTTTTTTTTTTGTCTTTTTGAGACATGGTCCTCCCGCTAGCCCAGCTGTCCTGGAATTCGCTCTGGTAGCCCAGGCTGGCCTTGAAACTCACAAAGATCCACCGCCTTGCCTTCCCAAGTGCTAGGATTAAAGGCGTGCACCCCCATGCCCCGGCTTTAAAACGGTCACTCTGCCTTCTTTCATTGACTAATAGACCTCGGACCTGTTGAAAGGTTATTCTCTGTTCATAACCATAATAGAATACTAAAGTATTCTTAGACTGTACATTGTACTCATAAAATATTAATACAGGAGAGTTCTGATATCAGAAATGCATTATTCTACCAAGGAGTTGTTGGCCAAGGGATCCAAGCCACCCCAAAAGGTAAAGTTTTCTTGACTGTAAACTGGGAACCTGCCAAGAAAGAGGCAGTAAGGCCTTGCTTGTCGAAGACCTGATTGTAAACTGTGAAAGATGTATTGAGCCACATTTGCAAGTGTACAGTTGGTTCTTGAATACAGAGAATGAATTACCAAGGACCACTAAACCAATAAAGCAAAATATAGGTCTCTTTGAGGTCAAGCAAGACTCCTCTGTCAGCACCAGCTACACTCACTGCCTGAAATACTTGAGCGTGGCAGCCTATATGTCTGTATATCCCAAATCTACTTGGCTAGTAGCTCTCTCCTTGGAGGGAATTAACCCACGGATGTGATGCCAAAAGCTTACCATCTATTCCTAGGTGTTATTTTGTTCAGATGATTAGAGATATTATAAGCCACTTAAGACCCTGTCATCTTTTACAGATTTCGCCTCGCCTTTCCCCTGCTAGGTTCGCTAAAAAAAACCGTTTAATTCATCGGATTAAAGCATATCCATCCAAACATCTGTTGTGTCTATACCAAACGTAACCTCTACCATAACAATATTTTATATGCTTTAAATATCTATTATCTAATTGCCTGTGCTTCTTAAGTAGGATTGAAATGTTATTCCTTTCAATCAAAACTGTTTCAACCCATGAAGGAAACAGCCAGAACTATTCATTGATTAAAACAAAAAAATTGACAATCTCCAGAGAAGTAGGGACTGATTTTGTTCTCACCACTGTGCCCCCTCTTCTAAGCCTAGAGGAACAATCTGCGTAAGTCCCACGCCTGGGTCCGGCATGGTAGTGTTAAGTCTGTAGGGGTTGGTCATGGGGGGAATGTGGGGGATGAATGAAGTGAACACTACAGCCAAATATATGACGGACACATTTATTTGATTCAACTTGATTGTACATTACAGCCCCCCAGCCGATGGTGGGACTCCTTGGCTTGCGGTGGTGGGTTTGGGCAACAACTGGTTGCAAATTGGGTTGTTACAGAGAAGGAAACTGAAACACAAAATAATTAAAAATGTATAAAAAATGACAAAAAAAGAAAAAAAAAAAAAAAAAAAAAAAAAAAATTTTTAATAAATAAATAATTTTTTAAAAATAAAAAAAAAAAAATAATCTCCCCACACGAAAATAAATACGTACATAGGAATTTTTTTTTCTTTTCTTTTTTTTTGAGACAGGGTCTCCCTTGTAGCCCCATCTGGCCGGAAATAACCATTTGTAGAAGGCTGGCCTTGGAAGCTCACAGAGACAACTGCCTCTGCCTACTGAGTTACTAGGATTAAGATTGCATGAAACCAACATGACGGCTGTTTATTATGTTTTCCTTCTAAAACACTTCTTAGCCACCATTGTGGTGCTGGGCATCAAACCCTTTAGGTCCTCTTGCAAGAGCAGCTGGTGATCTTAATCGCTGAAGCCATCTGTCTGGCCCCTAAGTCAGGAAATTTTAAGAAGAGGGAGAATCGTCTAGTAGACTGTGCTAGAACTACAAAGCAGTCAAGGTCAGCATACTAGCAAGGTGCTCGAAAGGAAATGAACAATGCAGACACAAGATTTTGAATAAAGATTCAAGCTGTGATCAGCCATAATATGAAAGACAAAGGCTGAAAGACGTAAGAGATTCAGATTGAGATTTACCAACACACCCCCTTTTCTTTTGTGAACTAGATTATAGAAATTATTATAATTTTCCATGGGCATGGTGAATCACTGGTGTGCGACCTTTAATCCAGGTTTGGCACCTTTAATCTGATTGGATGTGAGGCGAGAGGCAGGCAGATCTTCTGTGAGTTCAAGGCCAGCCTGGTTCTACATAGTGGTAGTTCTAGGCAGCTGGGGCTACAGGGAGACCTATCTCAAAAAAGACAAACAAAAAAAAAAAAAAAAAAAAAAAAAAAAAAATTACCTTGTTTTGAAAAAATATTTTATTTATTTTAGTTTTATGTGTATGATTATATTGCCTGCATGTATGTTGAGTGCACACTTGTCATGCAACGCATGTAGAGGTGAGAAGAAGGCACTGGATCCCCTGGGACTGGAGTTATGGAGTTAATGGACAGTTGTTAGTCATCATGTACTCAAAGTTGAACCTGGTCCTCTGCAAGAGCAAACAGCACTCTTGACCACCGAACCTTCTCTCCAGCCCCAGATTTATCTGGTTTCAGCCACTTTTCTGTGTATGAATGTGTATGGTGTGCACACTTGCATGTGTGTAAAGGTGCATGTGTGTATATGTTATGTGCCATGCCTATGGGGACACCTGAGATTCTGCTGAATATCCCCTCAATCAATGTCCCCTAACAGAAGTGTGTGTGGACAGTAAAAAGAAGGGCGTGTGCTCAGTACACAGAAGAGCGTGCACACAGTACACAGAAGTATGCAGAGCTGTAGTGTGCTTCCTCTGGCTTTCCTGTTCACGCATGGTCTGCTTCCCTTTCTTAGGAAAACTTCCCCGATTTCCTTCTCCCTGTGGCAACAATGACCTTCTGTTACACCTGAAGTCATTGTGCAGTTTTGTAAAGTTGGCTTCTTTGCATCCGTCTTCCCCAGCAGACACTGATTGGTAACGACACTCTGCCAGCCCCTCTCCCCAGACCTAGGTCCCAGCCAAGCTCAGAAACCCAGCAGCCTATAAGCAGCATACCAAGTTACCCAGGGTGCTGCTTCTCTTTCTCCTCTTCAGTTCCCTATTTCAACATTCCTTAAAGCTGTGTTTGCTTCCTGTTCACACCCCTGTCACAATCTCTGGACTCAACCTGGAACACTTCTCACTCTCTGCAAGAATCTTCTCACCCCAGTACCCTTCCTTCCTTCTGTCTCTACAAGCCCTTTATATGTAAACAAATGTACTTCTGCCTGTGTGCAGACAAGCTTCAAAAAATCTGTATCAGGGCCAGGGACTGGAGAGATGACCCTAGTGCTCTGGAGACTGTGACCCAGGTAAAAAAAAAAAAAATCCAGCTCTGTCATTGGTTAGGTATAACCTCCCTGACCTATCATCCTGTCTCCTATAAAGGACTATCCCAGAGTTGAAAGCCCAAGAAGCCCTTAACACAGGACAGCTTGGAGAGATGGCAGTTAAGATCACAGGCCTCTCTTGTCAGTTTCCAGGACCCAGATGGTGCCTGACAACTGTGCTCCAGTGCAAGGAGCTCTGATGCCCTCTCCTGGCCTCCGTGGATACTGCATAACAAGGGTACACTTCCACGCATGCAACCAAAACACTCATACATACAAAATAAAAATACGTAAAAAAAGTTAAATTTGCACTCACCTTTCCCAGCACTCAGGAGGCAGAAGCAGGCAGATCTCTCTGTGAGTTCAAGGCCAGCTTGGTCTACATAGGGAGTACCAGGCCAGCTGGGGCTACAAGGAGACCCTGTCTCCAAAAGGCAAAATAATAATAAAATAATATGAGGGCTGTTTAGATGGACACAGGTTAAAGGTGTCGCTGTCCATGCTAACAACCTGAGTTTATTTTCCAGGTTCTACAGGGAACTGACTCCCACAAGCTTTCCTCTGAGCTCCAGGTGAGTGCTGTGGCCTTGACACACGTGCTCTCAATAAATAATAAGCTAATTTAATAAAATATGAAAAATACGTCTATATGAAATATAATTTTTTTATTTTTTTATTTATGTGTATCAATGTACTGTCTGCATGTAGGTTTGTGCACCCGTCGTGCAATGCCTCGGAGGTCAGAAGAGGGTGTCAGATTCCCCTGGAATTGGAGTTCTCCTGGAATTGGAGTTACAGAAGGTTCTCAACCGCCATGTGGGTGCTGGGGATCGAACCCAGGTCCTCTGCAAGAGAAGTCGGTGCTCTTAACCGCTAGGCCATCTCTCCAGCCCGAAATATAATTCTTTTTTTTTTAATTTTTTTTTATTATTTATTTTTGTATGTGTATGAATGTATTGTTTGCATACAGGTCTGTGCACCCGTGTCGTGCAATGCCGCGGAGGTCAGAAGAGGGTCTCGGATTCCCCTGGAACTGGAGTTCTCCTGGAATTGGAGTTACAGACGGTTCTTAGCCGCCATGTGGGTTCTGGGGATCGAACCCGGGTCCTCTGCAAGAGCGTCGGTGCTCTTAACCGCTAGGCTATCTCTCCAGCCCCGAAATATAATTCTTTTAAAGAAAAGGTTTAGGGCTGGAGAGATGGCCTAGCGGCTAAGAGGGCCGACTACTCTTGCAGAGGACCCAAGTTCGATCCCCAGCACCCACATGGCAGCTGAGAACCGTCTGTAACTCCAATTCCAGGAGCACTCCAGTTCCAGGGGAATCTGAGACCCTCTTCTGACCTCCGCGGCATTGCACAACACGGATGCACAAACCTACACGCAGACAGTACATTCATACACATACAAATAAATTAAAAAATTAAAAAAAAAAGAAAGAAAAGGTTTATTTCTGTGTTGTTTACCAAGTACAGGGCCTTGTGTAGCCTAGGATGGTCTCAAACTTGCTATGTAGATGAGGATGACTTTAAAATGGTCCTGCCTCCACTGCCCAAGTGCTAGGATTACCAGGCATAGCCCCCACACCTAGCTCAAAACAAACAAGGACAAAAACAGGGTTATTGCTGCCTTTGTTTTTTGTTTTTTTTGTTTGTTTGTTTGTTTGTTTTGTCTTTTTCGAGACAGGGTCTCCCTGTAGCCCCAGCTGTCCTGGAACTCACTCTTTAGACCAGGCTGGCCTTGAACTCACAAAGATCCGCCTGCCTCTGCCTCGGGAGTGCTAGGACTAAAGGCGTGCACCACCACGCCCCGCGGCCTTTGTTTTTTTTGTTTGTTTAGTTGGGGCTTTCTTGTTTTGTTGCTTTATCTTATCTTACCTTATCTTACCTATTTTGAGACATCTTATCTTATTTTATTTTTTGAGACAGTGTCTCCCTGTGACCCCAGCTGGTCTAGAACTCCCAGTGTAGGCCAGGCTGGCCTCAATCCCACAGACTCTCAACTGCTGGGATTAATGCCATGTGCCATGACACCTGGCTGTTCATGCCTTTGTAATGCCACTCATCAACTCCAATTATTTATCAGTCACTTTTAGAGGGCATGGGCCACATTTTATCCATCTGTGTCTCCCTAATGCCTAATGCAGTACCTAGCACAGAGTAGATGCCCGAGAATGAAATATAAAATTATTTATGAACTAATTAAATTCCCCTTATGTTTCTTTTTTTTTTTTTTTTTGGTCTTTTTTGAGACCAGGGTCTCCATAGCTCTGCGCTGTCCCTGGGGAACTTCAATCTGTCAGGGACCCCAGGCTGGACTTAAAACTCCTTACGAGATTACCCCTGCCTCTGCCTCCCAAGTGCTAAGATCTGAAGGTTTGCGCCACCACCCACCTGGTCCCTTATTGTTTTTTTTTGGGTTTTTTTTTTTTTTTTGGTCTTTCGAGACAGGGTCTCCCTGTCGCCCAGCTGTCTCCTGGAAATTACAGATCTGTAGACCAGGCTGGGCCTTGAACTCACAAAGATCCGCCTGCCTCTTTGCTCCCCAAGTGCTAGGATTTAAAGTCGTGCGTCCCACCACGCCCGGCCCCCTTATGTTTTAAAATAAAAACTTCCATCAACGTCTCAAGAAACCAGAATTACAATTCAGGCTAATACTCCCAGGTCTGAATGGTTTCACCTCACCTTCAATGCAGAGGTCTGTTAAGCTCCCATCTTCCACCTTGCATAACAGTCCTTAGAGTAAAGGAGATAATGAAAGAGTGGTTAGCAGTTCTCTTTTAAGAAAATTCCACAAAAGCAAAAATCATCCTAAATGAAGTCCTTGCTGAATTCTACCCTCAACACAAAACACCTAGATTTTCGATGACCATTCTAGCTTTAGCATTTGGGAGGCAGAGGCAGGCAGATCTCTGTGAGTTCAAGGCCACTCTGCTCTACACAGGCAGTTCCTGGTCAGTTTCAGCTACAGAGGCCCTGTCTAAAAAGCACACTAAAAAAAAAAAAAAAAAAAAGATTATTGTTGTGGCACAGCTTTAAGACTGTGCTTTGGAGTCTGTGACAGCTCTAAGGTAAAGAAAAAAAAAAACCCTGCAGCTCTGGGGGGCTGGAGAGATGGCTCAGTGGATAAGAGAACTGGCTGCTCTTGCAGAGGACCTGGGTTCGATTCCCAGCACTCATGTGGTACCTAACAACCATCTGTAACTCCAGTTCCAGGGTAATCAGATACTCTCTCCTGACCTCTGCTAGCATTTCACAACATGGGTTCACCTCTGTATATTCTGATACACTCATACACATAAAATAAAAATAATAAATACAATATTTGTTTTAAATGCAGCACTGTCATTTGATAGGTATATCATCCCTGATCTTCAGGGATCATCCTGTCTCCCATAAAGAACTATCCCAGAGTTCAAGGCCTGAGAAGTCTCAACACAGAGAGGAACTAAAAGGGTGGCAGTTAACTATCCTCCTCCCTGAAAGGACTCTCTCCACAGAACATTGTAATCATATTAAAAGAAAGGACCAGGCCAGGCATGGCAGTATGTGCCTTTAATCACAGCACTTGGGAAGCAGAAGCAGGCAGATCTGTGTGAGTTCAGGGCCAGCCTGGTCTACACAGTAAGTTCCAGGACAGCTCAAGCTACAGGGAGACCCTGTCTCAAAAAGAAACAAAAGGACCAGGCCTAGGAGAGACAGTGACAACACTGACTGCTGTTGCAGAGGACCTGGGTTCAGCTCAGAGCATCTACCTGGTCGCTAACAACAGTCTATAATTCCAGTTCTAAGGAATCCAATTCCCTCTTCTGGCCTCTGCAGGCACTGCATACCCGTGGTGGACTTACATACATGCAGGCAAGACACTCATACACATAAATATAAAAATATTTTTATAAGGGACCATTTCATTTTACACATAAAGAAACCAAGACGCTTGAGAAGGAAAATAATCTGATCAGGATCCCAGCAGGGTTGGCAGACTCCACTTTAGACCTCTGACCCTAAGCAAAATCTAAACTGGGTTCAGAAGAATCACCCACTTCCTAAATTCATCTTCACACGTTTACTTCTTTGATTTAATAAGGACAGTCATCATAAAATGATTTGTTAGCTTAGAAAGGGGGACAGGTGATACTTCTATGATTATGACAAAGCAAATTTCTAGTAAACTGCTGTAATAAATATAAAAAGTCTAAATCGCCGGGCGTGGTGGCGCACACCTTTAATCCTAGCACTTGGGAGGCAGAGGCAGGTGGATCTTTGTGAGTTCAAGGCCAGCCTGGTCTACAGAGGGAGTTCCAGGATAGCTGGGGCTACAGGGAGACCCTGTCTCAAAAAGACAAAAAAAAAAAAAAAAGTCTAAATCATCTTTCCAAGACCCCCAAGGAAATATGTGTGCTATGTGTGCAGAAATCATGCCAAAGTCCCCTTTGAATCTCACCAAAAAGCAAGCTTATGAAGTGCATACAGACTCTCTGGTCCTGAGCCACCAGCTGTGTGACCAAGGAGGTGTGTCTCACCAGGGCATCTCGGAAGCAGAACACCACATGCTTCTTTCGCACCAACTTTGAGAAAGGGAAAAAAACATATTCAATAGCGACCAAGTCATAGTCCTTCTGAACACAAACAATTGCGATTTCCAAATATAATTACAAGATGGCACTGCAGTGATCATCTAAACTATGATGAAATCCAGACTTTCTACAGGATCAAGGGGCACCATTTACATTTGGAAATGCCTGTGTTCCTATTGATGTTTCTACCTTGTATTTACATAGCACTTTATCTACAAATCACTTTTTCCATTAACACATGTAAAGGTGAGGAGGTTCTTTTTTTTTTTTTTGGCTCATGTAGACCAGGCTAGCCTCAAACTTACTATGGATGTAGTTGAGCCTAGCTTTGAATTCATCTTTCAGCCACAATATCCCAAATGTTGGTATTACAGGTATGTGCCACCAACACATTTATACCTAACAAGTTGGTGAAGCAAGCAAGAAAAAAACAAAAAACCAACAGATATCACTACATTTTGTAGATGAGAAAATCAAGAGCACAGAAACTTTCCCAAGGACACAAATCCAAGACTCTAAGAAGGCATTAAGGGGGGCTGGAGAGATAGCCTAGCGGTTAAGAGCACTGACTGCTCTTGCAGAGGACTTGGGTTCGATCCCCAGCACCCACATGGTGGCTAAGAACCGTCTGTAACTCCAATTCCAGGAGAACTTCA
>VZQC01009418.1:902164-919213 GCA_009823505.1 Rhizomys pruinosus
AAAAAAAAAAAAAAAAAAAAAAAAACCCAGGAAGCACCATAATAAAACACACAAATTGGCCTTCATAAAAATTAATTAAATTTTATTCATCAAAAGATACAATCAGCCAGGTGTGGTGGCACATGCCTTTAATCCCAGCACTCGAGAGGCAGAAGGATCTCTATGAGTTCAAGGCCAACCTCGTCTACATACCAAGTTCCAGACCCCCACCCCCACCCCCGCCAAAAATTAGGGAAAAAGATGGACATGGTGGTATATATTTATAATCCTAGCACTCTGGTGGCTGAGGGAAGATATAGTGAGCTCCAGATCAGCCTGGGTTAAGGGTACGAAACCCTGTCTCAGAAAACAAAACAAAACAAAAAAGTTTTCAAAAAAATAAAAAGTGAAAAGAAAGAAAAAGGGGAAGAGAGGGGAGAAAGAAAAAAGTCCAAGTTGAATTCTCACCCAGCGCTAACCAACTTGGGTTCTGAGCCTTCATTTCCACCTGCCCAAGCTGTCTACAGAATCACCACACAATATGACACCCATTGGCTGGGCGTGGTGGCACACACCTTTAATCCTAGCACTTGGGAGGCAGATGCAGGCAGATCTTTGTGAGTTCAAGGCCAGCCTGGTCTACAGTGTGAGTTCCAGGACAGCTAGGGCTACCGGGAGACCCTGTCTTGAAAAGACAAAAAAAAAAAATGACACCCATTGGCTCAGAAATTTCATAGTTGCCTCTTCAATGTCTCGTGGTAGGCTTGAGAAAATAACAAATTATTTTGGTGGACGGTACTAGAGAATTGGAGATGTTGATGGTTTTCCCGTGACCTTTATTCATAGGCAGCAGAACCCTAGCAGTGCAGATGCCCAGGGACCAGCTGACCAAAGCCAACTTGGGGAGAAAAGGGTTTAATTTATCTTATATCTCCCCCAGGTTCATCACTGAGGGAAATCAGGGCAGGAACCTGGAGGCAGGAACTGAAGCACAAACCATGGAGGAACATAGGTTACTGGCTTGCTCCTACTACCTGTGTCCAGCCTGCTTTCTTAAACAACCCAGGACTGCTTGCTCAGGGAAGGCAACACTCACAGTGGCCTGGGCACTCCCATCTCACTCAACAGTCAAGAAAATGTCCCACAGACAGACCCACAGGCCAGTCTGAGAGAGGCAATTCCTCTACTGAGGTTCCCTTTTCCCAACTGTGTCAACAACTGAAGATATCCAGCAAAGCTCTCTTCTCCCTTTGTAACCAAAAGGGCCTGAATAATAGTGCCCCCAGTAGAGCCACCACCTCACCCCTCCCCAAGCAATTAAGCCCTAGTGTCCTGCCTCAATCAGGATTAGTTTGGGAATAGGGCAAGAAAAATCCATGACAAAAACCTCAGTGGACTGTACTATGAGGCCCTGGGAGCCTGGTCAGTGGTAGGAGATGACATTGGGGACCTATAGTCACCAAACATTCAAAACTACAGTATAAAAGTGGCTTCAAGGGCTGGAGAGATGGCTCACTCATTAAAGCACTGGCTGCTCTTGCAGAGGACTCAGGTTTGGTTCCCAGCACCCACATAGCAAACAACCAGCCATAACTCCAGTTCCAGGGGATCCAATTCCCTTTTCTGACCTTACACACATGCAGGCAAAATACTCATGCACATGAAATAATAAGCTTGGTGTGGTGGTACAAGCCTTAATCCCAGCATTCGGGAGACAGAGGCAGGGCAAATCTCTGTGAGTTCCATGCCAGCCTGGTCTTACATGGAGAGTTCCAGGCCAGCTAGGGCTACAAGGAGACCCCCGTCTCAGAAAGACCAAAAAATGATAATAGTAAAACAAAATAAATTAAATAATAAATAAATAGATGTAGCTTCTATACTGTCCATAAAAAATCCCAAATCCAGGGCTGGAGAGATGGCCTAGTGGTTAAGAGTGTCGACTGCTCTTGCAGAGGACCTGGGTTCGATCCCCAGCACCCACATGGCGGCTGAGAACCGTCTTTAACTCCAATTCCAGGGGAATCCGACGCCCTCTTCTGACCTCCAAGGCATTGCATGACATGGGTGCACAAACCTACATGCAGACAAGTACATTCATACACATACAAAAATAAATAAAATTAAAAAAAAAAATCCCAAATCCAAAAAGAGGGCACTCAGAAAACACACCAAAATAATCTGAGGCCCTTCAGGGTCCAAATAATTTTATTAGATGCTCCGGGGTTATGCAGTTTGCTTTCATGCCTTCTCTGAAATACCCTGAGGCCCCTGGACCGATGGCCTACTTTTTAAAGCCATACTGTCTAAGAAAACATCTCAAATGCTTCATAAAACCAAGCTTTTCCTGGGCTGATGGACTTCCCAGAGCGTCATTTGGGTTCCCAGGTGCAGCCTGTCCTGGTAGCTCTCCCTGTTAGGAGAAATTAGCGCCCGCACAGCAATCCCCTGAGGGCTGAAGGTCCCTCTGCAAAGCACTGCGGACTCTGATGCAGTTCTGCCTTGAATGCGAGGCAGCCACTTGAGGAAGCGGCGGAGGATCTCTGAGGCTAAGATATGAGTGCTGGGGCTGTGGAGGCCAGGGCATCTTGTTCTGGATGGTCCTGCTCAGCCTGGCTGCAGCGGAGTGGACGCTCGCTTTGAAGCTGGAAGTGTGCGTGGCACGGGGGTAGGACTGCCAAGCCTTTCTCTCGGCAGGCCCCACAATTCCACTTCTTCAATACGTGGTCGGCTGACTTTTGGCCGGGGGCGGGGGGGGGGGGGCAGAGGTCTCCCGGGATGCGCGTTCCTTTTTCTGGTAGTTGTGGCCGGCTGCATAGGACGGGGCACTCACTCTGCTGGAAGCTCTCTCTGCCATCTGGGAGAGTCCAGGCCTGATCATTTTTCTGCCCCTGCTGTTCTCACCGGAAAGCTCTTGGACGCTTCCTGGGCCACACCAGCTCCTAGACTCCGCGGCTGGCCTGGGAGCCCGGGAGCGGGCATCTTGGCCTTGGGCGCCTCCTCCTGGATCTGTGGTTCTTTTGCTCCTCCTGGCTTGATTCTCCTGGGTTTTGTGGGTGGAATGGAATTGCCCCGCGGCTCTGATTTGTGTGGTCTACACTATGGAGCCCTGGCCTGACTAGGAAGCTTTGTGCTTTTTCTTTCAAGAGCTGGAAAGCTTTGGGACTTCTCTGGAGACATAAGGCCTAGTTGAGAGCCCTGGACCTGGAAATGCCTTTTCTGCCGCCTTTGGTGCCCCATGCGTGTAACCCCAGCTGGTGGTGAGCAAGATTCTAAAAAGTGAAAAAGCAAGTAAGACTCCAGGATTCTAGGGAGGCCCCACCGCAGGTGTGCAATCCTCCTCTTCATGAGGGACTCCAGCAGCAGCCGTTTGCTCTGCTTGAGAGCTGGCCATTTGGGCAGGGTGGTGAGAGGAGTGGACACACCTCCCAGAGCTGTGGCCACTTGGGGAACTTGACCACATAGGAGAGAGGGGAAGACAGAGAGCGTCTGAGACTGTGGATACCAGTGCTGTCCTGTCAAGCTGGAAGCCTGTCCTGGATCCACCAATTTTGTCTTAGTCTCTGGGATCCAGGCTGGGCCTGCTGGGAGCTTCCACCCACCCCAGCTCCCTGCTTACAGGCTGTGCTCTGGTTGGTCAGATGCTCTTTTGCTAGTGGGAAAACTTCACCCCAATGAGGGTGAGGCTTTGTCCTGGGACAGGGAGCAGAGTTGACAAAGATGACAGCTACTGGCTGCTTGTGTCTATGGGACTCATATCCAGAAAGCGTGAGGGCAGGGGGCTGAGCAAGGCTACATTTTCTGCCTGTGGGCACCGCACCCCCAAAAGAGTAGCCTTGGAAACTGGTCCTGGTAGCATTCTTTCCTCTGACCCAGCCCTCGTCTCCTCTCCTGGGTCCTGGAAACTGCCCAGCATCCTCAGGTCTGCATTTTCCCTGGTTCCCTACAGCCAGGATTTCTGCAGCATCCTTGTCCTGCATCAGTTGCCGACGGATCTCTCCATCAGTTTCACAGCCTGACTGGCTCTGATCCTGTCCCACAGAGGCTCGGGTCTCTAGGCCATTGTTGCCTGTGGAACTTCTCAGGATTCTCTTCCTTTTTTTTTTTCTTGTCTTTTCGAGACAGTGTCTCCCTGTAGCCCCAGCTGTCCTGGAATTCACTCTGTAGACCAGGCTGGCCTTGAACTCACAAAGATCCACCTACCTCTGCCTCCCAAGTGCTAGGATTAAAGGCTTGCGCCACCACTCCCGGCAGGATTCTCTTCCATTCTATGTGAGTTTCTGCACCATTCCCACTTCTGCGGTTCCGCTGGTTCTTCCACTGTGATGAATAGGTCTCTCCAGTATCTTTACTTCTTAGAAGTCTCTGCTTCTTTCTCAAAAGTCTCTGGATCTTTCTAACATCCTCACTTCCAGCCTCCCTCCACTTTCTCTTCTTTGACGTCTTGTTTTCAGAAGCCTTCTTTCCTCCAGCCTGTTTCCAGCCCCTCCGCCTTGCAGAATGGCTCCTTCGGGTCTCCCCCTTCAGCTCTCCCTGGTTCTGTCTCTCAGGTCTCTGAGTCTTTGCAGCAGCATCTCCAGGTTCTTTCTGGCCTCTCTTCTCTGGGGCCCGGATTTCTGTTCCCTCCTTGCTTCCCATCTGCTTCATGTTCTCCCGCTCTGATAAATGGGGACTCACACCCATACTGTTCCCCAGCCAGCTCTGGCTTTCTTCTGTGCCTGCCTTCATCTCTGCCCCTTCCTCCTCTCCAGCTCTTCTCAGGGTTATCATCCCTCGTATCTGAATTTCTGTGCCATCCTCACCTTCAACCTTTTCTGCCTCCCCCCCCCCCCCGCTACATGCCTTTCGTCATCAACATTACTTGTTAATTCTTTCCCTTTCTCTTCCTCAGACATCTGGGTATTTTTTGTACTATTGTTGCTACTAATATGTTCTTGATTCTTCCACTTTGATATGTCAATCTCAAATTTATGAAATTCATTCCCTGACTGATTTTCCTCCCCAAGGTCCTGGGTCTGCACATCATCCTCGCCTTTAACCTCTCTCAGGTTTCTCTCCCCTAGTGCCTGATTGTCTGTTCCACTCTCCTTTTCAGTCTTTTCCTTGTTCTTCCTTTCTGGGTAAGTCTCCACATCTGTCTTGACTTTTAATTGTCCCTGATTCTCCGCCTCAGGTCTCAGGATATTGGTACCATCTTCACCTCCGTCTTTCTTTGGTCTCTCTCTAGTGGCTGAATTTCTGCAGTACGTTCCCCTGAGACCTGGCTCTGATGTCTCCCACATGGCAACTCGAACTCTCTGTCGATTCTACTTACTGCCAGTCTCTGGTTCCCCACCACGGTGCCTGGATCACCACCCAGTCCTCCTCTCTTATCTCTCTCAATTTCTTCATCCCCACTTGGACTCTACATCTTGGTAGATTCTGCTCCTCACTCATCGAGGCTTGGGTCTTCCTGGCTTTCCCACGTCCATGCTGCCTTTGCTTCTCCCCCACTGAACTCTGGATCTCATTCTCGTCACCCATGCACCCCTGTTTCTTGCACTCTAAGGCCCAGGTCTCTGCATCGTCCTCCTGTTTGACTTCTCCCAGGTTCTTCTTCCCAGAAGTCTGGATTTGAACCTCGTCCTCCCCTCCGATCTGTCTTTTCTTTCTTCCCTCCTGTACCTCGATTTCTGCACCAACATCACCTCCAGTCTGGTCTTGTGTCCCCCACTTTAGCATTTGAGACTCCTCACTATTCCTAAGCCCAATGCGGCCCCGTGTCCCCAACCCTTGGACCTGAACCTCTCCCCCTTCTTCCCCTCTGGCCTTGTTCTCCTTCTCAAATGTCTGTGTCTCCAGAGCACCATCCTGGCTCACCCACTCTGGTGTCTGAGTGACTACGTCAGTTTTACATCTCAAGTGTTCCTGCTTTTCTCCCCTATAAGCCTGGGTAAATGGACTCTTATCTCCAGGCTCCCTCTGGTTTCTCATCCATAGTTCATCAGTTTTAACTCTATTTTTAACTCTCATCTGGTCCTGGTTCTTCCGTGATGGCATCAGGATCTCATCATTAGTTTCCCTTATTAATAGCATCTGATTTTGTAACCCAGAGTGGTAGCATCTGCACCATCCTCCACTGTAAAGCCTACTGGTATTTCCCAAGTGTCCACCCTTTCTCTCTGAGTTATACATTGGAAGGCCTGATTATCTTTGCTGTGCCCTCCATCTATTGTCTGGGTTTCACCCCATAGTGCTGAGAAATCTTGTGGGTTATCCCAGGGCTTCCCAGTGGCCATTTCCACTTGTTGCTTGGAAGGATGAAGTGCGAACTCTCTGCAACAGAACTCACGCCTCTGAGCTAAAGGGAAGCTTAGAATAGAGGTGGCTAAGGCTGTGGAGGTGTGGCGAAATCTCATGGTAACAGGCTCTACCGGCACCAACTTCTTCTGGGAGGAAGCCAGCAGCTGCTCCATTCTTTGACATATGTCCAGGGAAGGGTGCATCTGGCTATCCCTAGGGACCCAGGGTACTTGCCATGCTTCCCAAGAATGAGTCTGAGGGAGAAGACAAGTGTTCGAAAAGGAAGAGGTGCAGAAGATAGGATCAGAGTGGGCGTGGGTGACCCAAGGCAGGTCTTGACATGGGTTCTGTGGAGACAGTAGGTATTGGGTGGTCCTCGGTTGCCTGAGGTTCCTCCAGTATCCCCATATCTGCTTCTCTGCCCATGGTTGGATATGAGCTGCCAGGCCCCTGGTTTTTCCGTGGCTAAAGATGTCAGCAGTCTCGGAGAAAGTTTCATGTCTGATGGAGGACACTTCTCGCCTCTGCAGTGGCACCTGTAAAGTAAGAATGAGAAGCAAAGTCCTTGCACACAGACTGGCTCACATGCCCCCTACAAATCTGAATAAACATCCCACTCTGTAGGTCAAGATGCTCATGCTCAGAAAGGGCAGGGGGAGTCACTTCACTTAAGCAAACAGCACTCATTTACTCCAAAACATTGAGGATTTCTCTAAGCCAGCAGTATTCTGTGTGTTGAGTACCAATGTGAATAAGACAAAGTCCCTGCCAGGAATTATAGTCTAGATATAGAGAAGATGGTAACCAGATATGTAACATAATGTGGGCTGGGAATGTAGCTCAATTGGTAGGGTGCCTGCCTAGCATGCCTGTAGACCTCCACCCCATTCCTATAATCTCATATGTCTAGGGGTGAACACAGGAGTACCAGAAGCTCAAGATAATCCTCAGCAACATAACAAGTTAGAGGACAGTCTGGGCTCTATGAGACCCTATCGCAAAACAAACCTATACCCAAATGTTAGGTGTCATAAATTTCCACTTATGAATGGAAATAAGTGAGAAGATAAGACAGGGGTTAACTCCATTGGATAGAATGGTCAAGGAAGGCCTCTCAGAGCAGGTGATATCTGACTGCAAAACTGAATGAAGTGAGGGGCAAGGCCAAGGGACATCTGAGAAAAACAGTATTGCTGAGAGAGGAGACATTAAGTCCAAAAGCCCTAGGAACAGAACAAGGTCACGTGCACAGGAACATCAAAAAGAGAGCTGGAGGCATCATACAGTGGCGTACCACTTAGTCTGCTTGGTGAGGACTAGAGTTCCACCTCCAGCATTGAAAGGAAGGGAAAAAAGGTTGGAGGGAGGGAGGGATGGAGGGAGGGAGGGAGGGAGAGAGAAAGAGAGAAGAGGTAGAGGAGAAAGAGCAGGAACAGGAAAAGGAGGAGAAGGAGAAAAAGGAGGAGCGTTCATATGGTCAGGGTGGAGCCAGCAGTGAGAAGACGAGGTCACACCTTGGAGCTATAGTCGTTTTGATTTTATTCCGAGTTTGGCAAGGGAGTGTATTTACAGAAGCTACTGCAAGGATTTGAGTAGGAAAGAGTTATGATCTGTTTTGGGTTTGTTTGTTTGTTTGTTTGTTTGTTTGTTTTTGAGACAGGTTCTCCCTGTAACCCCAGCTGGCCTGGAACTCACTATGTAGACCAAACTGGCCTTGATCTCACAGAGATCCACCTCTCTCTGTCTCCTGAGGGACAAAGTTAAAGGCATGTGTGCTACCATGCCTGGCTTGTAGTTTTACATAGGTCTATACTATCAGCAGACTTCTGAGTGCATATTTTGGGGCTTCTGGCAATACTTTTTAGTGCTGGAGATTGAACCCAGGATCATGTAGTGCTAAGATTCTTCTTGCTGTGTCTCCGTCTCTCTCTGTTTCTCTGTTTCTCTCTATTTTCTCTCTGACACACACACATACACTACTTTTTGTAGCAGGGCTTGAGAAAGGATCTCATTCTAATAATCCTCCTCTCTCAGCCTCTCAAGTGCTTGGATAATAGGTATGAGCCACTGTGCCTGGTTTTCCTTGCTGGAATACATGGTAGAGGAAAAGAGTTCAGGGGGCTGGAGAGATGGCCTAGCGGTTAAGAGCCCCGACCACTCTTACAGATGACCCGGGTTCGATCCCCAGCACCCACATGGCAGCTGAGAACCGTCTGTAACTCCAATTCCAGGAGAACTCCAGTTCCAGGGGAATCCGACATCCTCTTCTGACCTCCGCGGCATTGCACGACACGGGTGCACAGACCTACATGCAGACAGTATATTCATACACATAAATAAATAAAATAAAATAATTAAAAAAAAAAAAGAGTTCAGAATGACTCCTGGGCTTGAGACCTAGACAATGCTTACACTAAGAATCTGAGCTCTTTGGTTCACCTCCAATATACAAGACATAGAACAAGGCCCGTGTAGCAACTAAGCTACTAAGCTACATCCCTAACCTGATGGTCTGTTTCTTTCATCTTTCCTTTTATATCATTTGAAATGGAGTTATAAAGTCCTGGGTGCCTGGAACTAGCTATGTAGACCAGGCTGGCCTCAAATTTGAGGCAATCCTCCTGCCTCTGCCTCCTGAGTGATAAGCTTATATCACCATGTCTAGCTAATGGTGTTTCTTTTATTGTTGTTGTTGTTGTCTGTGGTGGTGGTGGTCTGTGTGTGTGTGTATGTGTGTTACAGCATGTGGAGGTCAAAGGACCATTTTCAGGAATTGGTTTTCTCCGTCCATCATATAGGTTCTCGTAGTACCTAGGTCATTAGGCTTGGTAGAAATCACCCTTACCTCCTGAGCCATTTGCCAGATCCTAATGGTATTTCTTCACCATGGGTGGGTTAAGTTTACAAAAAGTCACTGATCTGTACTCCTGTAATTTACATGTGCATATTATCCCTGGGTGAAACCTTCTTTAAAAGACAGAGAAAAAAAAAAAAAAAAAGAGGAGAAAATGAAGGCTATTCCAGGCAGACAGCTTGTTGCCATGGACCAGGAAAGATATGCTAGTGACTCTGCCCAGGCTCTGAAGTGAGCTTTCCGGAAGAAGTAATCAGTCTTGAGATTGGTTTACAAGTAGAGCACTTAGAACTTGCAAATGGATTGAGTGTATAGAGTGAGGAAAAGAGATGAGTCTAGGGTAACTCTTGGGCTTCGGCCCTAGACAATGCCTACACTAACCAGTCTGAACTTTTTGGTTCACCTCTGGTACACAAGGCATAGAACAAGCCCTATGTAGCAAGTGCCTAGCACTCATGATGCTGAGGAAGGGGCCCCCTGTACCCTGATGACATTCTTCTTCCTAATCCTGGTGATCTGGTGCCAATACTGTTGGATCTGCCAGATCGGAAAGAGGCAGAAGACAAGCAGTTTGCCACAACACCAGGGATCCTTGCAGCTTAGATCCTGGGACAACAGGCCCTGGACCAGCTCCCACTCCGGGCCGTGGAATGGCCCGACTACTACACAGGCTCCCAGAAGTGGCAGCAGCATGGCAAAGCTTAGTTCAAGCAGATGGTGTTAGGGAGCGGGGAGGTAGAGTGCTGTGGGCAGCTCAGCCAGTTGGGTGGGGTACTCCCTACATCATAGTACCTGTCATGGAGGTCACCTCACAATGCCTGATGCTGCACCTTCAACTCCAGCTGCTAGTTCTGGCTAGCAGGCCCTTGCTACACTACGGTGGTGGGTCATGCCTCCATGTGGCCAAATGGCTAATAGCAGATTGGGTGCAAATTGAGCCTGTACCAACTCACCCTGACCTGGGCCCCAATCTACTCCCAAAGTCATTACCAAGAACAGTGAGGAAGTCTGAGCATCTGTGACTCACAGACATAAATCTATATTGAAGTAGTGGCTGGCAAATATTTTAGTGTGATTTCTTGGCCACTCATGAAAACTATGGAGAAGTAGAGGACCTTAAATTTAAAGGAACTTAATGGTGACACTAAAAACTCACTTCATGTTGGGCGTTGTGGCACACACCTTTAATCCCTGAACTCAGGAGACAGAGGCAGGCAGACTCTGCAAGTTCAAGGCCAGCCTGGTCTATATACAGAGCTCCAGGCCAGCTGGGACTAAAGGGAGACCCTGTCTCAAAATGACAAAAAAAACTTTTTTAACTCCATTAACTGGTAGTTGGGTGTGTTTCTCAGAAGGAACAGCTTTAATGTTCTAGAGCACAGCAGGATAACCATTGTGGTTGTTTGAATGAGAATGTCCCCGTAGTCTTCAAGTATTCAGACATTTTGTCCCCAGTTGGTAGCACCATTTTGGGAGGTCTTAGAAGGTGTGGGCATGCTGGAGGAAGTACATCACTGGGGGTAGGCTTAGAGAGTTCAACAAGCCTTGCAGGTCTCCAGTTGCTCTCTCTCAACTTCCTGTACTCATTGGAAGATGTGAACCTCGGCTTTCTACTCCAGCCTCTGCTGCCATGCCTCCCCACCACAATGGACTCTATTTCCCTGGAACAATTTTAAGTTTTAGGTCTAGGATTCCCAGAATTCCAAGGGACACACAGATGTCCACTTCCTCCAGAGGCTGTCAATCTGCTGACCTCTTCCCCTGTACCTGAGGTCCTGCCCCATGACTATAAATGGGTGGACCCCAGTCGCCATCTTGCTCCTGCTGCTATTCCACCACGTCCCCACAGGTAGCCTGCTCTGGCAGTTCCAGTGGAAGTAAACCATGTTCCCAGAGTGACTTAAGACTCACGTGCCCTTTATGGGGGTTCGAACCTTTGTAACTTTACATAATGGTGCCATGAACTCAGTCGGGGCTCGAGATGTTTTCATCAGGCAGAGCACTTGCTGGCTTGAGATGTTTTTGATCATGCAGAGCACTTGACGGCTCTCTCCTGGAAAAGAACCTAACATTTTTGCGAACCCCTGGGACTTGCCAGCAGCATGTTTCTCCAGAGAACCAGCTTCCACATTTCACAATAATGCACCATTCTCTCTCTGCTCTCCCACATTTTCTCCCTCCCTCCCCACTTCTGCCTCCCTGCTTTCTCCCTCCTCTCTCCACTTTCCTTCTCAGCCTTAGCCCACCACCATTTTGAGCGCACTGAGATTTGCAGGCTATCTCACTGTGTTCCCGAGTCTGCCACACTCTGAACCCTCTCTGCAGTCTTGGGACACCAAAACTGCGACCCTAGGGTCCTGTTCCATAATTGACCACCCCTGTGGTCTCAGGACACTGAGCCCACAGGCATGTAAGTCCCCATTCCGAGCTTTTGAGTTTAAGAAAGGACTCTTCCTTAACACTAAAAAGTATGTTTAAGGCTGAGTTTTCCGAAGCTTTGCTTCCCCCCCACCCCACCCCACATGCTCTGGATATCTGTCTCTCCCTTGCTCCTGACCTCCCTGCAACCTTAGCAGATTTCTGCAGTAAAGGACTGCAACTTTATTTATTTATTTATTTTTTTGGTCTTTTTGAGACAGGGTCTCCCTGTAGCCCCAGCTGTCCTGGAACTCACTCTGTAGACCAGGCTGGCCTTGAACTCGCAAAGATCCGCCTGCCTCTGCCTCCCAAGTGCTAGGATTAAAGGCGTGCACCACCACGCCCTGCTTGTTTTGTTTTGTTTTTATGTGTATGAATGTACTGTCTGCAGTTAGGTTTGTGCACCCGTGTAGTGCAGTACCACAGAGGTCAGAAGAGGGCATTGAATTCCCCTGAAACTGGTGCTAAAGATGGTTCTCAGCCACCACGTGGGTGCTGGGGATCAAACCCGGGTCCTCTGCAAGAGCAGTTGTCTCTCTTAACCACTAGGCCATCTCTCCAGCCCCTTGTTTTTTGTATTTTTATATTTTTTATAAGACTTTTACCTATTTCTAAGGGATTATTTCAGATTTTGGCATTTTCCATTTCATTGGTTTTCTTTATAAATCCCATTTTATTCAGAAATCCATTTTTTCCCTTTTTCTCCTGTGCCGTGCCACCATCCTTCTAAACAGAGACCATTTTTAAAAATCCCTGGATTCATTCATACTCTGGTACTTGGACAGTGGCACATGGCTTCCCCTTCCCTCCAATGAAACAGCCTAAGTACCTTTGATATTGTCAGTTCTTTAATTATTACATATAATTCTGTTTTCTGTCACTTGTTAAAGTACTTCAATAAGTTCATAGTTTTAGAACCAGAGGTGCAAGATGTCATCTCAGCCTTGGCAGTGCAACTAATTAGACCTCCATGTTTTAAAATAATATTACTTGCCATGTGTGGTGGCGCACACCTTTAATCCTAGCACTCGGGAGGCAGAGGCAGGTGGATCTTTGTGAGTTCAAGGCCAGCCTGGTCTACAGAGTGAGTTCCAGGTCAGCTGGGGCTACAGGGAGACCCTATCTTAAAAAGACCAAAAAAAAATTCTTTTTTTAAATTTTATTTATTTTCTTTTTTGTATGTGTATGAATGTACTGTCTGCATGCAAGTTTGTGCACCCGTGTCATGCAATGCCGTGGAGGTCAGAAGAGAGTCTCGAATTCCCCTGGAACTGGAGTTCTCCTGGAATTGGAGTTACAGATGGTTCTCAGCCGCCATGTGGGTACTGGGGATCGTACCTGGCTCCTCTGCAAGAGCAGTTGGCGCTCTTAACCGATAGGCTATCTCTCCAGGCCCCAAAATAATATTTCTAAAGATGTTTTTTCCAATGTATGTGACTGTTCGGTACAACCGCTAGGATAAAATCTTTTGAAGGAATGTGTGGATAAATGTGTGCATGTGTATGATATTGTTAAACAGCATATTAAGATCTGTCTGTGTATGGTTGCAATGCATGTGCCTCTGCTCAGTACAACCTTTACAAAGTGTCATGACCAAATTTATTTATTAGAACCTTATTTATAAGTGTATGCATTAAGTACTGTTCACTTTTAAGAATTCTAAAATGGGGCTGGAGAGATGGCCTGGCGGTTGAGAGCACTGACTGCTCTTGCAGAGGACCCGGGTTCGATCCCCAGCACCCACATGGTGGCTGAGAACCGTCTGTAACTCCAATTCCAGGAGAACTCCAGTTCCAGGAGAACTCCAGTTCCAGGAGAACTCCAGTTCCAGGAGAATCCGAGACCCTCTTCTGACCTCCATGGCATTGCATGACACGGGTGCACAGACCTACATGCAGACAGTACATTCATACACATACAAAAATAAATAAAATTAAAAGAAATAATTCTATAATGTAGCCAGGCATGGTGGTACACACCTTTAATCCTAGCACTTAGGAGGCAGAAGCAGGCGGATCTTTGTGAGTTCAAGGCCAGCCTGGTCTACAGAGTGAGTTCCAGGCCAACTGGGGCTAGAGGAAGACCCTGTCTCGAAAAGACCAAAAAAAAAAAAGAATTCTATAATGTAATTATGGTATGTACAAGAAATTGTGTTCCACCTAGCAGGTACTATATACCTTGTTACAGCCTCAAGTGAAACAGACATATATAGAGTTATGCATACATACTAAAATTATTTTATATATCTGTTATACTTTGCACATGTTACTTTTTTTTTTTTTTTGGTCTTTTCGAGACAGGGTTTCCCTATAGCCCCAGCTGTCCTGGAACTCGGTCTGTAGACCAGGCAGGCCTTGAACTCACAAAGATCCACCTGCCTCTGCCTCCCGAGTGCTAGGATTAAAGGCATGCGTCACCACGCCCAGCTTGCACATGTTACTTTTAATATTTTTAAGAGAAATTAGGTTTTACTTCCAGTGACTACACAGTCAGTCCGAATGTAACCAATTTGGGTGAGCCCTAAGCATTTTCTGTCTTCTGTTGGTATGTGACAATTCCCCTCTCCCCCCCCCCCCTTTCTTTTCCTTTTCAAAGCTATAATTCAAAATCTGTGGACAAGTGACATGGCTTTCATTTGAGAAAATATTGATTTTGAACTCTTTTGGGTTTGTCTCATGGGCTATGTTAGAGGACAAGTGACATGGCCTTCATTTGAGAAGGTACTGGTTTTAACCTCTTTATTATCTCGGGTTTGTTTCCTGGGCTATGTTAGAACTTTTGGCCTTTCATGGTTTACATCCAGAAATCCATTTTTGTTTCTGCTTCTAGATACACACCTCTGTATCTGAGATTAAGAAGGTGTGTCCACCATATCCCGTCCCACCTGGCATCCAGATCTTGCCTCAGGCAGTAAAGTTTCAAGGGACTTTTGATTTTTCCACTAACAATAAATTTATTCTCATTCAATTAGTAGGTAAACCCAGTTGGAAACAGGCAGGCCACACAAGCCAGATCTGCCTGCCTGCCCTGTCTGCTATTCTATACAGGCACACACACACAGCCTGTGCTGCAAAGCACAGTATGGGCACACAGGCTGTTCCCACCTGAGTAGTAGATGTCTTAAACTCTAAATGATTCTGTGCAAATGTGACAATTAAAATTAATGGCTCCTCAGCCGGGCGTGGTGGCACATGCCTTTAATTCTAGCACTTGGGAGGCAGAGGCAGGCGGATCTTTGTGAGTTCAAGGCCAGCCTAGTCCACAGAGTGAGTTCAAGTACAGCTGGGATTACAGGGAGACTCTGTCTCAAAAAGACAAAAAAAAAAAAGAAAAAAATCAATGGTTCCTCAGCCCTGCACAATAATGGACAACTTTAGATTCACATGTGCAGCAGATCAGGGAGCTGAGAACTTTCTGTGTCTTGACATCAGTTATTCTGAGCACCAACACTTATCTATGACATTTTAGAAACAACAAAAAAAGGGATTTCCCATAGTGCAGGCTTAAGGGATACAATTAAGTCATGTGTCTGTCCCACCCGTCTGTGTATTATAACCTTTCTCCAATGCGTCTTTGTAACTGCCATGCGTAGGTGTTCTCCTGTGTGTTAATTTCTGTCAAAACAAAGTGGCCACTTCAACAAACTTCTTTCATTCTATATTATGCACAAAAACAAAAAATTACATTAAGTTTACTTTTGGCATGCCTCTTAAATTTTTTCAAAGGCCTGATTTGACCCCAGGTTCCTAAGTTTTTACACTGGTTCTTATCTGTCCAAATTATTTTCTTCACAGGTATTGTAACTAAAATTTCCTTTCCAGTTTTTTCCTGTTTTCAGACCTCTCAAGACCTGATTTTTGACCCTTAGGGGTTCACTAACAGTTTTTTATTCTTTTTTCCTACTTAACCAGGCTTCTGACAGCTGTGCCACCATCCTTTTGACCAGAGACCATTTTATTTTTCTTTTAATTTTTTTTAATTTAATTTTATTTATTTATGTATGTGTATGAATGTACTGTCTGCATGCAGGTTCATGCACCCGTGTCCGTGCAATGCCACGGAGGTCAGAAGAGGGTCTCAGATTCCCCTGGAACTGGAGTTCTCCTGGAATTGGAGTTACGGATGGTTCTCAGCCGCCATGTGGGTGCTGGGGATCAAACCCAGGTCCTCTGCAAGAGCAGTTGGTGCTCTTAACCGCTAGGCCCTCTCTCCAGCCCCAGAGACCATTTTAAAAATCCCTGAATTCATTCATACTCTTGCACTTGGATAGTGGCACATGGCTTCCCCTAAATATATAATTCTGTTTTCCGTCACTTGTTAAAATATTTCAACAAGATCATAGTTTTAGAACTAAAGGTGCAAGATGTCAATGCCACCATGATAAGGAAACTATATTAGCCATCTCATCCCTGGCAGTGCAATTAATTAAGGTTGCATGCTTTAAATAATATTTCTAAAGGTGTTTTTTCCAATGTATGTGACTGTTCAAACACTAGGATAAAAAAATCTCTTGGGGGCTGGAGAGATGGACTAGCGGTTAAGAGCACCAACTGCTCTTGCAGAGGACCTGGGTTTGATCCCCAGCACCCACATGGCGGCTGAGAACCATCCGTAACTCCAATTCCAGGAGAACTCCAGTTCCAGGGGAATCCGACACCCTCTTCTGACCTCCGTGGCTTTGCACGACATGGGTACACAAACCCACATGCGGTTAGTACATTCATACACATAAATAAATAAATAAATAAATAAATAAATAAATAAATAAATAAAATTTTAAAAATCTAAATTATCCGGAAGCAAGCTATATGCTCTGAATATAGCCACAGCCAGGGCTCAAACTGTCTTTTGGGAATCTTGGATAGCCCCTCAGAAGCCCTTGGAGCCTTAACTGACACCAGGGAGAAGTCCCTGAGTAAGCCTAGGGTGGTGGGGACAGTTCTTTTCCCCAGTGAGGTAGGCTTTGACAAGAGCTAATGGAGGAGGCAATGCTAAACTAAACATAAGACCTTGCTTCCAAAGATAGCTTTGGAACCAATAACAAGAGAAAAATTCTATTTATAGTTCCACCATTAGTGTCAAAGAAAACATTTAGCATACATCTAGCATGCATGAGGTAAAATGTATAGGTAGATAGCATCTATATATTATAGATAGAACTATGAGGTAAAACTGAGCAAGATACCATTGGGCACTGCCTCAAAATGCTATGCAGAAATTGAATAGACACGAGGAATAGTAAATTTAGATAATAACCCCAGCTATCCTTTATGCACTTAGGTTTTGTGACCCCGCAGTTTAAAGGTCCCTTACATGTAAGACCCATTAAGTATCTCTTAACTTAATGTTAGAAAAGTGACCTCATCACCTGGCAGGGGAGATACCATGATCACGAAGGTGGTTTTCCCAGGGTGAGGCTCATCCATTGCACTCCTGGTGTGCTGACCCCTGCGATTTCCCCAAATGTGGGAAACTCAACTGCATAATTTGTGGTAGTGGGGGACTGTGTTTGCGCTTTC
>VZQC01009418.1:919288-932037 GCA_009823505.1 Rhizomys pruinosus
ATACATCATTTTCCAATTCAGTTCAGTCATATATCCCCTTCTCTTCCCCCCACCCCACCCCCACCCATCCCAGATCATGCATTCTGCCATAACTTTTCTGCATCTTTCTCTGTTTTTTTGTTTTGTTTTCATTTTTTTTAACAATAGGTGATAATCTGTGAGTACAAGCATCCTTTTTTCACTTTTAAGATTTACAAAATTGTAAAGTTGAGAACAGTTAAAAGATTAACTAATTTCAACAAAAGTTATTGCTACTTATCCCATGGTATATAACGTCTCTATTCCAAGTAACTAATGGGATCATAAATGTATAATATTAGTTTAATATTTTACTAAGTACATATTACCCCTCTCTCCTTACTGTTTATACTTCTTTGGATCCCAAGGCAAGGCTTTGGGTAATCTACTCACTGATAAATATATCATCCTGTATGCTTAAACTGTTAAATCACAATCATGTTCCTGATCTTTACGGTATTAATTAATTTTAAGGGTTGATTACTTCTGCTCGAGGGTGAGATCTATTTCTGCATTCAGATATGTTTTATATGTAAGAAATTTTGCCACTAGTAAAACACCTTTGGACTGAACAGATGGATTTTTTTTCTGAAGCCTACATAAAATATATCTGAATATCTATAAACATTTGGAGAGAATTGGTCATCTAGAAACTACCCCAAAGCTTCAAGGATATCTGAAAATTTATACTTTATAATGGGATATTTAAAATAACTGTCCACCTACATATATAGGAATAAATACTCAATACTTAGTAAATCTTAATAGCTAAGGGGACATCTCTGAGTAAATGTTATCAAGTCTCAGCTTAACGTGGCTGGATATTTCCAGAATAGAAAATAGGAACACACTTAAGCTAATTAGGGATACAGAGGTGTTTTAATTTTCAATCTACTTCTGACTCGTACTGAATTCCAAGTTACAACTATTAGATTAAATGAATACAAATGTTCTCCATGTTTCTCTGCATTTTAAAAGTATTATCAAGTGTTAACTGTGACATTTCTTTTGCCCATAATAAGATAATTTGGCTCAGGAAGCCTGGGTTCTACCACCTTGAACCAGCAGTATGCAGTCCAGAAGGAGACAGTATGAATGAGCTTGATAAACTTTTTTCAGCTTGGTTCCTATCTATAGTTATGTGATATACCTCCTGCCTTCTGGAAAACTATAAGTCAGGATATTGGATCTGTGAATCAAAAGAGGCTGCTCTGATTGTAGTGACAATTACAAAAACAGAGTGGGAAGGAATATGCCTTTTTCCTCCAGGATGCATTTTGCAAAGCACTCCTTATTCTGAAAACTTCATCAATTTTCAAATCAGAAATGATAACTCCAATCCATAAACACTGGAGCTCTCTCACAGGCCACAGTAAGACATCATTGATACAATGGTGTGCTGTGGAGCCAGCCAAATCCATTATGGCTGAGTATAAGAGAGCTGGCTTCTTTCCCTGAAAACCTTCTAGTAGATTTCACTCCAAAAACCTCGAAGCAGGCAGTTGATAGATAAGAGCCTCTCCCACTCATCATATGCATCTGCAGCCCAACCCCCAGGGGAATGTGGCTTGAAGAGTAGCATTCCTAAATGTTATTCCTCCTGAGGCATGTCCACCCTGTCATCTGGAGACAAGTGATGCAAGCCATAAGCTTATCCCTGGGGCTATGGTAGTTTTCTTGCCATAAATCTTAGCCATGGCAGAACACTTCTCCCCATCCACCTCCTGGTCAAAGAGCCCAACAAAAAGTGTATATGCCTGAAATAAATGAGTTTTTGCTCACTGATGCAACTCCCAGGTTTTCAAATATGTCTGGGTTTACTGCCGTCTCAGGGACCAGTCAACTCCCTTCCACTTCTCTCCTTCTGCCCCTGGCAGTTGAGCCATGGCTGGGCACAACTGCCATATCTATGGCCATGAGGCTGGAGACCTGGGAAGTGGGAAACTTCCAACAATGAAGAAGCCAACATTGTGCCAATGAGAAAACACAAATCCATTGCTACTCATGGAGAAAGGGTTTTCTTGTCTCTTCCCACAGGTGGAGCCCCATCTGTGTTACAATAAGCATTCAAGAAATGGACAAGGACCTACCAACAAGGGAACTGACCTGTGGGTGTTTGTTCCTGTCCCTTTGGACTAGTCCCAATGGATGGACAGGATCCATTCATTGTTGCTAGAGTCTGAACTTAGGTACTCATGATTTTGTACTTTACCAACTGAGGCATCTCTCTTGAACCTATCATAAGGTTTTAATTATAAGGGAAACTAGAAGAGTACATATTAGAACATTAAGATTAGCTATGACCTATTCGTAAAACTTAAGATGTAGGAACTTATATTGACCAAGCTTCTAACTAAATCAGAAAACATAAAAACATCAGATTTGTCCATAGGAATTAGGAGTCCGCCACCTACTCAATTTTTATGCTCTTCAGAAATATCCTAAGCAGTGATGTTTATGTCATTATGTAAAAATGTTTATGTGTAAATGTGGTTTTTTTTCCTATATTTTAAGTGGTACAAAATCAGGGCTAGAAAAGACATTTTGTTTGGTGCAAAACCAAGAATCTAATAAGATATACTTCAAATGACTACATATTTTTTATATCTTTTTCAGGATCATATTAGCTGCAATGTCAGGAAACATATCTGTAGAGATGTCAACAGGCCTTTCCCACTCTTACCACTTTTGGTCTTTTTGATAGAGGGTTTTCCTGTAGACCTAGATGGCCTGGAATTCACTGTGTAGACCACATCATCCTTCATCTCCATATAGTCTGATATATCAAATCATCCTGATTCTGTTTCTTGTGTGTTGGAATTAAAATCATGTGTCACCACTCCTGACCCAGATTTCCAGTTTGATAATATTTCATACAAAAATATGCTTTCTCGTGTTCCTTTGATTTTCTACTTAAAAAATATAGAAAGTTGTTAAAGATCATTGACAAGGATCCAGGTTCATTTGCCAGCACCCATGTGTCAGATAATAGCCACCTTTAACCCAGTTATCAGGACATCTGATGCCTTCTTCTGGCCTCAATAGATATTGAACGCATGAGTGTAATTATGTATAGGCAGATGAAACACTTATACACCTAAAATAAAATAAATAAGTTGAGAGAAAGAAAATTTCTTATACATACTTATTTCTGTGAGTGAATGATGTGGGTTGTTACAAGCAGCTGCATTAACCTTCAGTTATTCTGGCTCACATATTTGCAAAATTATCTAGTAAATCATTCCCATGATATATAATATATAGTCTTATATTAATAAAGCCAATTTATGAACTTTAATCAGGATATTATTTCATTAGACTACTCATTATAAAATTTGACTATATTGAAGCCTTTAAAATGATTACTCTATTGATATAATCATCTCACAGAAAACTTTACAATACCATTTTCTCATAAATTATAGCATGTTTTAATCTCCAGCAGACTATTCATTGTAAGTAATGAAGGATGCCAATATTATTTCTCAGAAAATGACAAATGTTTCAATAGCACATATTTCGTTTTAATGAAATATACTATGGCAATTGAGATTTGAAGTATGAGTGGCATGTAAGGTAATTTTTATGCTTACTAAGTGATTATCATATTAATTTACGACAAAATAGCCTTCATAGTTTCTAAACCTATTTCCAAAAAAAAAACCCACTTAGTATTTATTAAATATTCTCCTGCTTAGGAAACAATAGCATAACACTTTAAAATTTTAGTACCTAAATTAATAAAAATTCCATTTCCTATAATGCAGTTTCTGTTTTGAATTTCTGATTGTTTTGTTCCATGTCACACTCACTTTGAGCCTGAACCTTGTGATCTTCAACCCTCTGGAACATTGTTGGTCAACATCTCAGAGGGAAGGTACACATTGCTATACCAAAAAGTTATTGCATCATTCCAAAATGAGAAAAATAACTTTCAATAACACCATAATAGCTATATATTCTCATGAGTAGTATTTGCTATAGTGAAAAGATACAAAGTAAACTTAAGAAGCAGAAATGAAATATGGTGCAAATCTATAAAATTTCTAAGATTCCTTTCTCAGTGGAGTCACACAGTTAATTCTTCCATTAATAATTTGAAGCGTTGTTTGCCAAAATTATTGTCTACAGGAACTAAATAGAGATTTATTGTAGGATAACTTCTTCAGAGACTATAGGAGGAATACAAATTTACACATAAACATAGACTAGCATAAGTTTAGTATAAATCAAAGCCTGTGAATAAGAAATCATTTTTAATAATGAATTAATAAACAGGACATACTAGAAGTCAAGTTTTCAGATGTCAAGCAAGGTTGAACCTTGCAAGAGGGTCATTTGGATAGTAATAATTTCAGATCAGCTTTGTGAACTCTTTTGTACAGAGCTAGGAGAAAGTTTAATGTCTACTTGAACCAGATACAGGAAAAAGTAGTCACATTAGCACAAAATTGTCTTCAGTAATTATAACACTAGGAAAAACTCATGTATGAATTATATGCATCTTTAGTGTTTAAATATATATATGGATAAGCGGGCATTGGTCTACACACCTTTACTTTCAGAACTTGTGAGCCAGAGGCAGGTGGAGACCAGCCTGGTCTACATAAATAGTACCAGGCCAATTAGCACTATGGAAAGACCCTGTCTAAAATCAGGAACAACAGCAACAAAAACAACAACACATTTCTATGAATAATATTTCAGCAAAACATTATAGTATTTTCAAGAAATGTCAAGAGTTTAGGCAGAAAAACATTCTTAACAAAATATTTAGTTTTATTTCCCAAAAGTATATTAACAAGGAGATCGATGTTAATGTTTCATGCTGTGCAAAGAAAAAGGGACATAAAGAATTTAAATGTTTGTTTAAAATAAATAATACTTGGGTTCTCAGATACATACATTTGACACATATACAATACACACAGATTATATATGTAAACATATGTACTACATATACGTATATTTCTTTGCACATGTGCTGTATATTATAGGAAAGCACAGAAATGAGTGAGAGAAGATGTGTTCACATCTCTAAAGGAAAGAAAAGGCCAAGTTAAGCAATAAAAACTAATTACCTATCCTGGAGTGTAAAATAAATATGATTTTATCCTACTCATATTTTACTTTTAAATAAAATTGGGTTTTTAAAATTTATTTTGAAAGATAAAATAAATCCTTCTCCTTGGAAAACACAAAAAATCCTTTCAATACCAGTTAGTGTTGGTAGAGGAATTCATTTGTACCACCACCTCTAATACTAAACGATCATCCTGGTAAAAGGGGCGGAAATAATACAAGAGCTGCAAGAAGCATTGTGATATGTCATCTTCAGGGTATAACACAGTCTATGCAGTAAGGAACTCATGTCAGCTCTGACTGCCTGTGATGGGTGGGTCTAAGCAAGACAGGGCCCACTGACAGTCAATCATGCACTAGGAGGAGATGAAAACCCCACTACTCCCTGATGAAGGCTTTGGATGTATTCAAGACAAGGAACAGTCATTTTCTTGTTATTTAACTGAGGAGCCCACCAGGAACAAATGTACAGCTCTAAATGCATAGTGACACAGTTGACCATGTTTAACCCAGAAGACCCAAAATTAAAATTTAATATGAATAACAGAATGATAGTAGTGAGCTCTGACTGGTGGCCTGTGACCTTCATATCACAAACACACATTCTTGGCCCTGATAACAGTATCAGATATGGACTGCATCTTCTAAAGCTGGTCTTAAATCCATTTAGAAGGTGGATTGTGGGGCTGGAGAGATGACCTAGCGGTTAAGAGTGCTGACCTCTCTTGCAGAGGACCCGGTTTTGATCCCCAGCACCCACGTGGCGGCTGAGAACCGTCTGTAACTCCAATTCCAGGATAACTCCAGTTCCAGGGGAATCCGACACCCTCTTCTGACCTCCGTGGCATTGCAGAACACAGGTGCACAAATCTACATGCAGACAGTACATTCATACAAATAAATAAATAAATAAATAAATAAATAAATAAATAAATAAATAAATGGTGGTTTGCTATTGTGGACATTCATAACACCATTGCACCAGTGGGCATACTTTTGCCAAGCCTGTTGTTATTGTACCTTGTCGTGTTCATAACTAAGTAAAATTGATATTTACCTTCATTGTCATTAACACAAATATTAATTCCAGTACTATGAAATCGACTCATCCAGACACGAAGCTCTGAGTTCAGGACCAGCTTAATTTCTCCTTGTTTGTTCCGTGACTGAGGAAGGTAGCATCGTCAGCAGTAGGGTATTACTTAGAAGTACTGGTGGATAACCAAGATCAGTAGCAATAATCAAGATTGTTTAAGGATCTATTGGATCTCTCTGGATAACAGTTACAAAGAAGTAATTCCCTACCTGACATTAGGCTTTTCATTTTCTAACCTGTGTTGTGAACTAAGGCCATTGAACTTCTATTTTAGAGTAACTAGATTTAAATTATTTTATATTGTATATGTATATATTGAAAAAACTTTCTATAGAAGGTTTTCATATGGCTCTTTCAAAAGCCTTGTTAGTTTCCTCTCCTTTTACTTTCTGTTCTGATCTACCCCCCCCATTTCCCACTAAACATGTCCTATATGTTAGTCCCCTTCCAAGTTTGTATCTCTGCATTTGTTGGTATACCCAAAGATGAGTATATCTCTCAACTCTCACCAACAAAGTTTCTTCTTGAAGTAGAGAATGATTATCCCAGAGATTCATAAATGGTCATTTTATAGAAAATAAGAGACTACAGAGTTCTCAACCATAAATTGAGCACCTATATTACAACCTTTCTTCCCAAGGCTCAGATATCATTGCAAAACAAGGGGTGGAAACATGGTAAGAGCCAGAGGTGGTACATGAATACAAAGAAAGTATGTTGTCTGGACCCGACAGGATAGTTGCAAATATGAATCTAAGGATTTATGACAGCATGCACAAGATCTCTATAAATCCAGCCAGATAAAGGACCCAACATAGATGAAGGAAGAGGACAGAAAACCTCTATCATACCTGAGGCCATATTGACAACTAATAGCCGATGGGAGAGGTAGAATCCATTTCCCTTAATGGTGTGATTACTGGTAGGTTGATCAGACTCCAAGGGAGAAGCTCGCAGCCAGGAGCACTTGGGAGTCATAAATTAGACTAGATAGGCCTTTATTTATTTTATTTTTATTTTATTTTATTTTTTAATTTAGTTTTTATTGATGCTTTGTGCATTTCATACATTTTTTCCAATTCAGTTCAGGCTGATTTCCCTTTCCCTTTCCCCCACCCCCACCCCATCCCAGATCATGCATTCTGCCATAACTGTCCTGCATCTTTCTCTCAGTTTTTTTTTCATTTTTAGCTATAAGTGATAATCCATGAGTACAAGCATCCTTCATGCAAAACCTATCTGCCTTTAAAAAGACAAATAATAATAGAGGACCTAGAGTAGGGGGAGTATCAAAGTAGGGGTAGAGAGTAGAAAGGGGAAAGAGGTTCTAAATATGATAAAAATTCATTGGATGAAATTCCCAAATCAGTGTTTATATTTTATGATTCTCTTCACACTGGACAGCTGCAGAGTCAGATATGCCATAATACACATATGGTAGAGGTAATATCAGTAATATATTAATATAGTAATTATTATATTAGTCAAATGTTGGTCTAGGGGCTAATTTGACAATCTATATAGTAGGATGTTCATCTCAGAACAGTATGAAAATAAGAAGCTGATACTTATTTTTCTCTTTTTTTTTTCTTTTTTTAAGTTAATTTTTATTGAGCACATTCATACAACATTTCTTAATGAAATTTAGACTCATTCCCTCATTCATGTCCCCCCATCTCCCCCCCACCAGAGCCAATGGATTCTGCCATGCAGGTTAAGTCCTGTCTTGCATCCTTTTCTCAGTCTTTTTTAACCCTTTGGATACAGAAGTTTACTGTTTTGGTCAGTTTTTGAACAGGTTTTTCTCTCTTTTTTGTTCCCTTTAATTTTATATTATTCCAAAATATGCATATATACACTGCACACATAAATCAGAATTACAAAATCTGAAAATAAACTATAGGTTAATTCCAAAACACGTTTAGGGATTCACATTTTATCAGAAAGTTGCATGAAGGTAAAAAGAAATTTAACTTTACATTCTAAGTTACATGTATATTTTAATGTAATTCTTGAAAGTCTATAAGAATTTAATATAAATTTTACAATCAGTTTACAATGTAAACTATACATTATTGTAATATTTCAGTAACTTGGGGATTATACTGAAATTATTCTATAAAGGTATCAATACTTTTTTAAATTTTATATTATTCCAAAATATGCATATATACATTCCACACATAAGTTAAAATTAGAAATTCTGGAAAGAAACTGTAGGTTGATTCCTAAACACATTTAGTGATTCATATTTTAACAGTAAATTTATATACAGGTATAAAGTCATGTAATTTTACATTTTTTTTAATGATATGACTACATATCCTCCATCTATATATGGTAATTGCAATGTGTGAGTATAAGTGGTAAGACAATTCTAGAACCCATTTATAGATTCACATTGTAATAGCATAGTTGCTTTCAGATACAATGAAATATAATAATAAAGTTGCTCAGTTTGCCTACCAACTGGGGACTTGGTGTTAACATCCAGAAATGAGGGAAACCATTCGCCTTTTTTTTTTNGCGGAGGTCAGAAGAGGGTGTCGGATTCCCCTGGAACTGGAGTTCTCCTGGAATTGGAGTTTCAGACGGTTCTCAGCCGCCATGTGGGTGCTGGGGATCGAAACCGGGTCCTCTGCAAGAGCGGTCGGCACTCTTAACCGCTAGGCCATCTCTCCAGCCCCCTGTATATGGTTTTAATTATGTTGAGCAATGATATCTCCAGAATTGTTCCCAGCCATCCAGCTGACAATCCTAGAGCTCTAGCAGGGAGGCAGAGGGAACGGTGGGAGTAACCCAGAGAGAAAAGAAAGAGATGGACTCATAGAAACCAGGAGTAATTCCACAAGGGGGAAAAAAACTCACTTTAATGTTGTAACTCAGGGCATTTGATACAGATCCTTGCAAGGGAGCTGGGACACACAGAATTGGGGGTTGGGACAAGCTGGGCTTTGGGCCATTTGCTCCAGATCAATGCTTTACCCTAAGGCATCAAAGACAGTCAGAAGCCCAGGTTTCACAGGTTTAGCAGAATATCAGCAGGGGGTCCAGGCTTGGAGGCTACTTGCTGATTCTCTTAAATCCTACTGCCATAAGAATGCCTATATGTATGTGTATGTGAATGCAGGTACCCGAAGAGATTAGAAGAGGGCCTTGGATCTCCTGAACCTAAGTTTACAGGTGGTCATGAGCCTCCTGATGGGGTTGCTTAGAACTGAACCCAGGTCCTCTGTAAGAGAAGTCTACTCTCTTAAATGATGAGGCATCTCTCCAATCCCTCAAATTTTTCATAACCGTGTGTGTGTGTGTGTGTGTGTGTGTGTGTGTGTGTGTGTGTCTCCACACTTTGCCACTTGCCACCTGTTATGGTCAGAAGACAATGTTGAGTCAGTTCTCTCTTTCCATCATGTGGGTCCCAGAGACCCAACTTAGGTTTTCAGTCTTGGTGGCAAGTGCTTTTACTTGTGGAGTTATCACCCAACCATCCATCTTATTTTGTTGAGACAGAGTCTTTCCCTGAACCTAGAGCTTGTTCTTAGTCTTTTCAAAACTAGCTGGTCAGTGGGCCCATGGGATCTGCTAGACTCTGTTCCCCAGTGCTGGAATCACAGGCACACACTGCCCCTGCCTGGCTTGTGCAGTAAGCACTTTACCCACTAAGCCATCATTTCCTCAGCTCCATTCTCTTAAAAAATATTATTTGGGGGCTGGAGAGATGGCTCAGTGGTTAAGAGCACCAAGAACACTCAGGTCCAATTCCCAGCACCCATATGGCGGCTAAGAACTGTCTTTAAGTGCCGGGCATGATGGTGCACCCCTTTAATCCCAGCACTTGGGATGCAGAGACAGGTGGATCTCTGTAAGTTCAAGGCTAGCTCACAGAGTGAGCTCCAGGCCAGTTGGGACTAAAAGGAGACCCTGTCTCAAAAAGACCCCCCCAAAATTAAAGATTCATTTAAACTTTTTACATGTATGTGTGATTGTCTGCACATATGTGCCCACTCCTGATGGATCCTGTTTTCTATCTTCATATTATTTGTCTGTTTGACACAGGACCTTCCTGTAGGACCAGCTAGCCTGAAACTCCCTATGTAGACCAGGCTGGCCTTGAACTCACAGATATCCACCTGCCTCTGCCTCAAGTGCTGGGATTAAAGGCATGCACCAACATGCCTGGATTTTTTTGGTGTTTTTGAGACAGAGTATTTCTGTAGCTCCAGCTGTCCTAGAACTTACTAGGTAGACCAGGCTGGCCTTGGACTCACAAAGATCTGCCTGCTTCTGCCTCCCAATCATTGGGATTAAAGGCGTGGGCTACCACGCCCAGCACCAGTGGACTTTTTTTAGTTTGGATTTTTTTTCTTTTGACAAGTCCTATCAGATATCAGATTTGCATGAGGTGAAATTTGTAAGGGGAAAGAGGGCCTAAGATAATAAATGTTCTTTTTTTTTTTTGAAAGAGTCACTTAAGCCAGGCGTGGTGGCACATGCCTTTAATCCCAGCACTCGGGAGGCAGAAGCAGGCGGATCTCTGTGAGTTCAAGGCCAGCCTGGTCTACAGAGTGAGCTCCAGGCCAGTTGGGACTAAAGGGAGACCCTGTCTTAAAAAGACCCCCCCAAAATTAAAGATTCATTAAAACTTTTTACATGTGTGATTGTCTGCATATATGTGCCCCATGTTTGTGACTTGTGTCTGAGGAGGCCAGAAGAGGAAACTGGATCCTCTGGAACTGAAGTTATAGGCAGTTGTGAAGTGCCATGTGGGTACTGGAAATTGAAACTCTGTCCTCTGCAAGCACTGTAAATGTTCTTAACTGCTGAGCCACCTCTCCATCTCTAAATGTTCACTCTTTTTTTAAATTTTTATTTATTTTTGTATGTGTATGAATGTACTGTCTACATGTAGATTTGTGCACCCGTGCAATGCCGCGGAGGTCAGAAGAGGGCGTCGGATTCCCCTGGAACTGGAGTTAAAGACGGTTCTCAGCAGCCATGTGGGTGCTGGGGGATCGAACCCGGGTCCTCTGCAAGAGCGGTCGGTGCTCCCAACCGCTAGGCCATCTCTCCAGCCCCCAATGTTCACTCTTGAAAGCATCTCAAACCCTTCCTGTTGCATGACTCCCAACACTGAAATGACAAAACTACCTCCATTTTACCCTGACTTTTACTCTGTGTTTCTGGCCAGCCAGGACAAATGTGTCTGTCATGCAGGCAGTTTCAGGGAGTACATTGTTTCGACAATACTGGGAAACTTACAAGTAGCCAGGTACCATGTCCAGATAGGGCTTCCTCCCCTCCCAGTTATACCCACGTCTCTATGAAAGTCCTTGTTCTGCAATTCTAAGAAACTTGTTTTTTTCCTTATTGAAACTTTTCCTTAACTGGAAACCTCTTTAACTGACCTGCCCCTGGTCTGGTATAACTATGGTGATCTGATGTAAATATGGTTATTGGCTTTACCCATGGCTATGTAACCAAAGTTGGCCATGATCCAATGATCCTCATGCCTTCACTTTCCAAATGCTGGGGTGACAGTCATGAAACTTCTTGCCTGAGAGGCTGGCCTGGAAGTTGCTATGTAAACCAGGCTGTCCTTCAACTAACAGAGATCCACCTCTGCCTCCCAAGCGCTGGGATTAAAGGCCTGTGCCACATCATGCCCAGCTATTCATTCTCTTCTCTCTCTCTCTCTCTCTCTCTCTCTCTCTCTCTCTCTCTCTCTCTCTAGCCCTAGAAGAACTCTCAGTGTAGATCAGGCTGGCCTCTATCTCACAGAGATCCACTTGCCTCTGCCTCTGTAGTGCTGGGATTAAAGGTGTGTTACTACTAAGCCAGCTCTGAAAGGTGACTTTGAGAGAAGATGTACTCAAAGTGAATTGCAATGAAATAACATCCTTGCTACTTTCCAAATGCTTACTTCATAATTTTGCCTAACAATAATAATAAAATAATAAAATAATAAAAATAGCAAAACACATGAGTAAGAGCTATCTTTTTCAGTCTAACGCTCTCCCAACTGAGCTACTTGGGCCACATCTAGGAGCTATCGCACAGTTGTTTTTAGATCACATTAATGTTGCTCAGTTTGCCATACAATTAGGTAATTGGTGCTAGCATCCACAGATAAGGGAAACCATTCATCGTTTGTTTTTCTGGGACTGTGTTACTTCACTTAGCATGATATCTTCTAGCTTCATCCATTTATCTGCAAAGCTCATGATGTCATCTTTCTTTACTGCTGCATAGAACTCCATTATGTAGATGTACCACATTTTCTCTATCCGCCCGTCAGTTGAGGGACACGAGAGCTATGTTCTTTTTTTTTTTGGTCTTTTCGAGGCAGGGTCTCCCTGTAGCCTCAGCTATATCCTGGAACTCACTCTGTAGACCAGGCTGGCCTTGAACTCACAAAGATCCGGCTGCCCTCTGCCTCCCAAGTGCTAGGATTAAAGGCGTGCACCACCACGCCCGGCTAAGAGCTATCTTCTTTTTTTTTTTTTTTTTTGGCGAACTCACCATGGCTACGCGTCCCCCTTCCCTCTCTCCTCTC
>VZQC01009418.1:944212-964076 GCA_009823505.1 Rhizomys pruinosus
TTTTTTTTTTTTTTGGTCTTTTTGAGACAGGGTCTCCCTGTAGCCCCAGCTGTCCTGGAACTCACTCTGTAGACCAGGCTGGCCTTGAACTCACAAAGATCCACCTGCTTCTGCCTCCCAAGTGCTAGGATTAAGGGTGTGTGCCACCACGCCTGGCCACATTTCACTTTCAACAAAATGTGGCAGTGCCTGATTCTCAGTTTATGTCAGCTAGAGTAGTCACAACCTTTGGAGTTGAGGGGCATTGAGAAATGTTCTGGCTCTGTTGACCATACTGGCCTAGAACTATCTCCAATCACTGAGCTGCACTCCCAGGCCAGTTAAAATTTTAATTTTCACTAAGACTATAAAGCTATCACCTATCAAGTAGTTTCTGGTCTGGCAGTTCAGAATTTTTTTTATTTTTTATTTATTTATTTATTTTTTTGAGATAGGGTCTCCCTTTAGTCCCAGCTTTCCTCGAGCTATGTAGACCAGTCTGGCTTTTACCTTCCAGAGATCCACCTGGCTCTGCCTCCCAAGTGCTAGGATTAAAGGCGTGAGCCACCCGGCCTAAGATGGCTCTTGGCCGCCATGTGGGTGCTGGGGATCGAACCCGGGTCCTCTGCAAGAGCGGTCGGCGCTCTTAACCGCTAGGCCATCGCTCCAGCAGAAAGAACCAGGAGAAACCTAAGCCAGCAATACCCTGTGCTTTCACTTGTGAACTCCCTCCTGTGTGCAGGGCAGGGTTGTAATAAGCATGGGCCACTTTTGAGTCTGGCATGCAGATTCTCCATGTTACCATAACTGAGGAGTTTTCTTTGGCTGTGCAGTTCTTTCTTCCCCAGGCCCATCATTGGATGAGGAAGTATTTGTTTGGCATTGGTGCCAATAGCTTATGAGCAAGTGGCATTTATTGATGCCCTCCTGTGCGCTGCTGACATAACCTTATATTAGGTGACATCAGTAAAGTGTCAGGAGGCTGTCCAGAGCAGCCCTGGTGTGATCGAGGGGAGTGAGTGGTGAGTGCTGAGTGGTAGTGTGTTCATTCTCGAACATCCTAATAAATACACATTTCTTTTTTTTTTTTTTTTTTTTNTGCTTGCCAACAGCATAGATCCTGCTTAACGGAGCTTCTTTGCTTAAGCATTTGCATGACTCTGAGTGCTTTGAAGTCAATCTTAAAAATGCACAAGTTATAAATACAGAAGAAAGAGCAGTCTACTCAACCTAATAAGCACCCCAAAATTTCCATCCTGAGACTGTGTGTAGATGTCGGTTCCACATTTGCTGTAAGCTGATCATAATATCTGGAAGAAAATGACTGAAACTGTTTGCATCTTTGTATGTATTTATTACTTGATGTAATAAAGCTTATTTTCATTAACAATTAAAAAAAAAAAGACAAATAATACTTTGGTTTTATGTGGATGAGTGTGTTGGCTGCATGTGTGCACCCATGTCATGCAATACCCACAGAGGTCAGAAGAGGGTGTCAGATCTCCTGGACTGGAGTTAGGGACAGTTGTTAGCTGCCATGTACGTACTGGCATGTGAACCTGGGTCTTTGGTGAGTACAGCCAGTGCTCTTAACCTCTGAGCCATCTCTTCAGCCCAATGGGGTTTCTTTTCATTGAGACAGGGTCCCCTGTAGCCCCAGCTGACCTGAAACTTGATAGGTAGACCAGACCCTTGAAGATGTCCCCTGCCTCTGCTGGGATTATAACTGTTGACATTTGGGACTGGTTAATTTGTAGGGACTGCTCTATTTATTAACGTAGGGTGCTTGGCAGCCTCTGCCCACTAGATGGCAGTAACATCCCAGTCACAAGGAAAACCACTGCCCAGTCCTGCACTTGTGGAATGCAATCAGAGTTGTTGACCAGAGACACTCCCACCTCTCCTGCCTCTTGTACTTCCCATCTATCACGTGAACGTTTGACACCTTAGTTTCAGAATTTCCTCCCCATATGCAAATACTGGTACTGTAGTCAAAAGAGAGATCAGATTCCCTTAGTTTCTGCAGGAAGTGCTCTTGTAGATAGGTGATCTAAACTATTCCCCTTGCTAAGAACTTGTTTACCTACTGAGCCAGTCATTGTTTGCATCAATACCGTCCCAGTGAAGCTGGTTGGTTAGTTGTGGATGGTGGCATTTTAGGCAGTTCTTACTTGTAAGTTCTTATGTTGTATAATCATAACCCAAATAATTTGGAGAGTGGGACCGAAGAAATCCAGCTTCAGGCAATGTAGCTCATCTGCTTAGTTCTTACAAGACCCTGAGTTTGACCCCCTGCTCAGCAACAGGAAGACAAGTCCTCAACCTAAAGGAAACCAAGGTCATCTTGAGAGAGCCCTGAAGAGAAAAGCAAGGCAGGAGCTCCTGAGACTTCCCTGGGGTCGTCTGCTTTGTGGTCTCACCCCAGCCCCCCTGACTGTAATTGTCTGAATGGTGAGGAATGGATTTACAGTCATCTGAAAACCCCGCGCTCCACAGCTGCACCTGAAGCTCCCTTTGCAAGCTGCTTACACTGGTTATTCATGTACTGTGCTGGCTGCTCATTCTGTGACTCAAATGTGGCGAACGCCCTTCTTGTGTTTTCTTTTCCCTTTAGCTCTAACAGTTTCTTTTTTTTTTTTTTTTTTTTTTTTTTTTTTTTTTTTGTCTTTTCGAGACAGGGTCTCCCTGTAGCCCCAGCTGTCCTGGAACTCACTCTGTAGACCAGGCTGGCCTTGAACTCACAAAGATCCGCCTGCCTCTGCCTCCCAAGTGCTAGGATTAAAGGCGTGCGCCACCATGCCCGGCTAGCTCTAACAGTTTCTAAACTTAAATTAGGGCAGCGTCTAGCATTTTCTAGTCCCACAGTAGATGACGGGCACCTACATGTAGCAGAGAGAGCTCTTGGAGACGCTCTGCAGAAGTGTAGGCTGCATCGTTCCCAAAGCCTTGCCGTGGCAACCAGGATGAAGTCTAGTCATTGTATCCAACCACTTACAAAGTTGGCTGCAAACTTGTGTGTAAACATATTTTGGAGAGACCTTGGCTTTCATTCAAGTCACTGGCCACAGATTAGAAACTCCTAAAATTTCCTGAAGCTCTTTTCAAACCAAGTGGACCAGCAAATAAGCTGCCTCTGCCTCCCAAGTGCTGTGATTATTAAGGTGTGTACCACCAGCAGCAGCCATATTTTTGTATTTGTAACAATGCATTTCCATTCTTTTTCATCTCAAACATAGATACAGAAGGGAAAGGAGCTTGTTTGGGGGACTTGTATACCCCTAACCTAACTTTCTATAATCAGCTGGGTTATGTTGTGAAAATTCAGGTATGTTCCTTTGGCTTTGTCAGATGTGTCTGCTCAGAGGTGTGGTAGTAGAAAGAATGGTTTATTATCTTGTGAAAGAAGAAAAAAGATTTAAGTAGCAAATCAATATTTTCTTCATGAGGACCTGGGATAGCCAGTTTCCAGGATGGACCCCAGTGCTCGTCATCTCCCTCATGCCCTTGTATAGACTCCCATAACAGCTCAGGGCTGCTCCATATAATTCAGAAGTCTGGCAAAATGTGATGTGTGGCTGTCAAGGCTTCAGAGTCACCATGACCTGGGTGCCGGCACAGGCCTATAGTTTAGGATTGGCTAGCCTGAGAATTCCTGCAGATTTGGGGTTCTGGAGTTGTCTAATTGCCTGGTACCCAGTCCCAGGGGCTAGATGCCTTGGCATGTGAACATTAAGTAAAAAGATGGTGTGGTGGTTTGAATGAAAATGTCTCCCACCAGCTCCCAAGTTTTCACACATCCTGTCCCCAGTTGGTGGCACTGTTTGGGGAGCTCTTGGGAGGTGTGGCCACGGCCATGTTAGAGGAAGCATGTCACAACTGGGGGCAGGCTTCAAAAAGCCTTGCCACTGTCTGCTTCCTGTGCCCGCTTGAAGAAATGAACCTCTGCTTTCTGCTCAGCATCTCATGCCACCATGCCATGATGAACTCTTAATTCCCCTGGTACAGTAAGCGCAAATAAACTCTTCTAAGTTCCCTTGGTCCTGGGTTCCATCAGCAACAGGAAAGCAACTAATACTGATGGCTTAATAGGTAAATGTATTTATTTGCCTCCAAGCTGGTGACCTGAGTTCCAGATCTAAAACCCATATGGTGGAGAGAACCAACTCTTGCAAGTTACCTTTGCCTCTCAGGGCTGGGATTAAAGGCATGGGTGCTACCATGCTTGGCTTATTTTTTTATTTTATGTGTATTAGTGTATTGGCTGCACATATATATAAGTAGACCCATGTTGTGCAATGCCTGCAGAGGTCAGAAGAGGGCATTGGATCCCCTGGAACTGGACTTAGCACAGTTTTTAGCCACCATGTGGGTGTTGGGACTCAAAATCAAGTCCTCTGCAAGAGCAGTCACTCATTACTCTTAACTGCTGAACCATCTCTCCGGCCCCACTTTTTTAAATTTTAAAAATCTATGCCTGTATACCCACTCGTTTATTCACTACGTATGTGCTGGAGCCCAAGGACCCGTGTCGTGCAATGCTGTAGATGTCAGAAGAGGGCGTCGGATTCCCCTGGAACTGGACTGGAGTTAAAGACGGTTCTCAGCCGCCATGTGGGTGCTGGGGATCAAACCCGGGTCTTCTGCAAGAGCAGTCGGCACTCTTAATCGCTAGGCCATCTCTCAGCCCCAGTATTGCTATTTTAGAAATGGCACACACCTTTATTCCCAGCACTCAGGAGGCAGGTATATCTCTGTGGCCAGTAGCTGGGACTACAGGGAGACCCTGCCTCAAAAAGACCTAAAAGAAAGAAAAAAGGGAAGGAAGGAAGGAAGGAGGGAGGGAGGGAGGGAGGAAGGAAGGAAGGAAGGAAGGAAGGAAGGAAGGAAGGAAGGAAGGAAGGAAGGAAGGATTAATTCCGAAATCTGAATTCACACCTTTGCATGACACCTTTTTTTGGTCTTTTTGAGACAGGGTCTTCCTTTAGTCCCAGCTGGCCTTGAACTCACTATGTAGACCAGGCTGGCCTTGAACTTACTATGTAGACCAGGCTGGCCTTGAACTCACAGAGATCTACCTGCCTCTGCCTCCATGCACCACCACACCCAGCTGCATGACACATTTGAAGGAAGCAGGTGGGAGGACAAAGGACGTGGCAAATACGATTTTGCTATGACTACCACTTTGGAAGTACCACTCTGTTCACCTGTCCCTAAGTGTCACACTGTCTCCCACCTCACCAGTATGTATGTTTCTGGGGTGATGAGAAGCATTTCCAGTAGGAGAGCAAGTTCAGCTAAGAACCCAGGACGTGATCCCTGGGTGGAGGCCAGGTCCCTCTGCCCTCACAATAAACAACATACAGTACAAAATCAGAGCTCTTCATTCACACAGTAAAGGCACAGCAAGGTGGGCAGGCCACGGTCTCCATGGCAACAAGAGGTCTCATAAGTATAAGGTCCACGTACTTTTGTCAGTCAGCTCTTTGTAGTAAGGAGAAACACCTGCTAACTTAGTGAGAGCAAAAGCAGGCAGCCTGGTGTGATCCGTAAGGTGGCCAAGAGTGACCTCCCCGTCAGTTCTGGAAGTGTTTGGTGAGAGCATCCAACAGGTCCTGCTTCTTTGGCCCACTCTTCAGCCCACGGGCCCTGCAGGCCTCCTTCAGTGCAGGCACGGTGAGCTTGCCCAGTGTGCCCTTGACAACGTGGGCTTTCAGCTCTTCTTCAGATAACTCCACCTTGGGCTTTTTACTTCCAGAACCTTCATCATCTGGATGGAAAGGACAGGAAGGAAAGACCTGGAAATACTAGCAGTGGTTCCCAGCTAGGACCCACGGCTCTCATGATCTGAACTACAGCTAATCATTTACCATCGTACTTAAAATAGCTGCCCATTCTGTCTGAATCAGCCATTTATTCCTTTTTGCAAACACCTTCGGGGGCTGGAATTATAGCACAAGACAGACTGCTTGCCTCGCACACTTAAGAATGGGGTTAACTGCTAGCAGCTCCAAGGGGTGAGGGGAAACCACTTAGACACTGAAATAGGCACCAAGGCACCAAGAGGTAAGAACATGCAGGGTGGGATAAATACATCAGCAAACCTACAGTGTGTGAAGAGCTCTGACAGGAACTTCCCAGGGCACTACAGGAGTCAGATCCCATACAAAATGGAGAAGCACTAAGACCACCACCGTGGCCTTACACCACCACCATGGCCTCACATCACCACCGAGCCCTCACACCACTGCTGAGCCCTCACACCACCACCGTGGCCTCCCACCACCACCGAGCCCTCCCACTACCACCGAGCCCTCCCACCACCACCAAGCCATCCCACCACCACTGTGGCCTCCCACCACCACCATGGCCTCCCACCACTGCTGAGCCCACACACCACTGCCGAGCCCTCACACTACCGCGTGGCCTCACACCACAGCCGAGCCCTCACACCACCACTGTGGCCTCCCACCACCACCGAGCCCTCCCACCACCACCGAGCCCTCCCACCACCACCGAGCCATCCCACCACCACTGTGGCCTCCCACCACCACCATGGCCTCACACCACCACTGTGGCCTCCCACCACCACCATGGCCTCACACCACTGCCGAGCCCTCACACCACCACCGAGCCCTCACACCACCACCATTCTTCACACCACCACCGAGCCCTCACACCACCACCATGGCCTCACGCCGCCGCCGAGCCCTCACACCACCACCATGGCTTCACACCACCGCCGAGCCCTCACACCACCGCCGAGCCCTCACACCACCGCGTGGCCTCACGCCACCACCGAGCCCTCACACCACCACCGTGGCCTCACACCACCACCGTGGCCTCACACCACCACCGAGCCCTCACACCACCACCGAGCCCTCACACCACCACCGTGGCCTCACACCACCACCGAGCCCTCACACCACCACACCACACCTTTCCTTACAGGTCTATTACTCAGGCAAGGCCTAAATATTTGACCAAAGAAGGCAAAAGGATCACAACCTAAACCAGAACTATTCCAAAATGGTGACAGTACCTAAGATGCAATCTCAACAAATGTAAGCCTCACTGTAAAGGAAACTCTGGGTCCATCAGTAATAAAAAGATTGTCCCTACAGGGAGACCCTGTCTCGAAAAGACCAAAAAAAAAAAAAGATTGTCCCATAGGAAAAACGATCAATGTCAACAACGGGTACACATAGAGAAACATAAAAGTCCAATGAATTGTAACGAGAACACATCAAAGTACCCACTCCCTCTACCTTTTTAAAAACTTTTGTAGGAAACAAAAAAAAAAAAAAAACTTTTGTAGGAGTTTAAAATAATGTGAAGTACAAGACTGCTAAGATGCCAGTGTGGGGACCATGGCTAGAATCCCAGCACTCAGGAGGCTAAGGCAAGACTGCCTGGAACTGAAGGCTAGCCTGGACTACAAAGTACAACCTCATCCCAAAACAAAACAAACTAAAAAATATACAAAAACATACTCATTTCTTCAGAGATGGGTATAAATGTCACTTTTTTGGAGACGGTTATTACTTTGTCTTGAGACAGGGCTCTCCCTATGTCTCAGGTTATGGGACTGTACCACCATTCCCAGCTCTGGAGGCAATTCTTACCAGATCTTGTGTTTGTGTTTACATGACTGTGTATACACGTGTACAGGTGTGTGCATGTAGACACCAGAGGAAGACACTAGTGTCCTCATCTCTCACGCTGCCTTATTCACTTGAGACAAGATCTCTCACTAGACCTGTCTCCAACATGCGTCCTCCCCACCTCCAGCACTCCAGTTACAGGGGTGTAGCCATGCCCAGCATTTACATGGTTGCTGGGGATCTGAACTCAAGTCCTCATACTTGCCTAGCAATTACTCTATTTTATTGTTGTTTTGTTTTGAGACAGGGTCTCCCTGTAGCCCCAATGGCCTGGAACTCTCTATGTAGAGTAGGCTAGCCTTGATCTCCTAGAGATCACTTGCCTCTGCCTCTAAGTACTGGGATCAAAGGTCTGCACACCAAGCCCTGCTCTAGAAGTCACTTTGACCCACAGAGCTATCTCCCCAAACCTCACAGACTTTTAAATGTCTACCTCCTGACCTAGCAACTCACTGCTAAGAACTGTCCTATTGATCTGTTCACACAAGTACATGACTGTTGGTGTTTGATGTAGTATATCTACCAATGAGAAGGGTCATTAATAATTGGGGCAGGGACATGTAGTCACTGAAATACTCTGAAGTATCCTGCAGCCTAGCAGCCTGGTTAAAAAAAAATTTATTGGGTGTGTATCATGCATGTGTGTGCAGACATGGGCACCAGCGGACAACTCTACAGCGTCAGTTCTCTCCTTCCACCTTTATGTGGGTTGCAGGGATTAGAACTCAGGTCACTGGGCTTGGATAGCAAGTTCCTTTACTGATGAGTTATCTTATTTGCCCTGTGCAGCATAATTTGGGGAGGTGGGGGTTGAGACAGGGTCTCAACTATGAAGCCCTGTTTGACCTTGTACTCATAGGCTGCCTCTGCCTCTGGAAGGCTGGGATTAAAGGTGGCATGTGCCACCATATCCAGCAGTCTAATTTTAAAAACTGGGGTAGAGCCAGGTGTGATGGCACATGCATTTAATCCCAGCACTCGGGAGGCAGAGGCAGGCAGATCTCTGTGAGTTCAGGTTAGCCTGGTCTACATAGGGAGCTCCAGGGTAGCTGGGACTAAAGGGAGACCTTGTCTCAAAAAGATAAAAATAAATAAATAAAATAAATAAATAAATAAATAAATAATAAACAAAAACTGGGGTAGAGTTGGCTAAATGGCTCACTGAATAAAATGAAAGGGTTTGCCGTGTAAATCTGACACCCTGAGTTTGAGCCCCAGAACCCACATAAAGATAGAAGGTCAGAACTGCCTCTAAGAAGTTGTTTTCTAAGCACTACATGTGTGCCGTGGCATGTGTGTACCCACATTATCTCACATACACAGCACGCACACATATACACATACACAGTAATAAAGTTTAAATTTTTTTATAAAGCTTAAAAATTTTTTTAAACGAGATAGAAAAAAAATGAGATAGAAATGTAAATATGGATATAAGAATCCAACATAAAAAAGCTGAGTCACAAAACAGTTGACTAAGCCAGGTGTGGTGGCACACACCTTTAATTCCACTCTCAGGAGGAAGCAGGTGGATCTCTGAGATTAAGGCCACCCTGGTCTACATAGCAAGCTCCGGGCCAGCTAGGGCTACAAGGAAAACCTGTCTTTTTTTTTTTTTTAATTTTTTTTTTTTTTTAATTTTTTATTTTTATTTATTTATGTGATGTGTATGAAGGTACTGATGCAGGTCTGTGCACCGTGTCGTGCCATTGCCGCGGAGGTCAGAAGTGGTGTCGGATTCCCCTGGAGCTGGAGTTGCTCCTGGAATTGGAGTTTTCAGACGGTTCTCGGCCGCCATCATGTGGGTGCTGGATCGAACCCGGGTCCTCTGCAAGAGCGGTCGGCGCTCTTAACGGCTAGGGTCCGCTCCATCTCCCAGCCCTGTCTTTTTTTTTTTAATAAAAAAAAGCCTGGAGTGGTGGTGCATGCTTTAGTCGTCCCAGGACTTGGGAGGCAGAGGCAGGCATTTGCATATATATGTATATTCTTATATATACTATATATATGCAATATATATGCTATATATATATATATATCATTACACATAAATAAAAAATAAATAAAAGCACATGGAGAGATTGCCAGCAATTAAAGCACTGACTGCTCTTACAGAGGACCGGGTTTGATAGCCAACACCCACGTGGTAGCTAAAACCAACCGTCTATAACTCCAGTTCCAGGGATCTACTCCTCTTCTAACCTCCGTGGACACTGGCACTATAGCAGGTGGCACTTACACACATGCAAAAATACACGCATACACATAAAATGAAAATATAAATCAAATATTTTACAACTAAAAAAAAAAAATTTCATCTGTGCTAAAATAGGTACTTTTGTATAGAAATTTCTACGGCAAAAGCCAGGCATGGTGGTGCACACTAATCTCAGCACTCAGGAGGCAGAGGCAAGCAGATCTCTGTGAGTCAGGCCAGCCTGTTCAACTAGAGTTCCAGGACAGCTGGGATACAGGAAACCCTGTCTCAAAAGACAAAAAAAGAAGAGAAAATGTAACAAATTTCTAGGGCAAGTATTTTAACACTGAGCCATATGTATACCTCCTATGTATACAAATTTCTGAAAGGTTGGGGGTATCGCTCAGTGAGTTACTGAATTTGATCCCAGTACCTTCATTCCCCTCCCAAATGAAGATAACTCAGACTTTCTGACAGGACATTATCTTCTGTGATAAGACCATAAAGACCACAAGGGCAACTTTTTAAAGAATCCAGGAGACATCTGCAGCCGGAGCCTCACCTTGTTTTCTCTTGGTGACTTTTCCCTCAGGATTATAGTCTGGTGGGTAGACAAGTTCTTTAAACTCATCTGCCAGGGGGCCCAGTCTTTTCTTTATTGCTTCAACCTTGGGCACTAGAAAATCAAAACACAGAAGAGTAGCATATGAGTTGTGTCACTCCAGTGCCCTGTCCAGTCTGCTCTTGGGCAACAGGAGAGAGCACCAAGCCAGCAGAGGAGGGGGCAGAGGCAGCTCGCAGGCCATGAAAACATTCAGCAGAATCCTAGCATTCACCATGTACAGCTGTCCCCTCCTTAGATATCCAATCCTGGAAAGCAGCAGTCCCTATGTAAATGGTGTAGTATTTGCAAACATCCTACTATACTATACTCCAATACTATAAACGGAACCCAAGGATATAGAGGTAGGACTTCCTCCTTTGCCTAAATCCCGAACGGAAAAGATAGGGTGCCCTTCTTCCAGACCTGGCTAGACACTCACCAGCGATGCTTGCCCTTAATATCCCTGTATAAAAGATAGAGTGCCTGGGCTGGAGAGATAGCACAAAGACTAAGAGGACTTACTGCTCTTGCAGAGGACCCGGGTTCGATCCCCAGCACCCACAATGGTGACTGAGAACTGTCTGTAACTCCAATTCCAGGAGAACTCCAGTTCCAGGGGAATCTGAGACGCCCTTTTCTGACCTCCGCAGCATGCACGACACGGGTGCACAAACCTACATGCAGACAGTACATTCATACAAATAAATAAATAACTAAATAATAAATAAATAAATAAATAAATAAAATAAAAGATAGGGTGCCTTCTTCCACTAGCTGGCTAGACGGTCACTACAGTGATGCATGCTCTTAATATCCCTTTATAAAAGGGGTCATGGAGGGGCTGGAGAGATAGCCTAGCGGTTAAGAGCACTTGAAGCGCTCTTGTGCAGAGGACCCGGGTTCGATCCCCAGCACCCACATGGCGGCTGAGAACGTCTGTAACTCCATTCCAGGAGAACTCCAGTTCCAGGGGAATCCGAGACCCTCTTCTGACCCTCCGCGGCATTGCACGACACGGGTGCACAGACCTGCATGCAGACAGTACATTATAAACACATACAAAATAAATAATAAAAAAAAAAAAAAAAAAAAAGGGGTCATAGGATTAACTGGCAAAGCTAGCGCAAAGCTATGTTTTGACCTTTTGACCTTTATAAGGATCTTAGGGATGCTGCTCCTGCGGAGCACCCAGGTTTGGCTCCAAGCAGCCACATGACAGCTAACAAACATACTTAACTCCAGTTCCGGGGATCCAACACCCCTTCCTGACCTCCATGGCATGGCATGGCATGGGGNATATATATATATATATATCATTACACATGAAATAAAAATAAATAAAAGCACGATGGAGAGATTGCTCAGCAATTAAAAGCACTGACTGCTCTTACAGAGGACCCGGGTTTGATAGCCAACACCCACGTGGTAGCTAACAACCAACCGTCTATAACTCCAGTTCCAGGGGATCTGACACCTTCTTCTAACCTCCGTGGACACTGCACTATACAGGTGCACTTACACACATGCAAACAATACACGCATACACATAAAATGAAAATAATAAATCAAATATTTTTACAAACTAAAAAAAAAAATTTCATCTGTGCTAAAATAGGTACTTTTGTATAGAAATTTCTACGGCAAAAGCCAGGCATGGTGGTGCACACTAATCTCAGCACTCAGGAGGCAGAGGCAAGCAGATCTCTGTGAGTCAAGGCCAGCCTGTTCAACATAGAGTTCCAGGACAGCTGGGGATACAGGGAAACCCTGTCTCAAAAAGACAAAAAAAGAAAAGAAAAGTAACAAATTTCTAGGGCAAGTATTTTAACACTGAGCCATATGTATACTCCTATGTATACAAATTTCTGAAAAGGTTGGGGGTATCGCTCAGTGAGTTACTGAATTTGATCCCCAGTACCTTCATTCCCCTCCCCAAATGAGAAGAACTCAGACTTTCTGACAGGACATTATCTTCTGTGATAAGACCATAAAGACCACAAGGGCAACTTTTTAAAGAATCCAGGAGACATCTGCAGCCGGAGCCTCACCTTGTTTTCTCTTGGTGACTTTTCCCTCAGGATTATAGTCTGGTGGGTAGACAAGTTCTTTAAACTCATCTGCCAGGGGGCCCAGTCTTTTCTTTATTGCTTCAACCTTGGGCACTAGAAAATCAAAACACAGAAGAGTAGCATATGAGTTGTGTCACTCCAGTGCCCTGTCCAGTCTGCTCTTGGGCAACAGGAGAGAGCACCAAGCCAGCAGAGGAGGGGGCAGAGGCAGCTCGCAGGCCATGAAAACATTCAGCAGAATCCTAGCATTCACCATGTACAGCTGTCCCCTCCTTAGATATCCAATCCTGGAAAGCAGCAGTCCCTATGTAAATGGTGTAGTATTTGCAAACATCCTACTATACTATACTCCAATACTATAAACGGAACCCAAGGATATAGAGGTAGGACTTCCTCCTTTGCCTAAATCCCGAACGGAAAAGATAGGGTGCCCTTCTTCCAGACCTGGCTAGACACTCACCAGCGATGCTTGCCCTTAATATCCCTGTATAAAAGATAGAGTGCCTGGGCTGGAGAGATGGCCGACTGCACTTGCAGAGGACCCGGGTTCGATCCCCAGCACCCACATGGTGACTGAGAACTGTCTGTAACTCCAATTCCAGGAGAACTCCAGTTCCAGGGGAATCTGAGACCCTTTTCTGACCTCCGCAGCATTGCACGACACGGGTGCACAAACCTACATGCAGACAGTACATTCATACAAATAAATAAATAAATAAATAAATAAATAAATAAATAAATAAATAAAAATAAAAGATAGGGTGCCTTCTTCCATAGCTGGCTAGACGGTCACTACAGTGATGCATGCTCTTAATATCCCTTTATAAAAGGGGTCATGGAGGGGCTGGAGAGATAGCCTAGCGGTTAAGAGCACTGACGCTCTTGCAGAGGACCCGGGTTCGATCCCCAGCACCCACATGGCGGCTGAGAACCGTCTGTAACTCCAATTCCAGGAGAACTCCAGTTCCAGGGGAATCCGAGACCCTCTTCTGACCTCCGCGGCATTGCACGACACGGGTGCACAGACCTGCATGCAGACAGTACATTCATACACATACAAAAATAAATAATAAAAAAAAAAAAAAAAAAGGGGGGTCTTTAGGTATAACTGGCACGATAAGCGGCAAAGTAGTTTTGACCTTTTGACCTTTATAAGGATCTTAGGGATGCTGCTCCTGCGGAGCACCCAGGTTTGGCTCCAAGCAGCCACATGACAGCTAACAAACATACTTAACTCCAGTTCCGGGGATCCAACACCCTCTTCTGCACCTCCATGGCATTGACAAGCATGGGTGAACTTACGCCAGGCAAAAACGTAATACTACAATACATAAAAAATTAAAATAACTAGTTGTTTTTTAAAAAAAAGGACTTCATTAATCCAATCTGCCCCCTTCTTTCGTAACTGTTTACTTCACTGTCAGTGACCTGTGCCCTCTTATAAACAGGTAAGAGCATCATAATTAAGAAGGGGTTGGGGAGCTGGAGAGATGGCCTAGTGGTTAAGAGCGCTGACCGCTCTTACAGAGGACCCGGGTTCGATCCCCAGCACCCACATGGCGGCCGAGAACCGTCTGAGACTCCAATTCCAGGAGAACTCCAGTTCCAGGGGAATCCGACACCCTCTTCTGACCACCGCGGCATTGCATGAAAAAAAAAAAAAAGAAGGGGTCGGGGCTGGAGAGATGGCCTAGCGGTTAAGAGTGCTGACTGCTCTTGCAGAGGACCGGGGTTCAATTCCCAGTACCCACATGGCGGCTGAGAACCATCTGTAACTCCAGTTCCAGGGGAATCCGACGCCCTCTTCTGACCTCCGCAGCATTGCATGACATTGTACATGCAGACAGTACATTCATACACATAGAAAGAGAGCGAGGGGGGGTACGGAGGGAGGGAGGGGAGAAGGGAGGGAGGGAGGGGGTTAAGTGGCAGGGCCAGTGGAACCTGGTCTGGGAGGCAGAAAGCTCATTCATTCTAGGTGATCAGGTGGCTTTTCTCAGACCAGAGCACAGCTTGATAGAAAAGGTGGTTTCAGGCAAGGGTAAGGGTTCAGGAGGAATCCAATGGTTGCTAACTGTAGCCTGCCACTTAGTGCTTAGTACCTGTAACCTGGGAAATCACTCTCTTCTATGTAAAATGAGGACGGCACCCCTGCTTCAGAGCATGAAGATTAAATGAGCTAAAGTGCAGGGCAGGAGAGCTTGGCACTGCTGCTCTGCAGGCACCCAGCACATGTTATAAATATTAACTTTCAGGCTGGAGAGATAGCCTAGCGGTTAAGAGCACTGACTGCTCTTGCAGAGGACTGGGGTTCGATCCCCAGCACCCACATGGCGGCTGAGAACCGTCTATAACTCTAATTCCAGGAGAACTCCAGTTCCAAGGGAATCTGACACCCTCTTCTGACCTCCGCAGCATTGCACGACACGGGTGCACAAACCTACATGCAGACAGTACATTCATACACATACTAAAATAAATAAAATTAAAAAAAAATAAAAAAAAATTAACTTTCACCAACATGCAGGCATGGGGTCCTGGTTGAGGTGAAGGCCTCAGGAACCTGCCATTCCTTCCTCCTGTTGCTGCAGAGCTAGCCAAATCTGTTCCAGGCAGTCTAAGCAGATCTAGAAAACCTCTCAAGCACAGAAGGACTGGGTAAGGAGGTAAGGAGGGGTAGAAAACCCATCTACATTGCTGATCAGACGGCCAGTTCCTAGCCTAAGAACATACAACACAAGAACAATCTTCCATTGTCATCCCCTACCCTGTGGAGTTTTGAGACAGGGTCTCAATGCCATAAGGCAGGCCTCTGATTTAAAATTTAAAAATACCTTCTTGGGCTGAGGCTGAAGCTCAGTGAACTCGGTGGCAGAGCATTTCCTAGTATGTGAAAGGACATGGGTTCAATCCCCAATACTGCCAAACAACAACAGAACTCCACTCGGTACAAGTTTCTTACGTGTCAGATCTACCACTTGTTCAGACTCCATCATGTCCAGAGCCAAGGCCTCCAGGTTCCTGAAGTGCTGCTGCAGCACTGGGTTCTCAAAGCTGTCGCTCCTGTTAAAATAATGACATTAAAGCCTCAGAGGCTAACATATAAACAGTAAACTTAAATATCCAGCAGGCCCAGGGTCAGTGGAGAAGAGGATCCCCAGGAGACAAACCTCACAAATCAACTTCTCTCTCAATTTCAACTTCATGCTACACGATGGAGACTCAAAAGCTAACTGCAAAGCAAACTTGCGCACTTCCCCATCACTAGAAACTGTGGGCAGACTGAAACAGAGGAAAGTAGAAAAGATGAAAGATAGAGGGGGTGGGGAGATCAAGAACCCTGAGTGGGCTTGCTTTCTGTGTGCAGAGAGCAGAGGAATTAAGAGTATGAACCCATGGGAGGCAGAGGCAGGCAGATCTCTGTGAGTTCAAGGCCAGCCTGGTCTACAGAGTGAGTTCCAGGTCAGCTGGGGCTACAGGGAGACCCTGTCTTGAAAAGACCAAAAAAAAGGAGTATGAACCCAGAGTCACATGCACGTGGAGCTAAATCCTGTCTCCACCTCTTTTCTAGTGATGAGACTGAGAAAGGGACCTTGTGCATCTAAGCTTGTTTATCTGTAAATGGGCACAAACTAGGGGCTGGAGAGACGGCTCAGTGATTAAGAGCACTGGGTGTTCTTACAGAGGACCCAGGTTCAACCCCCAGCACCCACATAGCAGCTAACATCCATCCATAACTCCAGGTCCAGGATATCTGACACCCTCTTCTGACCTCCAAGGGCATTGCATGACATGGGTGCACTTACACACATGCAGGCAAATACACTCATACACATAAAATAAAAATAAATTTTTTAAAACTTTGGGCACAAACCAACCTTTTGTAGATTTTTAAAAATTGCAAGTGTGCACCCTCAGGTCACATCCAGCGCCTGCACATGCTAGGGAACGCACCCCCAGCCCCACATGGCAGATCTTAATGCTCCCATTTGACCAGTAAAGGAGGATACTGAGATCTGCCTGCCTCTGCCTCTTTGCTGAGTACTGGGATTAAAGATATGTTCTACCATGCCTGGGACCTTTTTTTTTTTTTTTTGAGACAGGGTTTCATGTCTTCATCTAGCCTCAAACTCATTAAGTAGCCAATGACAGCCTGGAGCTTCTGATGCTCCTTCCTCTATTTCCCCAAGCAGTGAGATTGCAGACACTTAGCACCACACCCAACAAAAGGTATCATGTGCCCAGAAGTAGAAGTAGCATAGATACAATAGATGGACTGTGAAAACCCATGAGACTTGACTTTAAAAGAGACTAAGAGCCAGGGATGATGATGTACGCCTACAGTCCCAACATGCCAGGGATGGTGATGTACGCCTACAGTCCCAACATGCCAGGGATGATGATGTATGCCTACAATCCCAACGTGCCAGGAATGGTGATGAGTGCCTACAGTCCCAACATGCCAGGGATGGTGATGTACACCTACAGTCCCAATGTGCCAGGGATGGTGATGTACACCTACAGTCCCAACATGCCAACACCCTGGACTATATAGCAAGATAAGGTGTGGTGACACATGCCTTTAATCCTAGTGCTCTGGAGGCAGAGGCAGGCAGATCTCTGTGAGTTCACTTCTTTTCTAAGTTACAGGTGGTTGTTAGCCACCATGTGGGTGCTGGAAATTGAACCTGGGTCTTCTGCAAGAGCTGCCAGTGCTCTAGCCACTGAGCAGTCTCTCCAGCCCCTCCTCGTTTTTATTTTTGTGACAGGGTCTTATGTATCCCAGACTAGCCCTGAACTTACTAAGTACCTGAAGGTGACCTCAAACCCCTGATCCTCTGGCCCTCCATTAGTGCTGGGAATACAGGCAGGAACCACCACCCCAGACTGAGATAGTGTCTTTTTTTTGCTCTTTTTCAGACAGGGTCTCTATATAGCCCCAGCTGGCCTAGAACTCGCTATGTAGGCCAGGCTGGACTTAAATTCACAGATATAAGCCTGCCAGGTCCAGGACTAAAGGTGTGTACCACCATGCCTGTCCTTGAGAGAGTGCCTTAGCCGGGCGTGGTGGCGCATGCCTTTAATCCTAGCACTTGGGAGGCAGAGGCAGGTGGATCTTTGTGAGTTCAAGGCCAGCCTGGTCTACAAAGTGAGTTCCAGGATAGCTGGGGCTACAAGGAGACCCTGTCTCGAAAAGACAAAAAAAAGAGAGAGTGCCTTAAAAAAAAAGAACAAGAAGGGGCTAGAGAGAGCTCTGTGGTTAAGAGCCATTAAACTCTTGCAGAGTACCTAGGTTCGATTCCTAGCACCCATATGACAGCTAACAACTGTCTACAACTCCAGTTCCAGGGGATCTGATGCTCTCTTTTGACCTCCAAGGGCACTGCATGACATGGGGGCACTCATACACATAGGCAGTACACTCATGTGTATAAAATAATAAAGGGGCTGGAGGGATGGCTCAGTGGTTAAGAACACCGACTGCTCTTGCAGAGGACCTGGGTTTGATTCCCAGCACCCACATGGATCTCTGTGAGTTCAAGGCTATAGGGAGACCCTGTCTCAAATAATAATAATAATAATAATAATAAAGAAAAAGTTATTGATAAAAAGTAATGATCTGGTCAGGTGTAGTGATACACGCCTTTAATCCCAACACTCAAGAGGGAGGCAGACTCAGGCGGACCTCTGTGAGATCCAGCCCAATCTGGTCTATATAGCTAGTTCCAGGACAGATAGGGCCACAGGGAGACCCTGTCTCAAAACAAACAAACAAAAACCAAGTAATGATCTACTGATCTGTTCTTTTGGGCTAACTGAAAAGAATAAAATCACATTCTCTTAGTCTGCATCTAACTTGAATTTCTGACAGGCTTCAACTTGGGAGGCAGTTCTAGAAAAAGCTCGTGGCTGGCCCAGTCCTTACCGGTACGTGAAGCGAAGCTTCTGAACAATAGCCTTCATCTTCTCTATCTGCTCCGAGTTGGCCATCACTTTCTCAGTAAAGGGCACTTTCCGCTTATCGTCCGCATAAGGGAGGAAGACGAGCTGGAAGCCTGAAGGAAGAACTGAGTTCTGAGGTGCAGCTCAGTGGTGTGGCTGTTTGTCCCTCAGCTCAAATTCGCTCTCTATATCCTACGATTTTGGACCCATGGCCATGAAAAATCCCATTTTTCCTTACCAGAGAAGACCTGTGAAAGCTGGCCTTTCTCTGGGGATGCATGGTGCATCTGACAGAGGAGGTCGCCTCTTCCTGAGTGCTGCTTTTGTCCACACTGCCCCAGCAGGAAGCCATTACCAGGTAGCAGCAGGTGGCTACAGCCTCCAGCTTTTTTGGTAATACAGAGCTGGCTGGCAGTGTCTCCTCAGGGAGCCAGATTCCAGCTCCACTAGGCTCTCCTCTGAGCCTCAGTCTTTCCCCATTTTAACTCTCCCTCCAGCACATGTTAATGGAAAGATGTGAGGGATATCATGCAGATCTTGGTCCAGTTCTAGGACTGGAAAATCTAGCCTCAGTAACTGTCGCTGCTGTCAGGCAAAGGACCCTTGATGGCAGTGCTGCAGGTACTAAGCCGCCGAGACCACCAGGGCCTGTCTCTCCTCTGCTCTCCAGCCTTTCTTGGTATCTGTGGACATGGATTTGGACGGTCGGTCTGCCTGAGCAGCACAGAGCATGAGAGGGTGAACTGCAGCCGAGAGACAAGTCCTTAATAACTGAGTGTTCTGGGGCTGGAGAGATGGCCTAGCGGTTAAGAGCGCCGACTGCTCTTGCAGAGGGCCGGGGTTCGATCCCCAGCACCCACATGGCAGCTGAGAACCGTCTGTAACTCCAATTCCAGGAGAACTCCAGTTCCAGGGGAATCTGACACCCTCTTCTGACCTCCGCGGCATTGCACGACACGGATGCACAGACCTACATGCAGACAGTACATTCATACACATAGAAAATAAATAAATAAAATTAAAAAAAAATAACTGAGTGTTCTAATGACCATGGTCAAAAATATCCAGGATAACTTGATAAAGTTCAGTTTTATTAGCATGCTTAGGGGAGGAAGCCTAACACGGGGGACAGCTATGTGTTAGGTATGGGCGCATTTTAAATTTATCTTAAATATAAAGGAACCTTGAGGCAAAGAATAGAAAGGTTAAGTTCTGGGGCTGGAGAGATAGCCTAGCGGTTAAGAGCACCGACGCTCTTGCAGAGGACCCGGGTTCGATCCCCAGCACCCACATGGCGGCTAAGAACCGTCTGTAACTCCAATTCCAGGAGAACTCCAGTTCCAGGGGAATCCGAGACCCTCTTCTGACCTCTGCGGCATTGCACGACACGGGTGCACAGACCTGCATGCAGACA
>VZQC01009418.1:990081-1025137 GCA_009823505.1 Rhizomys pruinosus
GTAGTGGCGCACGCCTTTAATCCTAGCACTTGGGAGGCAGAGGCAGGCGGATCTCTGTGAGTTCAAGGCCAGCCTGGTCTACAGAGTGAGTTCCAGGACAGCTGGGGCTACAGGGAGACCCTGTCTCAAAAAGACCAAAAAAAACAAAAACAAAACAAAACAAAAAGAGTAAGCAAGGCTTAGGTTCCAAGTGTGGCCCAGTGGTAGGACACTTGCCTAGCCTGCACAAGACCCTAAGTGCATTCTAGCACACCTAAGGGAAAAAAGGTAAGGCACATCTGAAAGCAAAACTTACAAAGTCATCATTGTCTTGCTTGGGGGCTGTACTAGTCACTGGTAGATTGCATCACTCAAGTTCTACTAAGCTCCTTGGAATGTAGCCATTTGTTTAGTTTGATCACAGTAAGGCATCATTCATGTTTCCTGGACCCATAAATCAAAACCCTTATATTGGCTCTTATTGTCCTATTTAATAGTTTTTGTTTGTTTTTAGCTGAAAGAGACCTTAGGAATCAGGATCATTGTTTCCTTCATTAAACAAATATTTGAATGCCTAGTATGTGTTCATGTTTAAGGATGGAAGAATAGACAAAATGTTATTTGCTGTCATAGAGCTAGCCACTGTGGAAAATAATATATGCAAGCAAAATAAGAAATTTTGATCTGTGCTGTAGAGGAAGCAAACTGAATGCCAAGTCAGAAAATACTATGAGATACCTGCTTTAAATAAAGGCATCAGAGGAAGTGACTTTTAAGCTAGAAATGTTGGATGAGGAAGAAGCAGCCATCATCCATTGAAGAATGATGAAGAGTTAGTGTTCTAGATAGAAGGATTGAGCTGCCAAGGTTTGAGTGGCAAAGTCTACTGTTGATGGAACTAAAAAGAAGGCCATTGTGGAGTGTAGTAGGTGAAGGGGAAATAATAGACCCTTCCCCCTAACCTTTGGGGATTAAACCTATATGTCTGACGTACCTGACATACAACAGGCAAGCACCCAACCACCATGCTACATCTCCAGGGCCCCTGTATTTTTAAATAGATTTGGAATCGTGGAACTGGAGAGATGGCTTAGTGGTTGAGAGCATTGGCTGCTCTTGGAGAGGACCCAGGTTCAATTCCCAGCATTCATGTGGTAGCTAACAACCATCTAACTCACACCTACTTCTGACTCCACAGGCATTGCATGACTTAGGTGCACTTAACACTATCCAGGCAGTACACTCATATGCATAAAATAAAAATAATAAAAAATATATATGAGCGCTGGAGAGATAGCCTAGCGGTTAAGAGCACGACTGCTCTTGCAGAGGACCCGGGTTCGATCCCCAGCACCCACATGGCGGCTAAGAACCATCTGTAACTCCAATTCCAGGAGAACTCCAGTTCCAGGGGAATCCGAGACCCTCTTCTGACCTCTGCGGCATTGCACGACACGGGTGCACAGACCTACATGCAGACAGTACATTCATACACATACAAAAATAAATAAAATTTTAAAAATATATATATATATATGAATATTTGTGGAATCCTAGAAGTTACCAGGCAGACGTGGCAACTTCACTAATCCGGCACATCAGATGACAGTGCTGCTTCTGAGGACATAACTTTGTCTACAAATCTAATTCTCCCTTTTTTTGTACATTGTTTTTATGCCTTTTTGAAAAACTATTGAAGGAAGAGCTAGTAAAACTCACGGTCATTACTTTTTTTTTTAATGTGTGTATTTTGCTTGCATGTATGTAAGTGTACCTGTGTTGTGCACTGCCCATGGAGGTCAAAAGAGGGCATTGGGTACCCTGGAACTGAAATTACTGACACTTGTTTAGCTGCCATGTGGGTGCTAGGAACTGAACCCAGGTCCTCTACAAGAGTAGCCAGTGCTCTTAACCATTAAGCCATCTCTCCACCACCACAGTCATTACTTTTTACAGTTAAAGACTTGGAAAATGACAGGTGTGGTAGCTCACAGAATTTAGAGGCAAGATTACCACAAGTTTGAGGTCAGCCTGGGCTACAGAGTGAGAACCTTTCTCAAAAAAATAACACCAGGTAGGCAGTAGTCTAGTTACTACTCAGCCCACTGCTTCCTTGCACTGCACTCAGTAAACTATTCTTTAAAACTAAACCAAAATAAAATAAAATAAACCCAATTACGCTGGGCGTGATGGCACATGCCTTTAATCCCAACCTGTGAGAGGCAGAGGCAGGCAGATCTGAGATCGACGTTCGCCTGGTCCACATAGTAAATTCCAGGTCAGCTGGGGCAACAGGGAGACCGTCTCAATGTCGTCATCGTCGCCCCCCCAACCCAGAGAAAAAGAAAAAGGTAGAGAGTGAGCAGGCATTGCCTTCTGCTCTTTCCTTCCAGACAGTGGCAGCCTTAAACTTGGGTGTATCTGAGTTCTGTTTCCTATTCTAGACCTCTATATACCAGATTAGCTGAGAATTTACCCCAAACCACACATGCCCTTATGCTTTTCCCTGGAATCCTGCCCCCACACCTTTGTGAGGTAGGTCTTCTTTTTTTTTTTTTTTGTCTTTTCGAGACAGGGTCTCCCTGTAGTCCCAGCTGTCCTGGAACTCACTCTGTAGAACAGGCTGGCCTTGAACTCACAAAGATCCGCCTGCCTCTGCTTCCCAAGTGCTAGGATTAAAGGCGTGCGCCACCACGCCCGGTGAGGTAGGTCTTCTTATCGCCATACACAAAGGGAGTTAAGAAATTTGCCCCAAGTCACTTAGCAGGTGGCAGAGCTGGGTTATGAACATGGCAGATTGACTTCCAGAGCTTAGTTACCCACCATTTTGCTAATAGCAACCATCCTAGGTTATGTGTTTCTTTACAACTAATACCAGCTGGTTTCCTTGTTCAAATACCTAATGGTATGCTTGGTCAAATGTTTCAAGTTTCAGTGGAAAAGAAAATCTGGGTGTATGCTACTTTAAAATCACCTGGCGTTCTGATCACCCCTCCTAGCCCTTCTTTCCCAAATCAGATTCATTTCATACTTAAGTTATATTGATTTCTTATAAGACTTAATCCGGTTCTTGTGGTTTGATTGGATTAGGTAACATAGACTTAGACTTCTCAGTTTTATCTGTCATGTTTTAATTTGGATGTATTTATTGGTGTGACTGTATGCCATCTGTGTGCTGGCGCCCCTCAGAGGCCAGAAGAGCATGTCAGATCCTCTAGAGCTGCAGTAAAAGGTGGTTTTATGAACCAGCCAGTGTGGGTGCCAAGAACCCAAATCTGGTCCTGTGGAAAAGTAGCACGCACTCAGCTCCCCACCACCACCACCTCCACCAGCCATCGATCTCTCTAGCCCCTATCCTGTCCTGTTTTGAGAATGACCTCCCATAAGGATATGTGTGTTCTGTCACTGTCATCCTGAACATTCTTTTTTATTTTATTTTATTTTATTTTATTTTTATTTTATTTTATTTTTCGAGACAGGGTCTCCCTGTAGCCCCAGCTGTCCTGGAACTCACTCTGTAGACCAGGCTGGCCTTGAACGCACAAAGATCCGCCTGCCTCTGCCTCCCAAGTGCTAGGATTAAAGGCGTCTTTTTTATTTTATATAGGACTATTTTGCCTGCATGTATGTAAGTGCACCATGTGTGCACAGTGCCCACAGAAACCAGAAGAGGTCATTGGAACCCCTGGAACTGGAGTTAATTTGTCCTTCATTTTATCCCCTTAGTAGTTTTAGCTATCTTTTTGTGGAAAAGTAGAGATAAATGCAGAGGTTTTGAAAGGCTAACGGACTGAGATAGGATCTCACTATGTAGCCTAGAGGTTAGCCTTTAACTCTTCTTGTTCCTCGCACCTCAGTGTCCTGAGTCCTAGGAAAGATTTCAGATTTATTTTTTGTTTTGGTTTGTTTTGGTTTTGGTGTGTGTGTGTGTGTGTGTGTGTGTGTGTGTGTGGTGGGTGTGTTGCGAAAATTCCTTCTGGGAGGTACATGGGCATGTGGTATCCCGCCTCCCTCTCCCTTGGTATTGGTCAGAGTGTTTTGTCACAGCAATTGAAAGCAAACTAGAACACAGACTCAGGATCATATGCTTACATGGCAAGTGCTTTTACCCATTGAGCAACTGTCCCAGTCCTGAGATTTGTTTTTTTAATTAGTCTAACCAGTGCTTCATATGTATTTTCTAATTTGAAGTTTTGTATACATGAATAACATTTATTTTTCTTCAAAAGCTCATGTCATAACTATTCTCAGGTTTAAAGCTTTGGAAAATTCTGTAGCAGAGTGCTTACCTAGCATACATGAGGCCCTCAGTTTGGAAAAACAATGCTGAATCTGTACTTGTCTTGGCAGAATGTTATACAATGACTATTTGAGATTGTATATTCAGTTCCTTAATTTGGCACAACAAATAGTAATAGGGACTCTTCTGTAGGTGTTAATTTCTCTGATATTCATGCAGTTATACAGTGAGGCCGCAACGAAAAGAGGTTGTGATGAAGGGCCAGAGAGAGTGGTGCAGCAGCCATTTCAGCAGAAGCCTCAAGTGCCCAGAGTGTCCCAGTGACTGTAGAGCAGGTGCTCAAATGAGGGTGTGCAGGCAGTGCTGGGGATGGAAAGCAGACCGCTGAACTAGAGCCTCATTCCCAGTATTGATTATAGGACTGACTCAGGCTTGAAGATTAAATAGGTTATTCAGATCTGAGGGATTTTTGAAATATTTTAATGCAGTCTATTGTGCTTTGTTTTTGTTTTTTATTGTTCATTGTGTGTTTGCTGTTTGGCTTCCACTGAATGAATGAAGTAATCCTGCAGAACTGTATGGAAAACTGAAGATGAATGTGGCTTCAGGGCTGTGTACTCCTGGGTCATACCTACCCCTCCCCTTCCTGTTTCCCAGCACACTTGACACGAGCCTCTCTGCTGGGTCTACAACAAGCTCTGGGCCCGTGAGAAATAACTTTGAGTAACATTTTCCTCACTTTGCCTAGAAGCATCTGGGGAAAGCTTGCCTGATACCGCGGCAGCGCAGAATGCCTTGGGTTTCCTCCCCCTTGGCTTTTCACAGGCCATGGCCCTGCTGGAACCTTCACCCCCCATCTCTTGGCCTCCTAACTTCTGTCCATCCTTGACATCTTAGTAACCCCCACTCTCTAAATCTTGCTCCCATTCCCCTATGTAGCAAACCTGTCCTGTGTGCTCCTGTGGAATACGTGCTTTTCCTCTTAGTTGTGTCCACAAAGCCCTCCCCATCCCCCAATAGGACTGGAAGCTCCATGAGGCAAAAACTGTCAGTTGTATCCCAAGTGCAGCACACACTGGCATTCAGTGAACACTGACTGGGAGAATAGCGAGACTTACCCGAAGACCTGGCTAATAGCAGTAGACAGGTTTTTTTTTTTGTTTTGGTTTTGTTTGTTTGTTTGTTTGTTTTTCGGTCTATTTGAGAAAGGGTCTCCTTGTAGCTCTGGCTGTCCTGGAACTCACTCTGTAGACCAGGCTGGCCTTGAACTCACAGAGATCTGCCTGCCTCTGCCTCCCAAGTGCTAGGATTAAAGGCCACAAGGGTGAATCTTCTTTAAAGAATGGGCAGAACAAGGAAACAGAAGATCTGCAGAATATGGATGACTTGAAAACACTGTAAAGCAGTGTCATCAGATGCTATCTGCCATCAGCCTGCCTATTATGGAGAGAAGACTCTCCTTAAGCACACAGGGAGCTTTCTCCAGGCAATATCAATGTGTGGGCCACAAAACACAGCTAAATGCACCTGAAAAGACTGAAACCATGCAGAGTATGTTCTCCTACATTGCCAAATGAAATTAGAAACCAACTACAGGAAATCTGAAAATTCACACATATGTGGAAATAACCAATATATGATATTTACTAGGTAGTAATAATCTTGAGAGACTGGAATATATTTTGAGATGAAGGAAGAAGACTGAAATATAAGTGAATTTATCGAATACAGTGAAATTACTCTTCAGTGAAAAAATTATAGCAAAAATATGCACACTTAAAAGGCAGAAATCTCTTAGGCCAATAACATAACCACTCACCTTAAGAATCTAAAAAAGGGAAAATAAATCTAAAGAAGTGTCAGGAAGCAAATGATGAGCTGAAAATAAACTAAAGAAAAGATAAATGTGCAGAGTTAAAGTTGTTTCTTTGAAAAACATTAACAAAATCGACTAGTCAATAATGAGCTTGATCAAGTAGAAATGAGAGAAGATTTTCATCACTAAATACTGAAAAGGGAGACATTACTACAGGCTTAAAAATAGAGATTATATGGGACTATGGTCCCCTCTCTTCAATCTGGAGTTGTGGGCCCCTCCTATGAACCTGGAGCTGAGGTTTCCTTCTGTGCCATAGAGTTGTGGTCCCTTCCCATGAGCTGGCGCTGTGGTCTGTTCCTTTGAACTTGGTCCTTCCCATAAACCAGGAGCTGTGGTTCCTTCCCATGTACCCGAAGCTGAGGTCCCTTCCTGTGAACTGCAGCTGTAGTCTCCTCCTGGGAACCTGCAGCTGAGGTCCCCTCCTGTGAGCTGCAGCTATAATCTCCTTCCGTGAACCTGCAGCTGAGGTCCCCTCCTGTGAGCTGCAGCTATAGTCTCCTTCTGTGAACCTGCAGCTGAGGTCCCCTCCTGTGAGCTGCAGCTATAGTCTCCTTCTGTGAACCTGCAGCTGAGGTCCCATCCTACGAGCTGCAGCTATAGTCTCCTCCTGGGAACCTGCAGCTGAGGTCCCCTCCTGTGAGCTGCAGCTGTAGTCTCCTTCTGTGAACCTGCAGCTGAGGTNCTCCCCCCTCCCCCCTTCCCCTCCCCCTCCCCTGTGCAGCAGCTGGAGCTGAGATGTCTCTGCCTGTGGTGCACCACCACAGCGTATGCTGTGACTTTTATATACCTGCTCTCTCAGGCAATCAGTGGAAGGAAGGCTGATGAAAGGTGCACCGTGACCTGCACTGTCTGTTGTTCACAGTGGAACTGATGTCCACGGCTTCTGTTGATTCTCCTCATTCGTACTTCATAGGCCTCAGAACGAATGTATGAGATGAGCCAATAAGCTTAGAAACATGCTGCCATGTGACCATCCACTGTCCAGCCTGCTGCGGAATCCTAGTGGGGAATAATCCCTTTCTGCACCGTGCTCATAACCATTGAGCCTAATTCAGGTTCCCAGGTGGCTTTGCCCTACTCCATCACACACCACCACCTCCCCTGCTCCCATCCTGATCTCGCTCCCAACTTCAAACTCAGTGCAGTTCCCTTTCCCATGGCCCGTCTTGTCTCGGCCATAGCTCTTGTCCTTTGTGTAAAGGGAGGCTGCAGGGTGGCAAGCCTTACATCTCTGCTCAAGTTTCTCCAGTTCATCCTCACACTGTTTATTCTAAACAAACCATGCACCTTTGTTCTTCATTCAGAAACTGGTGTTAATAAATCTTTGCCTGAGGCTGAGGCTGGAAAGAGAGCTCAGCAGTTAAGAGTGCTTATTGCTCTTCCACAGGACCTAGATTTGGTTCCCTGCACCCACACAGCATCCTAACGCCAGTTCCAGGACTTCACAGGAACCAGGCAAAACACTCACATAGGTAAAATAAAAATAAAAACTTTTTTTTTGTCTTATTTTTAAGACAGGGTCTCCCTGTAGCTCCAGCTAGAACTCACTATATAGACAAGGCCAGCCTCTGCCTCCCAAGTGCTGGGATTAAAGGAGTGTGCCACCATGCCTGACAAAAATAAAATCTTTTAAAAAATAAAAAAATTTTTTAAGATAAATCTTCGCCCTTCACACCACTTTAAATGTGTGACAGGGGCTGGAAAGATGGCCTAGCGGTTAAGAGCGCCGACTGCTCTTGCAGAGGACCCGGGTTCGATCCTCAGCACCCACATGGCGGCTGAGAACCGTCTCTAACTCCAGTTCCAGGGGAATCCAACGTCCTCTTCTGACCTCCGCGGCATTGCATGACACAGGTGCACAGACCTACATGCAGACAGTTCACGGGTGCACAGAACTACATGCAGACAGTACACGGGTGCACCGACCTACATGCAGACAGTACACGGGTGCATCGACCTACATGCAGACAGTACACAGGTGCACCGACCTACATGCAGACAGTACACGGGTGCACCGACCTACATGCAGACAGTACACGGGTGCACTGACCTACATGCAGACAGTACACAGGTGCACCGACCTACATGCAGACAGTACACGGGTGCACCGACCTACATGCAGACAGTACACGGGTGCACCAACCTACATGGAGAAAGTACATTCACACACATACAGAAATGCGTGACCAGGGCTGGGAGTGGCGCTCCAGCAGTGAAGTCCCTGCCAAGCCTGTGCCAAGCCCTGGGGTCTATCCCCAGCACCACGTAAAAACCAAGGGTGGCCACACAGACCTTTAATCCTGGCACTCTGAAGGTAGAGTCAGGAGGATCAGAGATGCAAGGTCATCCTTGGCCATTTAAGATGTTATAGACCAGCGGGGATACATAAGACCTTCCTTGTCCCAGAAAGAGTTTTCTAGAGCCTGGGAATTTATAACTCAGTGGTAAAGCAACTGCTTAACATCTGAATTCATTCCCCAGTACAGATAAATAAATTTAAGGACAAGATGCATATTTGAAATTCTATAATTGACCTAGAAAAGGAAATGGTATTTTACAAGCATAGACAGAAACGTAAGGTGCCACTCTCTTCCACGTTTGACAGCAGAGGCAGCACTTAGCAAGCAGTCAGCACTCACATGCACTGGTAGCTCCAGGTGACTGAGCCTTGCCCATGTCCTCCCTCCTTCACTGCTTCCTCTTCCTTCTGAGCCTGTGCTGTGTTGTCTCCCAGGGATTTCTCCATGACCTCTAATCTGCTCTTTCAACTTGTCCCCCAAACTCATCTCTCTACATCTCCTGTAGCATGTTTTAGCTGGGAGTGGCCTAAGATTGACTATGTAGCTGAGGATGGCTTTGAACTTAAAAGTTTTTATGTGTATGAGTGGGGTTTTTTTGTAGTTTTGTTTTGTTTTGTTTTGTTTTGTTTTTGTTTTGTCTTTTTGTGTCAGGGTCTCCCTGTAGCCCCAGCTGGTCTGGAACACACTATGAAGACCAGCCTGGCCTTGAACTCCTAGAGCTCCACCTGCCCCTGCCTCCTGAGAGCTGGGATTAAAGCCGTGGGCCACCATGCCCGGCTGTATGAGTGTCCTGCTGCATTTATGTAAGTATACATGTGCATGCAATATCCAAAGTAGTCAGAAGAGGGTGTTGGATCCTCTGGAACTGGTGTTATGAGCACTTGTTAGCCACCACATGGGTACTGGGAACCAAACCTGGATTCTCTACAAGAGCAGCCAGTGTGCTTAACTGAGGAACAATCTGTCTAGCCCTGGCTTCGAACTTTTGATCCTCCTGCCTCTGCCTCTCAAGTGCTATCTAGGGGTTATGGTCATGTGTGACACCCAGCTTAACACAAATTTTTTTATTTTTTTATTTTTATTTTTTGAGACAGTCTCCCTGTAGCCCCAGCTGGCTTGGAACTCACTGTGTAGACCAGGCTGGCCTTGAACTCACAGAGATCCACCTGTCTCTGCCTCCCAAGTGCTGGGATTAAAGGCATGTGCTACTATGTAGACCAGGCTGGCCTGGTTTTTTTGTTTTTGCGGGGTTTTTTTGGTTTTGGGGGGTTTTTTTTGTATGTGTATGAATGTACTGTCTGCATGTAGGTTTGTGCACCCATGTCATGCAATGTCACGGAGGTCAGGAGAGGCCATCGGATTCCTCTGGAACTGGAGTTAAAGATGGTTCTCAGCCACCATGTGGGTGCTGGGAATTGAACCCAGGTCCTCTGCAAGAACAGTTGGCACTCTTAACCACTAGGCCATCTGTGCAGCCCCTTAAAAACTTTTAAAATTATGCTTAGTGTTTGCGTGTCTGTGTGTGTGTGTGCGCGCGCGTGCGCGCGTGACAATGTGGGAGTCAGAAGACAACTCTGAAGGCCTGGGGATCAAACTCAAGTCATTGGCAACAGCAGCAGGTTCCTTTACCGGCTGATCTATCTTAGCATTTATTATTACTATTATTATTATTATTAGATGGTCCTAGCTGTGGCTACAGGGAAACCCTGTCTCAAAAAGACCAAAAAAAAAAAAAAAAAAAAAAAAAAGATGGTCCTTAGCTGCCATGTGGGTGATAGGAATCGAACCCAGGTTCTCTGCAAGAGCAGTCGGCACTTTCTTAACCTCTGAGCCATCTCGCTTGCCAGCCCGCTATCGTTAGACTTTTTTTTTTTTTTTTTTTTTTTTTTTTGGTCTTTTCGAGACAGGGTCTCCCTGTAACTCACAAAGATCCACCTGCCTCTGCCTCCCAAGTGCTAGGATTAAAGGCTAAAGGCATGCACCACCACACCTGGCTATCTTAGCATTTTAAAAGTGTGTCTGGGGACTGGAGAGATGGCCAAGTGTTTCAAAGAACACTAGCTGTTGTTCATAACTCCAGTTCCAAGGGATCCAACACCCTCTTCTGACCTCTGTGGACACTACACGACACGGGTGCAGGGCAGGCAACACACTCATACACATAAAATAATAAAGTATGTCTGGGGGCTGGGGTGATGGATTAGTTGGTAGAGAGCATGCTGCACATGCATAAAGACCTCAGTTCCAACCCAAAGACCCATGTAAAAAGCCAAGTGTCATATACACAGCTGTAACACAAGCATCGGTGAGGTGACACTGGGAGGATCCCTTAGGCTGGCTGCCCAACCAGTGTAGCCAGGCTAATGAATACCAGGTTCAATAAGAGACCCTGGGTCGCCCACACCTTTAATCCCAGCACAGAGGCAGGTGGATCTCTTGAGTTCAAGGCCAGCCTGGTCTACACAGCGAGCTCTAGGCCAGTTGGGACTAAAGGGAGACCCTGTCTCAAAAAGACCAAAAAGAGAGAGAGAGAGAGACCCTGTGTCAAAAAAAAATAAGGTGCAGAGCCTTTGAGGAAGATACCTGATATCAACCTCTGGTCACATGCTCATGTCAGCACTCAGGAATTTGAGACAGGACGATTGAGGCCAACCTGAGCTATGTTGTAAGTTCCTATCTCAAACAAAACAGGGCCCTGGGTTCAATCCGCAGCACCTCAATAAAATGAAAATAGAATTCTAGTCATACATTTGGGTCATTGAGGTAGCTCACTGGGTAAAGGTGCCTGCCACCAAGCCTGAGTTTGATTCCCAGAATCCATCCACATAGAGGAAGGAGATAACTGATTCGAATAAGTTGTCCTCTGACACACACACTAAATAAGTATATAAACTTGTAACAAATTTTTAAAGTGGTCTGATGGAAGTACCCTGCTTCTGTCCAGTACTCTGTCTTGCCATCGTCCTGCTGTGCTCTTTGGGTCACAGTCACCACTCTTGCCCTCTGCCTGCCAACCCGGGTCTCACAGTTGCATATTTGTACACTTTGCTCTCTCTTGTGCCTGCTTGCTCAGTCGTTGGTTGAATCCAAGCTCATGGGTACTTCTTTATCTTTATTAGATGTAATGCCTGTTCTCACCACTGTGCTTCACTTATTTACATGTGTGTCTCTTTCCACTTGACTTTGAGCTTCTGGAGTCAGGATAATCTTTGTGCTTGAATTGTGGTTCCTAACACTGCTGGCACATAGAGGAATAGAATAATGGGCCATGAGAGTAGGTCAGTGGGAGAGCACGTGCTTAGCATGTTCATGAACCTGGACTCAGTCCTCAGCACCAAAAATAAAAATGAGTGCATTGCCTATTTAAAATGTGCAGGAAGCTGGACACCTTTAAATCCCAGCACTTGGCAGGTAGAGGCAGGTGGATCTCTGTGAGACCCAGCCCAATTTGGTCTACATAGTAAGTTGAGACAACAGAAAAACCCTGTCTCAAAAAAACAAGGGGGTGCTGGAGAGATGGCTCAGCGGTTAAAAGCACTATCTGTTCTTGCAGCAGACCCAGGTTCAGTTCCCACATGGCAGCTAAAACCTGTCCATAACTCTAGTTCAAGGGGATCTAACACCCTCTTCTGAGCTCTGTGGATATTGCATGATATGGGTGTACTTACTTGTAGGCAAAATACTCATATACATAAAAGTAAAAATAATGAAATAAAATAACTCCTCAAATAAAATATAATTAATTAAAAATCATATACACAGGGGCTGGAGAGATGGCTTAGTGGTTAAGAGCACCGACTGCTCTTGCAGAGGACCCAGGTTGGATCCCCAGCACCCACATGGCGGCTGAGAACCATCCGTAACTCCAATTCCAGGAGAACTCCAGTTCCAGGGGAATCCAACACCCTCTTCTGACCTCCATGGCATTGCACTACACAGGTGCACAAACCTGCATTCAGATAGTGTAGTCATACACAGAAATAAATAAAAATAAAAAATTTTTTAAAAAAGAAAAGACAAAAAAAGTCATATACACAATGCACGGATTTGTCATAGTTACACTGACTGTTGCCTCCAGCTGGAAAAAAAAATCATATACAGCCACAGGACTCATAGTTTGGCCCCTTGTGGGTAACTGCCTTCGATGTCTTACTGTGACCTTACTGTAGTTGAGACAGACATCATTGATTTAACCCCAAAAGGGAAATATAACAGGCATAACACGGATGCTGCTGTTTCTGTTTTGTTTTCTGAGGAAGCAAAATTACTTTTTTTTTTTTTGCAAAATTACTTTTTTAAAGTTTTTTTATATTTTATCTGGCGGGGTGCATGCCACAGTGTACATGTGGAATTGGTTTATTTATTTATTTATTTATTTATTTATTTATTTATTTATTTATGTGTATGAACGTACCGTCTGCATGTAGGTTTGTGCACCCGTGTTGTGCAATGCCACGGTCAGAAGAGGGTCTCGGATTCCCATGGAACTGCAGTTAAAGAGGTTCTCAGCCACCATGTGGGTGCTGGGGATCGAACCCAAGTCCTCTGCAAGAGCAGTCGGTGCTCTCAACCGCTAGGCCATCTCTCCAGCCCCAGAATTGGTTCTTTTTCTACCATCTTGGTCCCAGGGAGTGAACTCAGGTTGTCAGGTTTGGCAGCAAGTGCCTTGATCTGGCCATCAGGGCAGCCTACAAAATTACTTTTGCTCTTAGTCAGTGCACCCTTATCCCAGCAGAGGACAGGCATGAGGAGAGATTCAGCTCAAGAAAGGCCTCTGAGAGGGTTCTAACAGTTTCCTCCTGGTTTGAGTGAGTTCTGATTTGCTCAGGCTGAGGGGGACCATTTAGTCTAGTCCCAAGTGGCTAAATCTCTTCTTTTCTCCACAGGGAAACAACTGGAAGGCATCTGGTAAGTGGAGTGGGCCCCTCATGCTGAGTGCTTTATGCACAGAGCAGCTCCTACACAATGCTATGTAGTCTATAGCTCCCAGCCAGAAACCTAGCTCTCTGTTGTTCATTTCCATATCCCAAAACAGTTCTCCACAGAAATGACTTTGTCCCTCCACCACAGGACATTGGCAGTGCTAGAGACTTTTTTGTGTGTCACAGCCAGATAGAGGGTCTAGTGCTCCCTACTGGGTAGTCTAGGGATACATTAACATCCTAGAATGCTTCCAAAGCAAAGAATCATCCCCAGGGAGGAGAAAACCAACTCCCACAACAATGTAGATAGCAGAGCGCAGATGGAAGACACCAGACTGTGGCGCTGTCAGCCCTCCTTGTCCGTGAGTTCCATCTGCTGCAGACCAAAAGTATTCAGAAAACAAACAGACCACAGTGCAATGTAAGAATGTCAAACTTGCCGGGCGTGGTGGCACATGCCTTTCATCCTAGCACTTGGGAGGCAGAGGCAGGCGGATCTTTGTGAGTTCAAGGCCAGCCTGGTCTACAGAGCGAGTTCCAGGACAGCTGGGGCTACAGGGAGACCCTGTCTCNGGTCTTTTTGAGACAGGATCTCCCTGTAGACCCAGCTGGCCTGGAAGTCACTCTGTAATACAGACCAGGCTGGCCTTGAACTAACAGAGATCCACCTGCCTCTGCCTCCCAAGTGCTGGAATTACAGGCATGAACCACCATGCCTGGCTACTAAACGCTTTTAAAAACATGATTAGAGGAGACATGGGTCTAGATTTGATAAAAATATATTAATTAATTAATTAATTAATTAACTAAAAAACATGATTAGGTCACAAGATCTCAACAAAATTTTCCAACCTAACCCTGTCCCTCAAGCCCACACAAAACCAAAAGAAGACACCGGACCCCAACTCTAACCATAAGCAATTTGCAAGAGAAGAACTTATGAGAAGAATCTTCCCGGATGTGCATGGTCTTGGGAAAGGGCCCAGTAGCAGACCCTGCTCCTGCCAGTGCCAAGGTTGGCAACTTCGGGAAGGCCCTTCACCTCATCAATCCGAGATTCCTCACTGCAGAACAGGACTAAGAAAGCAGTCCTAGCCAGGCGTGGTGGCGCATGCCTTTAATCCTAGCACTTGGGAGGCGGAGGCAGGCGGAACTTTGTGAGTTCAAGGCCAGCCTGGTCTACAGAGCGAGTTCCAGGACAGCTGGGGCTACAGGGAGACCCTGTCTCAAAAAGACCAAAAAAAAAAACCAAAACTCATGAATGTTGCTGGTAATGAATAAAATAACTGTGACATATGGGTTTGAAAAAGAAGAGGCCTTCAGAAAAAGATACAGGACATGTATGGCAGAGTGCAGGAACTCAGGTGTGGTGGGGGCCATGGAAAGGGAAGTGACTCTAAATTCAATTGAGAAATGATGTATGATGTATGGAAAAAGTTTAATAACAATTAAAAAAAAATAAATAAGAAGAGGAGGCTGGTGAGCCCACGTGGTGGGAGAGAAAATCAACTCCCAAAAATGGTCCTCTGACATCCATGTGTGCTGTGGCACACGCACTCATACTCATGCATGCACACATGAACACATCCACAGTAAGTAAATATAGAAAGGAAGTGTGAAAGACAGAAAAAAGAAAGAGCAACTGGTGAGATGGCACAGCAAGTAAAGGTACTTGCCACCAAGCCTGACACCTGGAGCCTGGTCCCCAGAGCTCAGGGGATGGAGCCCCCACCCCCCACACATAAATAAATGACCTAAAGAAGGAAGATATTCAGAAAAGGTAACTGTGCCTAAACACACACAGACTGTTTTTGTCATTTTTCCTAAACAATACAACAATTATTTATATAATGTCATTTATATAGCCCTGTTTAACAATTATTTATGTAGTGTTATACTCTTATTAGGAATGACAAGTCATCTTAAAATGATTCAAAGTATACTTAAGGATGTGTTACAGGTTCTATATAGATCCTGTACTATTTTATATAAGGGACTTGAGCAAATGTGGACTTGGGTTGGGGGGACGGTCCTAGATGGGTTCCAAATACGGAGAGACACTGTATCTCTCTTCCTTGCACCTTTATTTGGTTAGTCTTACAAGATTGGCTCCCAGCCGGGCGTGGTGGCGCACGCCTTTAATCCTAGCACTTGGGAGGCAGAGGCAGGCGGATCTTTGTGAGTTCAAGGCCAGCCTGGTCTACAGAGTGAGTTCTAGGACAGCTGGGGCTACAGGGAGACCCTGTCTCGAAAAGACAAAAAAAAAAAGATTGGCTCCCACAGTCACATCTTTGGGCACAGAGTCTCTCATTGCAGTGTGCTGGCACTTGGAGAAGTGGGTTTCTGGCTGATTGTCCTCTCTCTCTGGTAGGCACACCTCCATAGTTGTGCACAAGGACGAGTTCTTTTTCGGCAGCAGTGGTATTTCCAGCTGTCCCCCGGTGAGTGTCCTCCCTGACCTGCAGCCTCAGATTTTAGGAGGGTTCCTAAAGCCAAAAATTTTGCTTTCATTGTCTACCTCTAACCTGTGGCTCAGATCTATGGCCTAGTCCTTCATGTACACCTAAGACTCAAGCTAACTATGCTTATCATCCTAGTACTTGAGATAGAAGCAGGAAGATCGGGAGTTGAAGGTCATCCTTGCCTGCATATTGAGTTCAAGAGCAGCGTGAGGACATGAGACTCTGTCTCTAAAAGCAAACAAGAACAAAGATACTGGCCACTGAAATGGCTGAGAGATTGCTCAGTGGGTCAAGGCACTTGCTACCAAGGCTGACAACCTGTATTTGACCCCTAGGACCTCCATAGTAGGAGAACTGACTCCCCAAGTTATCTGACTTCCACACAGGCACCATGGCATGAGTCCTGTGTGGTGTGTGTGTGTGTGTGTGTGTGTGTGTGTGTGCGCGCGCGCGCGCGCTACCCCCAACCCATCAGATAAAAGTTGCTTGTCTGCTTGTCACTCACAAGTCTGGTGACCTAAGTTTAGTCTCCTGGATCCACGTGGTAGAAGGAGAGAACGGACTCCTTCAAGCTATCCTTTGACCTCTGTGCACATGTGCACACACAGAAAAATAAATAAGTGTAAAAAGGAGAATTTTAAGCCAAAAAAATAAAAAAGACCTTAAGACTTCTTTAAAAGTTGAAGATGTGTCTCAGTGGTAGAATACTTGCCTAGCATCAAGGCACCAAAGAGAGACTGAATCATTTGAGAACCCTTTACCCGATGACCTAGCCAGCTCCCTCCCCTCCATCCTCTCTGCCCCCTCTGGGTCCCTCTCTCACATTGTCTCTGGGTCTAAAACCGATGCCCTTTCTAGAACATTTCTGTCAGAGCTAACTAAGAGTTGTTAAGCAGGGCTGGAGAGACAGCTTAGCAGTTAAGAGCACTGACTGCTCTTACAGAGGACCCAGGTTCAATTCCCAGCACCCACATGGTAGCTGACAAGCATCTGCAACTCCAGTTCCCAGGGATCTGACACCCCTTTCTGACCTCCTCAGGCATTGCATGACATGGGTACACTTACACATATGTAGGCAATATGCTCATACACATAAAATACAAATAAATTAATAAAAAATCTTTTTCTTTTTTTGAGACAGGGTCTCCCTGTAGCCTCATCTGTCCTGGAACTTGCTATGTAGACCAGACTGGCCTTGAACTCACAGATGTCCACCTGCTTCTGCTTTCCAAGTGCTGGGATTAAAGGTGTGCACCACTATGCCTTGTTAATTAAATTTTTTTTTTGGTCTTTTCGAAACAGGGTCTCCCTGTAGCCCCAGTTGTCTTGTAACTCACTCTGTAGACCAGGCTGTCCTTGGACTCACAAAGGTCTGCCTGCCTCTGCCTCCCAAGTGCTAGGATTGAAGGCGTGCGCCACCACGCCCGGCTTAAATATTTTTTTAAGTTGTCAAGAGCTGTGCTCAGCAAAGCCATTCATTTTCATAGCTTAAGGAGGAAGCAATGCCTCGTTTCTCTCACTGGCCACCCTACCTATAATAAACTTTTCATTAAGCCTAGTCAGTTCTTATTGTGTATTTGCTCTTTGGAAAAAAAAGGTTTCATACAGCCAAAGCTCAAAGGTTTCATACAGCCTCAAGTTCACAGAATAATCTTGAACTCCTGATTGCTCCTGCTTCTACCTCTACCTCCCAAGGGCTATGACTACAGGTGTTTGTCCACACACCCAGAAGCTCTAGTCATTTCTCCCTTGTCAGTGTATCCTGTCAGTCTTTCTTCATCTCTTCCCATCTCCAAAGAATCATTCCCAATCCTGGCCACCCTCCTGTCCAGCCTGGACCTGTGGGGGATAGCCTCCTGACCTCCCTCTGTCCTCCATATAAAAGTTATTTACTATTTTATTTTTTAATTTTTATTTTATGTATATGAGTGTATTGCTTACATGTATGTGAGTGCACCCATGCCGTGCAGTGCCATGGAGGTTAGAAGAGAGTATCGGGCCGGGCGTGGTGGCACACGCCTTTAATCCTAGCACTTGAGAGGCAGAGGCAGGTGGATCTTTGTGAGTTCAAGGCCAGCCTGGTCTACAGAGTGAGTTCCAGGCCAGCTAGAGCTACAGGGAGACCCTGTCTCAAAAAGACAAAAAAAATAAAAAATAAAAAAAAAAGAGAGTATCTGATCCTCTGGAACTGGAGTTACAGACAGTTGTTAGCTGCCATCTGGGTTCTGGGTTCTGGGAATTGAACCTGGGTCCTCTGTAAGAGCAGTCAGTGCTCTTAACAGCTGAGCCATTTTTCCAGCCCTTATTTTTGTTTATGTTAGATGTTCGTTTTACCTACATGTATGTAAGTGCCCCATGTGTGCAGTGCCCATGAGACTAGAAAAAGGCATTGGATCCCCCAGAACTGGAGTTTCAGATGGTTGTTAGCCTGGAACGAACTCGAATCCACTGCAAGAGTGCCAGTATTCCACCGCTCTTAAGCACTGAGCCATCTCTCCAGCCACCCCCTTTACTGAAACAGGGCTTCCTACAGCCCAGGCAGGCTTCAGACTCACTATGTAGCCAAGGATGACTGAATTTCTGGCCCTCCTCTCTCTACCTCACTGGTGCTGTGATTACAGGTATGTGCCATCCTGCCCTGTTTCAAAGTGTTTCTTTTTTTCAAAGTATTTCTCTGCTTAGGCAGAGGACTCACCTGGGCCTCTGAGATCCCTCTGAGCTCCCTGTCCAGCCAGCCTCTATCCAGGTTGTATCCTCCCCAACTGCCGCCTTACTGCTTAATCATACTTTGTGCTAACCTGTACTACAAGCTCAGTATAGTTCTCTGACCCTTCAGCCACACATGCCTCAGATGCACCTCTCCTTCAGATATGTACATGGTGTCACTTCTGGCAAATCTTCCTGACCCTTTCCTGTCCAAGATACTAATGGCATTCTGTACTTTCCCAGCACAGCCCTATTTCAGCTGGTTCATTACACACTGATTTACAGGATTCTTTTGTCTGCCTCCCCAGATAGACTTGAAGTTCAGTGAGGTGCAAATTTCACTTGTTTTTGTATACATTGTACCCCCAGTACCCAGCATTAAGTATAGTACATAGCAAGTTCTCAGTACATATTTGTTATGCAAGTGACTAATAAGAGCTCCAGTGGTGACCTCATACGCTACTTTCTGAAAGAAGTATCCTCTGGCTCCCGTAATTACTAATGTTGCTCACCAGGCCTAGAACAGCATCGCCTTCACAGGAAGTGCTCAGTGGCTGTCAGTCAGTGCTCTCTCTGGCAGCTCTGCTCTGGAGCACCTGCTCATGTCTGTCCTCATTGTGGTCCTGCTGCTTCCCCTGGCTACAGTCCCCACTCCTTTCGTCTCCTGTGGCAATCTAGTCATGTTCTGCCCTTGTGATCAGGCCAATTAAGGACAAAAGTTTTCTGTCTTTTTAACAGAAGAATGAATGGATAGCGTAAAGAGTTGGACCTGCAAGAGAATCAGCTTCCCAGGCTTCACCAGCAACAAGAAGCCCAAGTCTAAACTTTATAACCTTGACACACACAGGAAATCGCCCTCTTCAACTGCCAAGCATACTCCAAAAGTTAAAAATCAAGTTTTAGAACAGAGCTTTAGTGGTCTTCTTTTAAGTGTGTGCAAAGCCACATTAAAAAAAAAAAAAAAACCTGAGAGCAGGTAGCACGCGCCTTTAATGCCAACATGTGGGAGGTAGAGTTCTAGGCAGCTTGGTCTACATAGCCAGAGATATGTGAGACCTTATCTCAATCTTTTTTTCAACAGCTAAAGAGGCTAAAGCAAAAGGATTATGAATTTGAGAACAGGATAAGGTATATAGCAAGACTCTCTCAAATAATTAAAAATTGGGGGGCTGAAAGGATGGCTCAGTGGTTAAGAGTACTGGCTGCTGTTCCTGAGGACCCAGCACCCATGTGACAGCCAGCAGCCATTTCTAACTCCAGTCTGGGGGATCCTGCACACTCGTCTGACCTCCCTGGGCATTGCACACCTGTAGTGCATTTATATATATGCAGGCAAAACATAACATACAAAATTTAAAATAAGAGGCTGGAGACATGGCTCAGTAGCTAAGATCATTGGCTGTTTTGCAGAGGATCTGGGTTCCATTCCCAGCACTCACATAGCTACTAACAACCGTCTGTAGCTCCAATTCCAGGGAAGCTGACCCTCTTCTGACCCCTGAGGGCATTGCATGACACAGGCACACTTAAACACATGCAGGCAATAGACTCATACACATAAAATAAAAATATTTAAATAAAATACTCTTTTTAGGGCTGGAGAGATGGCCTAGCAGTTAAGAGCGCCGACCGCTCTTACAGAGGACCCGGGTTCGATCCCCAGCACCCACATGGCGGCCGAGAACCGTCTGAAACTCCAATTCCAGGAGAACTCCAGTTCCAGGGGAATCCAAGACCCTGTTCTGACCTCCACGGCATTGCACGACACGGGTGCACAAACTTGCATGCAGACAGTACATTCATACACATACAGAAATAAATAAGATGCCGGTGTGGTGGTGCACGCCTTTAATCCTAGCACTTGGGAGGCAGAGGCGCACGCAGATCTCTGTGAGTTCGAGGCCAGCCTGGTTTACAGAGTGAGTTCCAGGACAGCCAGAGCTACAGGGAGACCCTGTCTCAAAAAGACCAAAAATATAAATAAATAAATAAATAAATAACTTTTTAATTAATTCAGCAAAGGTCATAAGATTATATCTCAGTAATAGAGCATTTACATAATATGCTTAAGGGCCTGGGATTGATTGATCCCTGGCACGGCTAAAAGAAGAAAAGGCAAAGTGATGGTTACTTAATGACTTTCTCTGGGTTGGTTCTTTCAGGGAGGGACATTGCTTGGGCCCCCAGACTCTGTAGTTGATGTGGGGAGCACAGAAGTCACAGAGGAAATCTTTCTGGAATACCTGTCCTCCCTGGGGGAGTCTCTGTTCCGGTGAGTAAGGACAGGGTGGTGGCTGAATGTATCTGTCTCCTCAACTGGAGAATCAACCCCTAGAGGGCTGGATGGACTATATCCCACTCCCTGACACAGTCAGCACAGTCTTTGCTAATGAATATGAAGAGAAAGCAGTTACTGTGCAACCAACAGACCCCAAATCTGTCCAGGCAGATACTGCTTCCAGCATGCTTTCTGCTGAAACTTGCAGAAGAGAGAGAGGCTATTCATTCCTTCTGATTAAAATCAGTAGATACCATTCTTCACTGGCCAAATGCTTTTTCTTTTCTTTTCTTTTCTTTTTTTTTTGTGTGTGTGTTTTTGAGACAGGGTCTCCCTTTAGTCCCAGCTGGCCTAGAGCTCACTCTGTAGACCAGGCTGGCCTTGAACTCACAGAGATCCGCCTGCCTCTGCCTCCCGAGTGCTAGGATTAAAGGTGTGTGCCATCATGTCCGGCTCAAATGCTTTTTCATGACCATCAAAATCAGGGTTTTTAGTAGGAATCAGATGAAATATAAACTTGAATAGATTTTCTCTGTGGTTTACTCAGGTTAGAATTGTAGCTGGTAGAGTGTGTTGCAAAATTGTAATGTTGGATACATGTCATCCCAGCACTTAGGAGGCGGAGGCAGGAAGAGCATAAGTTCAAGGTCACCCTCACCTACAAATGGAGTTTGAGGCCAACCGAGACCCTATCTCATAAAATAAACTTTAGCTGAAAACTAATAAGATGGTTCAGCAGGTAAAGGGGCTTGCTGTCAAGCCTGATGACCTGATTTGAACCCAAGACCCACACAGCCACATTGAGGAAGGAAGGACCAACACCCACAAGTTGCCATCATACATGCATGTGTTCTCTCTCTCTCTCTCTCTCTCTCTCTCTCTCTCTCTCTCTCTCACACACACACACACACACACACACACACACACACACACAAATACACGAAGTAAATGTAAAGCCGGGCATGGTGGCGCACTCCTTTAATCCTAGCACTTGGGAGGTAGAGGCAGGCGGATCTTTGTGAGTTCAAGGCCAGCCTGGTCTACAGAGTGNTGAATGATAAAACAAATGTGGAAGGGAATATCACACAATTTGGCAAGATTAAAAATGTCCTTTCTTGGCCAGGTGTGGTGGCACCTGCCTTTAATCCTAGCACTTGGGAGACAGAGGCAGGCGGATCTTTGTGAGTTCAAGGCCAGCCTGGTCTACAGAGTGAGTTCCAGGACAGCTGAGGCTACAGGGAGACCCTGTCTCAAAAAGACCAAAAAAATAAATAAAAATAAATGTAAATGTAAAAAGCATATTTCAATGAGAGTTTTGCTCTAACCCTAGTCCTGCTCTTGTGAACGTAAAGATTCTGAAATTGGAGACATATGTTTTCAGTTCATCCTTCCCTTGTTAGTCCCTTAGAGGCCCAGAGCTGTCCCTTTGCAAAGTCTGCAAGGGCCAGCACAGCACTCTCCCTGGGCTGTGTCGGCCTTCCCACCCTGGTCACACCTGTTCCACACAGATGCCCGCTGGCTTTCTCATCTGCTCTCTAAACCTTTCTCGTGTGTACAGAGGTGAGGCTTACAACCTCTTTGAACACAACTGTAACACCTTCAGCAACGAAGTGGCACAGTTCCTGACTGGGCGGAAGATCCCTTCTTACATCACTGACCTGCCCTCCGAGGTGCTGTCCACGTAAGTGACTTCCCATTGCTGCGCAGTGACCAATGAGGGAAGGTCAGGAAGGTCAGGAAGGTCAGGCCTTCTAGACCAGCTGTAGCTACGTAATGAACTTCATGAAACCCTGTCCCAAAGCAAAAAGGAAAGAAAAAGTCCCCGTTCATGCACAGTGCACTCCCAATGGCAACCGAATCCTGATAACCAGAAGGACCTACCTGTCTGCTGGCATTTCTACCACAGGACCTGTCTACTGGCAGTTCTACCACAGGACCTGTCTGCTGGCGGTTCTACCACGGAAGGTCCCTGTTCTCCCCACCCCGCAGTGGTACCAGTCTCCCCACCCTCTTTGGAGCTAGACTAACTCTGCTGGCCTAAGTGCTACCACAGGATTTATAATCCACTTGATGCTAGCTTTAGTATTTGGACAAAATCCTGTGACAAAATACATAACACATGAAGCAAGCCACTTCCCAGCAGCACCCATCTAAACTGCAGGCTTCCGTCGATGGCAGAGGAGGTCAGCCCATTTCATAACTCTTGTTTGTCTTTCTGTCACCACACCCTGAGCTCTGACTCCCTCAACAACCAGGTCTGCTTTCCCTTGAACCTTACAGTTCATAGACAGCCCTCAGCAGAGGTTTCCTTCAAGGTCCTATCCTGATGTGGTCCCAGCCTTAGGAAAGGCCTGTGTGCCATCATCTGGGAGTTGTCTTCTGAAAGAACGCATACTCCCAAAGGCACCTCTCCCTCTCCCTCCCTTTTCTGATCAGATCAGATGTGTCTCCCACTCTAGGACTTTTTCCTTTCCTGCCTCTACTCAGTTTCTCCTGGATTAGAGTCCTACAGGACCTGGCACATTGAGCTGCATCCACAAGGGGAGCTGTTGACCACACCTGAGGAGGAACACCTCATTAAAATTGCCTGCAAAACAAGGCTGCTGAGGAGCCCTAGTTTCCCAGCTCTCCAGCTCTGGGTGTGTGAAATCTCACAGCCCTGCTGGGGCACCTAGGTTATGAGACCTTGAGGAACAAGTAGCCAAGAATTCTTGTTACTCCTTAACAGGTGGAGTTCCTGGGCTTGCCCTAATTAGGGTTGATATTTCTACTGGATCTGTGTATACTTTGTCTTTCATTCTCTCCATTCAAAAATGGTAGTATCCAAGCCTAGTAAAAGGACTGACACTTCTAATCCCAGCACTCAGGATGTCAGGCAGGCAAGCAGATAGACCTCAGTGAGTTCAAGGCCAGCCTGGTCTACATAGCAAGTTCCAGCTTAGCTGGGGCTATCCTGTCTCAAAAAGACACAAAAAAAGATGCTTTAAAATTATGCGGGCATGGTGCTGCCCGCCTTTAGTCCCAGCACTCAGGAGGCAGAGGCAGGGGGATTTCTGTGAGTTCAAAGCCAGCCTAGTCTACATAGTGAGTTCCAGGCAAGCTGGGGCTACAGGGAAACCCTGTGTTAAAAAGACAAAAAAAGAGAAAAGACAAAAAAGAGAGTGAGGGCTGGAGAGATGGCTCAGCAGTCAAGAGCAATGGCTGCTCTTGCAGAGGACCTGGGTTCAATTCCCAACAGCCACACGACAGCTCACAACCATCTGTAAGTCCAGTTCCAGAGGATCCACCACCCTCTTCTGGCCTGTGGCAGTGCAACATGTGGTACACTTGCATGCAGGCAAAACACTCATACACATAAAATTATTTAAGAAAAAATTAAGGAACCAGGTGTAGTAAAACAGGCCTTTAATCCCAGTATTTGGGAGGCAGAGGCAGGCAGACAGATCTCTTTGAGGTTAAGGGCAGCTAGGGCTACAGGGAGGACCCCCCCCCCCAATCTCAAAAAGACCAAAAGCCAGGGTGGGGCTGGGAAGCAGCATCAGCTCAGTGTGGTGGTTGTACACTGGTAGACCCTGCACTTGGGTGGCTGAGGCCAGGCTGGGCTGTTTAGCCAGACCTCATCTTGAAAGAGATAGAGAGGCAGGTGGAGGGAGAAGAGGTATCATTCTCTGAGGGAGAAGCTCGTGCCAGGATGTAGTAGGTCACCTTTCACCTTATTTAGGGGTCCAATAACCTTGGAACTTTTTCAGACTCCAGTATTTGCAGTGTTTTTTTTTTTTTTTCCTAGCTAAATTATTTTTTTAATTTTACTTATTTTTTATGTGTATGAATGTACTGTCTGCATGTAGGTTTGTGCACCCGTGTCATGCAATGCCATGGAGGTCAGAATTCCCCTGGAACTGGAGTTAAAGACGGTTCTCAGCCACCATGTGGGTGCTGGGGATCGAACCCGGGTCCTCTGCAAGAGCAGTCGGTGCTCTTAACCACTAGGCCATCTCTCCAGCCCCCTAGCTAAATTATTGCAAGAGCAAACTAAGGGGCTGGAGAGTTGGCTCAGCGGTTAAGAGCACTGTCTGCTCTTGCAGAGGAACTGGGTTCAATTCCCAGCACCCACATGGTGATCAACAGCAGTCCTTAACTCCACCTCCAGGGGATCCAGCACCCTCTTCTGACCTCTGTGGCCATTGCAGGACAAGGGTGCACTTAGATACATGCAGATAATATACACATAAAATAAAAATAAAATATTTTTAAAAAGCAAACTAAGTACCCTTTAGGAAGTAGCATCAACACCTCCTAGCAACCTAATATTGGTTGTTTATCCTGACTTCCTTGTTGGTAGAAGACATCAGTTCCTAGCAGAATCCAGTCTTCCACCCTCCTCACTCCTGACTTTATCATCCTGACTTCCCTTTTCTTTTGCCTCAGCTTCCTGGCTTTAACTTTTTTATTTTTCAGCCAGGCATGGTGGCGTACACCTTTAGTCCCAGTACTTGGGAAGCAGAGACAGATGGATCTCTGGGAGTTCAAGGCCAGCTGGGGCTACAGGGAGACCCTGTCTCAAAAAGACAAAAAAAAAAAGCAAATACAAGTCAGCTGGCTGATGGCCGTTGCCGTTGTGGCCCAGGTGTGTGATCCCAGCACTTGGCGGAGAGGCAGGAGATGAGGAGCTCAAGGTCCTTCAGTGAAAGATAGATCAAATACAGAAATCTCTAGTTCCCTGCAGGTAACCAGCCTGTTTAAACAGCAGATCAACAGGCCTTAGAGGTGTCAGTAATATAAGATGGTATTGCCTGGGGCTGGAAAGATGGCTCAGTGGTTAAGAGCCCTGCCTGCTCTTGCAGAGGACCCAGGTTCAATTCCCAGCATCCACATGGCAGCTAAGAACTGTCTTTAACTCCAGTTCCAGGGGAATCTGAGCCCTCTTCTGACCTCTGCAGCATTGCATGACACAGGTGCACCAACCTACATGCAGACATATAATAAATAATAATATAATAAATAATAAATTTAAAAATGTTAAAAAAAAAGATGTTAAAATGTTAAAAAAAATGTTAAAAAAAAAAAAGAAATGTTAAAAAAAAAAGCCCACAGGAGGGGACTCTGACTAAAGATAAAATTAACAGCTTATGGGGCTGGAGAGATGGCCTAGTGGTTAAGAGCGCCGACCGCTCTTACAGAGGACCCGGGTTCGATCCCCAGCACCCACATGGCGGCAGAAAACTGTCTGAAACTCCAATTCCAGGAGAACTCCAGTTCCAGGGGAATCCAACACCCTCTTCTGACCTCCGCAGCATTGCACGACACGGGTGCACAAACCTGCATGCAGATAGTACATTCATACACATACAGAAATAAATAAAATTAAATTAAAAAAAAATTAACAGCTTATTTCGAAGGTATTCTTTGTTGGTCAGCTCTCTGTTACTATAACAGAGACCTGAGATAATCTGTTTATAAGGAAGAAAGCTTTACCTTGGCACAGTGTCAGGGGTTTTAGTCCACCGTCACTTGGCCCCAGTGCCTTTGTGCCTATGGCAAAGAGACTTGGATCAGGGAGCAATAATAGAGCAAAGCTGCTTGCTTCTGGTGACCAGGAGGCAGAGAGGAGGAAAGGGACTGGGGCCCTGTTTTCCCTCAGAGGCGTGCCTCCAAAAACTAGACCTCCAGACCCTACCTCAAAGTTTTGACTACCTCTTGGGTGCTTCCCAGGCTTAGGACCGAGTCTTTAACACGTGTGCCTTTGGGAATACTTAGCATACTTTAGATCCTTTGGTGGTTGGAGGTGCTGCCATAGCCACTGTCCATGCCCCTCCTAACTGTGGAAGCCACACTTCAAAACTCGCCTAGCTCACATCTGTTTCTCCACAGGCCCTTTGGACAGGCCCTTCGGCCCCTCCTGGACTCCATCCAGATCCAACCTCCTGGAGGGAGTTCTGTAGGCAGACCCAACGGCCAGAGCTAACAGGACTGAGCAGGACAGCCCGCCTCTCCAGGGCTTTTCCTTTTTAAACAAAACAAACCCTACCAGATTTCTATTTTATAATTCTACATCAGAGCTAACAACCAGGGGACGGCTTTTTAAATTTCCCAGGGAAGGAGATCACCAGGCTGCATGTAGAACAATGCTCCCAAGAAGCAGAACGAAACGAAACACCATCCCTTCTAATAGTATTATACTAATTTATTAAGGCTGTCTTGTCTGTGAGTTCGCTTTTGACGCTGTTTCCTTAGCGTCCTCTACACTGGAAAAAGGGAGGGCATTTGTTTAGACAGAAAGCAGGAGGGGCAGTTTGGGGGAGTCCTGGCCTTGACCCTCTTTCCAGAGAATACCCACACTCTACCCAGGTCGCCACAACTGTGGGGCCCAGGTGAGTTTTACAACATCCGTGACCCTGAAGCAGCTACTGTCTGGCAGTAAATGAACCAAAGGATTTGGTGCACTTAGGGCCAGGGTAGGATGACTAACACAACACAAGTGTGCTCTTCATGCACAACTCTGACCTTCCTTGCCCTGCCCCAAACAAGGTGGGCTGTAGGGCCACAGCTGGAGCAGCCAGATCCTCTGGGTCAAGGAGACTGACAGCAAGGATCAGACAAGAGAAAACAGGATGAAGCCATTTCTGCTGCTGCCTAGACGGAGTGCCAGTCCTCCACCATCGGTTCGCCCGCCTCTCTGCCTGCTCACAAGACACTCTTCCTCAGCATAGCTGACCTGTCACAGCTAATGAAGGCCTGGGCGAAGCAGCAGAGACCCGGGCCTTCTATCTGCAAATAATTATTTTGGTAATTTATATCTCAACTAGAATCAGCCAAACTCGTATGAAGTGTTCATCTACGGACTGAGGTAAGGGGATGTGAGTGTCCCCTCTAGGAACAAGTCTGATGCAGAAAGAGTAATGGCGGGAAATCATCATGGCAAGGAAAGTCAGAGTGCCTCCCCTAGGGGCTGTCCCAAACGTGCTTGGAACATGATGTAATTTCCATTGTTCTGTGTTGATGGAGGCATGGTTGGGGTGTGAGTGGGCATGATAACGCTGCTTGGAGTTCATAGAACAGTCTGGAAGTCTGTGATCCAGAGAGGCTTTCAAATTCCCCTTCCTTGAGCCTCCCACTAGCTAGTTTGGGGACTGAATCAGCTCCACATCCCTGGCTCACCTGCCGTGGCTACCTGCCGTGGCTTCCTGCCTTGGCTTCCTGCCCTTCTAATCTGAAACTTGAGCTCAGTTCTCTCCTGGGGCAGGGCCTTTCCTCCATGAAAAGCTGCTGCTTGCCTGTCCTCTGCTGGCTTTGCTGATAGCCTAGCAGTTGACATCAGGATCTCTGCAAGAGGAGATGTCATTCTGCCTCAGTATTTGCCCATGACCTAGCCAGGGCCAAATCCAGCCAAAATGTCAGGTGACGTTGGAATTTGAAGGTTGAAGGTCAAATGAGTGAGCAGTTCAGCTCTGAAGACCACGGGTTTGCAAGTATACATGGAAATGGTAAATTAGAGTGGGGACCAACAAGGACTGTGTAGTATTGGTCTCCTGACAGGACAGGACCCTCAAGAGTAGGCGTCAGAGGCTGGTCTTCCGGGAAGGTGCAGGTTGTCAGAAGCCATCACTGCCTGAGAGCCCTTTTTCCAGCTTGCCTGGCTTTGCCCTCTCCTTGTTCCTGGCACAAGCCACCAACCAACCTCTCCCTAGAGATCCTGAGGTGAGGGTGGCTGGGCTGTCCTTTCCCATGGCCAGATTCATTTGGTTTTCCTTCTAGCAGCAATTCTCAGACCCAGTGATACTCTGAGAAGTTTGCTTGGGAGGGTTTTAGTCACTTGATAAGTTGACTAGCCTCCCTCCATGCCCAGCAGCCATCCTCCATGCCCAGCAGCCTCCCTCCATGCTCAGAGCCATCCGTGCCACTGCCTGTGCCCTCAGGCTGGTGAGGGTATGGCAGACTTGGACAGTTTCCCAGAGCTCTGCATGAGGGCGTGGTCTCCTCCTCTGCAAGCCCCTGTCCCTGGAAGCCCAGGTGAGGACCCCCACATCCCACCTGTGCTTCCCAGCATCTCAGGAGCAGCATCACTAATCATGACGCATGGACATGTCAGGCAAGCCATGTGGGAAATGAACAGCGCTTGTGTCACACAATGGACACTTGTTGACCTGTCTCAGTCTAAAGGGATGGGGAAGTGAACACATGAGACCATCATCCTCTCCCAGAAGAAATAAAACTTGTACCTTTGAGATTGCTTCATGACTTCCTTGAAGTCAGACTAATAATTATGTCTAGTATGGAGGGGTTTGCCAGTTTTCATTGGTGTTTTTTCTAATGCAATAAACTCATTTCTGCCTGCTGCCTTGGTGTGATACCTGAATCCCATCTGGGTATGTTCAGCATGAAGCAACCCCAGGCTGTCTTTCTGAGCTTAACCTTGCAGAGCCTAAAGGTTGAAAGCTTTGTGGATAAGTGAAGGTATTAAAGATCCATGGCTTTCCCCATTATAAAGATGGGGAAAGGGCCCAAGAGAATATATTGCCTGGGCACAGTAGTGCATACCTGTGATCCTAGCAGTTGGCTGAGGCACCCTTGGGCTACAAAGCCCAGCCTTAGCTGTATATTGAGAACTCTGTCTCCATAAAATACAAAGATTATATATGGATCAAGTGTTGGGGCCAGTGGCCAGCTCTGAGTATCATTTGGTGCTTCCTGTCCACTAGCCTGACAGGATGGGTTTGCAGAATCCAAGAAGTAGCTCCCATGGACCCAGCCAGCTCCACTGCTTTCCCACACAATGTGTAGGGACTGATCTCATTTCAGAGGAAGAAACAAGGGCAGAGAAACATCCAGGTTGCATTCTCAGCATCAGTGAGGCATGACATGTTTCCAGTGTGCTGCTACCAGAGGTTACAGAGTGCAGGTGGCTTCTCCTGACACACCTGCTTCTGAAAGCTCTCAAGAAGACTTGAGATTCCTACTCAGATAATGCAGCCCAAGCTAAACTTCCAGTTTTGCCGTTTGTGGGAGAGATGGTACCCACCTGATAGGGTGGTGCCCAGGAGCACAGGGAAGCACCTTATCCAGTGCCTGGAACAGACCGAACGCTCAGCAAATGTCAGGCTACCAAGACATAAGCCTTCCATGACCACTGACTGGGGATTTCAGACCCAGACCAATCCACTGCCAGGTACAACAAAATAAAGCATTGCAAATGTGTGGCTGGTGCCTTCTGGAGGAAAAATGGCACAAAACGTATTTCTCCTTAGACTTTGAGACATGTCAATCGGGTTGGTGCATTCAACCTCACCGTCACCCTTGAATCTCAGGCTCCAGACCTCTCTCACCACACAGCCATTTCTCTGAAAGCCATTGTGAAGCTTTGTGCTTGGAATAGCTGCCAGCAGTGTCTGCAAGGCCCTACCCAATCAGAGGTCATACTTGGGGAGAACTAGGTGGCAGAGCAGTAGAGGCTCCCGGATGATAACCCCGGGAAGAACTGAAGTCTGGTGGCAGCATGTGTGTAAGGGAAGAGTATGTGGTAGGATGGAGGCACCTCCAAGGGTGTGATGCAGAGCACAGACTTGGAATGGGACAGCAGATGATCTTCCTGAATGAGCTGAAAGGGGGGCTTGGGTGGCCAAGCAGGAGAGAGCAGGGTCTGATTTGGGGCCTGGGCCTTGCTGTCTTGGGAAACGGGTTAGGCTCTGATGAGTTGCACATCTGCTAATGGGAGATGGAGGAGCAGGACAGCAGGAAGCCAGCGAGGAAGGCTGCGCAGCCCTGCGGCTGCCCTGTGTCTAGATCCATAGAGAATCTGCACTTGAGTTTGTGGGTCAGAGTACAGGGTACGTGGCAATCCCTGTGAAACAAAGACCAGCTCTGGGACCACAGGGCCAGTTGTCCTGTCTGCATAAGCTTCACAAAGCCCTACTTTGATTTAAGGTATATGCTTTCATTTCAAGGAGTTTTTTTTATTTTTGTTTTCTCAAAAATAAAATTTGTCGGGGTTGGAGAAATGGCTCAGTGGTTAAGAGCGCCAACTGCTCTTGCAGAGGACCTGGGTTCAATCCCCAGCACCCACATGGCGGCTGAGAACAGTCTTTAACTCCAGTTCTAGGGGAATCCGACACCCTCTTCTGACCACGGCATTACGTGACACGGGTGCACAAACCTACATGCACACAGTACACTCATACACATAAAAAATAATAAAATTAAAAAACAAATAAAATTTGAGATGTGGTGACTTGTTCCTGTAATCCCAACTTTTGGAAGTCTGAGGCAGGAGGATTGCCACTGGTTTAAGACTGGACTATATAATGAGTTCCAGACCAGCCTGGGCTACAGAACAAGACCCTGTCTCAAACAAAAAAAAAAAATGTGATAGAGTATAAAGACACTGTATGTATTGAAAACTGTGAGCAATCAATTAACAGTACAAAAGGAAAAAGTCACCTGAAATTCCCATCCTGAGGAACCGGTTATCACGTTGTGAACAACCCTGAGAAGGTTTCAGTATATGTGAAGACCACACATTCCTCGGTACATTTGTTCTCCCAATGTACAATGAAGATCTGTACAGCCTAGGGCTGAGCGCAAATGGGGTGGGGATACAGGGGACCTTAATAAGGGAAAGTTCTAGCCAACTCCCCAGGCCTGAGAGCACTGTTAAGTGCTGGTGTGTGGAGACAGGACCTGCTGCAGAATGAGATGATGTGGGGTGATGATGTAGCACGACCCTGCCACACTAGTTAAAAACTAGACTGTGAGGGGCTGGAGAGACAGCCTAGCAGTTAAGAGTGCCAGCTGCTCTTGCAGAGGACCCGGGTTCGATCCCCAGCACCCACATGGTGGTTGAGAACTGTCTGTAACTCCAGTTCCAGGGGAATCCAACACCCTCTTCTGACCTCCATAGCATTGCACGACACGGGTGCACAAACCTACTTGCAAACAGTACATTCATAGCCGGGCGTGGTGGTGCACGCCTTTAATCCTAGCACTTGGGAGGCAGAGGCAGGTGGATCTTTGTGAGTTCAAGGCCAGCCTGGTCTACAAAGTGAGTTCCAGGACAGCTGGGGCTACAGGGAGACCCTGTCTCAAAGAGACTAAAAAAAAAATATTAAAAAAAAAAAAAAATAGACTGTGAGACCCAAGCTTCCTCGCACCCAGGCAGGGGCTGTGGCCTGGGAAGACTTGCAGAGAGCCCAGCAGGTACCGGTCACACCACTGAGTCTAGGACTGGGCCTGCTGTGCGATGCTGCCCTCTTTCCCAGGCAATGTCACGTTGCAGTGAGAAATAACAGTCATCAGGAGGCGCTCTGGACCTGCATGCTGGACCTGCCCACCCCCAAACTCCAGGCTCCCCAGGCTCAGCAACAGCCTGCAGAGGCTCTCAAGAACCCACAGGATATCAGCCAAGCTTGTTGTCCTTGCTTGCTGAAACTTCTCCCAGGACACTTTGTCCAACCCCCACACGGTGACGCAAGCACTGGACCTCCATGCCTCAGTTCACACCTGCTCCATCTGGATCCCCTTCCCCACTCTCACCCAGCACCAAAAGCCCAGTGACACTGCTGCTTCCCCAAGGCCTCTCCAGCTCCCACAGGAGCTAGCTGACTGCTGAGGGTGCGTCAAGCCTGCTTCTCTAGGCACTACTGAATCTCTGTGGTTAGATGACGTAGATCATGTCAGACAAACTCTAGGGTCTGTGAGATGACTGAGCAGGAAAAGATGCTTGCTTGTGAAACAGGAGCCCCTTGAGTTTGAGTGAGTTCCGTCCTTGGAACCCAAATAAAAGCAGAGGGACAGACCTGACTCGACACAGTTGTCCTCTGACCTCGACTCCTGGGCCCACCTCTGTACATAATATACACACAGGATAAAATAAGTACAAAATTACTAAAACAAACAAAACCTCCAGACCTAAACGCCTATTGATTTAGATTGAACCTCTGACTCTGAGACCTTGATCAAGCCTTTCGCCTTTCTAAGCCTCATTTTCTTCCTATGTGAAGGGCAAACTGGATCAAACGTCTCTCAGATCCCTCCACCATGACTGTTGTCCCTGGCCCTGGCCTGACCACGGAGAGGATGATTTGTTCACTGCTCTAGTCCTCGGGGCTGAGCTTTTATCCATAGAGACCACTGTTCTGTCCCCATTGGCATAGGGAGCCTTAAGGGACCAGAGAGGACCCAGCAACAGCCTCCACTCCAGCAAACACCAGCTGTGAGCATCCACTATTGGTTTGTTGAAACTCAATGGATTGCTCTATTGTGAAATAGCCCAGCTCTACAGTTTCCCAGCTGGTCTTGCAGAGAGACTGTAAACACCCACACCTCTTCGCCAGCTCCCCCCTTTCTGAAAGTGCTGGGCTGGGACTGTTGACTGCATCCACAGAACTGACCCAGAGAGGGAGCCAGCTGCCTAGGGTCACCTAGGAGGAAAGATTAGCCTCATGAATGTCAACCCTCAAAAGGTTAAACTCTAGAACAAAAGGCCAATAGTCCCCATGTATTTTTGGATACATTAACATGGCTACCAGAGCTAGGAGAAAGCTTGGGATTTAGAGGAAGAGAATAGGTGGGAATTCTATACCTGAGGCCTAGGAAAGAAAACCAGCTCAGCTTTCTGGTGTCGGTATCGATGTCTAGAAACTGAGGATAAGGGTACTCACCTCAGAGAGTTGTTAAGGAAAGTGAGAAAAACGTTCCGGGTAGCAGCTCTACCACCACTGTTGAACCTTGGCCTTGCATCTGATCTACAAGGGCCCAGGACGCAGCCAGGGTGAAGTCCCAGGTCCTGTGCCTCCAGTCCTTCCTTGCTCTGGTACTCTCAAAGTCACCAGCTGGCTAATCTCTCCCTCCTCCTGTCTAGTTCCTTCCTTTCCCCAGGGCTTCCCCAGGTCCCTGTCTGAGCACCAGTTGCCAGAGACAAACCTTCCTCTTAAAGGGACATATTAGAGAGCACGGGCACTGCCCATCCAAGGCCACCCTGACTCTGTGCCTCAGGGCAAGTCACTGCCCCTCTGGGTCTCAGTGGCCTCAGGGTTGTGTTGAGAATTCAAACACAACCTGCTTTAGGAAAAATATCTGTATAACTAATTTACTACTGGGCATGGTGGCACTTCATATAATCCCAACTCTCTGGAGGCAGAGGCAGGAAAAGTCTAGGCCAGCCAGAAGTATGAAGCAAGATCCTGTCTCAAAAGAGATGGCCTAGTGGTTAAGAGCGCCGACTGCTCTTGCAGAGGACCCGGGTTCAGTCCCCAGCACCCACATAGCGGCTGAGAACTGTCTGTAACTCCAATTCTAGGAGAACTCCAGTTCCAGAGGAATTCGACGCCCTCCTCTGACCTCCATGGCATTGCACGACATGGGTGCACAAACCTACATGCAGACAATACATTCATACAAATTAATTAATTAATTAATTAATTAAAAAAAATTTTGGCCAGGCATGGTGGTGCATACCTTTAATCCTAGCACTCGGGATGCAGAGGCAGGCAGGTCTTTGAGTTCAAGCCCAGCCTGGTCTACAGAGTGAGTTCCAGGACAGCTGGGGCTACAGGGAGACCCTGCCTCAAAAAGACCTAAATAAATAAATAAATAAAATAAACTTTTAATTTTAAAAGGTCAGATTTGGGGGCTGGAGAGATGGCCTAGCGGTTAAGAGTGCCGACCGCTCTTACAGAGGACCCGGGTTCAATCCCCAGCACCCACATGGCGGCCGAGAACTGTCTGAAACTCCAATTCCAGGAGAACTCCAGTTCCAGGGGAATCCGACACCCTCTTCTGACCTCCACGGCATTGCACGACACAGGTGCACAAACTTGCATGCAGACAGTACATTCATACACATACGGAAATAAATAAAATTAATTAAAAAATTAAAAGGTCAGATTTGGTGTCACATGTCTGTAATCCCAGTTCTGGGGAAGCAGAGCCATCCTGAAAATCAAAAGTTCAAGGTCATCCTTGGCTGCATAAAGAGGTTAAGGCCAGCCTGGGCTACATGAGAAAGAAAGCAACAACAAAATCACACTACAACTCTAAACAGGAGGTATGTGCATGCTGTTTAGGAGAAGAAACATCACGGGCTGGAGAGATGGCCTAGCGGTTAAGAGCGCCGACCGCTCTTACAGAGGACCCGGGTTCGATCCCCAGCACCCACATGGCGGCTGAGAACCGTCTGAAACTCCAATTCCAGGAGAACTCCAGTTCCAGGGGAATCCGAGACCCTCTTCTGACCTCCGCGGCGTTGCACGACACGGGTGCACAGACCTGCATGCAGACAGTACATTCATACACATAC
>VZQC01009418.1:1027662-1040090 GCA_009823505.1 Rhizomys pruinosus
ATCAAATCTAGACCTGTGTCCCCCCCATACCCCCACCCCACCAGAGCTCATGCATTCTGCCAAACATGCTTTTCATCTCTTTCTCAGTCTTTCTCAATATTCTCCATGTGGAAGTTGACTGTTTTGAGCAGAAGTTCACTGTTTCAGTCAGGTTTTTTTTTTTTTTTGGTGTTTTTGAGACAAGGGTCTCCCTGTAGCCCCAGTTGTCCTGGAACTCACTCTGTAGACCAGGCTGGCCTTGAACTCACAAAGATCCGCCTGCCTCTGCCTCCCAAGCGCTAGGATTAAAGGTGTGCGCCACCACGCCTGGCCGGTTTCAGTCAGTTTTTGATGCAGTCCTTTCTGTTGTTGTTGTTGTTGTTGTTGTGCTTGATGGGCTTTTATCCCTTAATGAAAGAGAACCCTAGCTGGATGTGGTGGCGCACACCTTTAATCCTAGCATTTGGGAGGCAGAGGCAGGTGGATCTTTGTGAGTTCAAGGCCAGCCTGGTCTACATAGCGAGTTCCAGGACAGCTGGGGCTACAGGGAGACCCTGTCTCAAAAAGACCAAAAAAAAAAAAAATGATCAGAAGTCCAAGGTCTGGAGAGATGGCTCAGTGTTAAGAGCACTGGCTGCTCTTGCAGAGGACCCAGGTACAGTTCCCAGGACCCACATGGCAGCTAACAACATCCATATCTCTAGTTCCAGGGGCTCTGACGCCCTCTTCTGACCTCCTTGGGCATTGTGCAACACAGGTATACTATATGCATGCAGACAATAGTACATTTGTACACATAAAATAAAATAAAATATTAAAAAAGATTAGAAGTCCTTGTCATAAACCAAGTTCCAAATTTTACAGGGTTTGAAAGAAAAGATGAACATTTAATGTTTCTTTTCTTTTACTTTCTTTTCTTTTTTTGGTCTTTTTTAGACAGGTTCTCCCTGCAGCCCCAGCTGTCCTGGAACTCACTCTGTAGAGCAGGTTGGCCTTGAACTCACAGAGATCCACCTGCCTCTGCCTCCCAAGTGCTGGGATTAAAGTCATGTGCCACCACACCTGGCTGTTTTTTTTGGTCTTTTCAAGACAGGGTCTCCCTGTAGTCCCAGCTGTCCTGGAACTCACTCTGTAGACCAGGCTGGCCTTGAACTTGCAAAGATCCGCCTGCCTCTGCCAACGAAGTGCTAGGATTAAAGGCGTGTGCCACCACGCCCGGCTCTTTTTTTTTTCTTTACAGTCTATATTTTTATTTACTGTGGATCACTAGAATATACCCAATTCAAATCCTGCAGCTATTTGGTTTTTAGCCTTAAATTCACTTGTAACTCCCCTGGAGACTCCAGGAAAGTCAGTACAGACATGTGAGTCAAAGGACTGAGGTATTGGCCTCTTAGCCCCGGGATTAGCTTTGCTAAAAGAAGACCTGAAGCCCAGGGCAAAGGGTCAAATGAAGCATCAGGCAGACTCCCTGTCCACAGTACCACTGTATGTCAGCTCAGGAGACTTTAAGTGCAGAGTAAATGCTACTTGCCTCTGTCTTTTGAAATCTGCAGGTCCTACTTTAACATCATCACTGGATGAGAGAACCCATCCTGCTGTCAGATGAGACAGGAGCAGCAATTTACCCTCCCCACTGATGTTAGGAGCGGGTCAGAAAGAGTTAATCAGAAGGAAGGAGTTAACTGAAAAATTGAGTTAGTTCAAGCAAGCCTGGATCCCAGGACTACCTCAACTGAAAGAATACAGTATGGCCCTGAGTTCCTAGTTCCCAGAGCTACCTGAGGCCAGGATGAACTTTCCTAGCCCTGAAGGAGTACATTCCTCTCCAAGGGGCTTCATGCTGCTACACACAACCAATCAGCTTAAAGGTCACCACTGCTTTCTTTGTGTTTCTAGAGCCTCGCAATTGTGTTCCTATAACATCACCAACACTCCTCTGGTTTGTGGTTTTTGTGGTTTCTGTCTTTAAAAGCTCTCTATAGAAAACAGTTGAGGTTGCCTCCCTGGTGCATCAACAATCCCCCCCACCCCATGCACCAGTTTTCTCAATTGGTTCTTTGTGCACCAGCAAATTAAATAAATTTTGTTTCAAAGATTGAATCCTGGGCTTGAGAATTTTTCTGTGCATTTTTATTTTTTTATCATTTTTTAAATTTTTTTATTTATTTATGTGTATGAATGTACTGTCTGCGTGTAGGTTTGTGCGCCTGTGTAGTGCAAAGCCACAGAGGTCAGAAGAGGGCGTCAGATTCCCCTGGAACTGGAGTTCTCCTGGAATTGGAGTTACAGACAGTTCTCAGCCGCCATGTGGGTGCTAGGGATCAAACCCAGGTCCTCTGCAAGAGCAGTCGGCGCTCTTAACCGCTAGGCTATCTCTCCAGCCCCATTATTCTGTTATTTTTAGCAGCCCAGGGCAGACTTACCTGACATGCACTCCACTGTGGCTGAAACCCCTTCTCTCCTACCACCCCCCTCCTCAGCCCTGTCTGGGCACATGCAAACGGCCCATGCTGTGAGCTCTAAGCAGCCAGAGCTGTCACTGCTCCATGGCCCAGAAATACAAGATCCATCATAGTAAGATGCCAGGCATCTGGCCCCCATTAATAGGACTGATAGTTAAGGTGGAGCAGGCATTTACTGAAATCAACCCAGCATTCTGGGAGCTAACTAAAAAAACTGTCTTAAACTCTAAATGATTGTGTGTAAATGTGACAATGAAAAAGTAATGGTTCCATAGCCCTGCACAGTGAAGGACAACTTTAGACTAAGGTGTGCAGCAGACCAGAAACTAAAAACTTTCTGTGCCTTGACATCAAGTTATTAAAAAAAAAAAAAAAAAAGAGCCAGGCATGGTGGCACACGCCTTTAATCCTAGCACTTAGGAGGCAGAGGCAGGTAGATCTTTGTGAGTTCAAGGCCTACCTGGTCTATATAGTAAGCTCCAGGCCAGCTGGGACTAAAAGGAGACCCTGTCTCAAAAAGTAAAAAAAAAGGGGGGGATTTCTCATCATTCAGATTTAGAGGATGCAATTAAATCATGTGTCTTTCCAAGCTGTCTGTTAACCATTCTCCATGGGTCTGAGATTCACGTAACTGTTATATGTCCACGTTCTCTTGTGTGTTAATTTTTGTCAGAACAAAGTGGCCACTTCAAGGTTCCATCATTATATATTGTGCACAAAAATTAAGTTTACTTTTGGCATGCCTGTTAAACTTTTTCAAAGGCCTAATTTGAACTGTGGTTTCTAAGTTCCTACAGAGAAAAATATAAAGTGGTTATCTAAAGATATTATGTGTTATCTGTTAAGACTGAATTTGATCTTCAAATTAAACTATTTTTTTTTCTTTTTGAGACAGGGTCTCCCTGTAGCCCCAGCTGTCCTGGAACTCACTCTGTAGACCAGGCTGGCCTTGAACTCACAAAGATCTGCCTGCCTCTGACTCCCAAGTGCTAGGATTAAAGGCATGCACCACCATGCCCGGTCAAATTAAACTATTTTAAAGTGATGTTGTTTGTTTACAGATATTCTAACTTCAGTTCCCTCTTAAGTTGTTTTCCAGACCTCTGAAGCTCCTACTTAGCCAGGCTTTTGACAGCTGTGCCACCATCCCTCTGACCAGAGACCAATTTAAGAATCCCTGGATTTGGGGCTGGAGAGATGGCCTAGTGGTTAAGAGCGCCAACTGCTCTCACAGAGGACCCAGGTTCGATCCCCAGCACCCACATGGCAGCTGAGAGCTGTCTTTAACTCCAGTTCCAGGGGAATCAGATACCCTCTTCTGACCTCCACGGCATTGCATGACACGGGTGCACAAACCTGCATGCAGACAATACATTCATACAAATATGAAAATAAATAAAATTTAAAAAAAGAATCCCTGGATTCATTCATACTCTGGCACATGGACAGTGGCACACAGCTTCTCCTAGATGCCTGTGAACTGCAATCTCTTCCCTCCAATGAAACAGCCTAAAATGTTTTCTGCTATTATCCATTGCTGAATTGTCTTGGTTTTGTGCCACCTTGGTAGGACTGAATGTCTCCTGACACCTCATTCTTTAGCTTCTCCTTTGGTGAAACTGTCTTTATTTATTGTAACTTTAGTCATGGCTAGCCTTCAGTACAAATTGGATATATAATTCTGTTTTCCATCACTTGTTAAAATATTTCAATGAGTTCATAGTTTGAAACTAAAGATGTAAGACATCAATGAACAGCATGACATCTCTGAAGATGGTTTTTTTTGTCTCCAAATGAAAACATTCATGTCTGACAGCAATGTATGTGAGTCTGTTCAATACAAACACTAGGATAGAAATCTCTTGTATGACTGTGTAGATAAATGTGTATATGTCTGTATATGATAGTAATATATGTCCTTCTATTCAGTATAACCTTTATAAACTGCTATCACCAAAATTAAGTTTTAAAACCTTATGTATGAGTATATGTATAAGGTACTGTTCCCTTTTAAGAATTCTATAATGGGGCTTGAGAGATGGCTCAGTTGGCAAGAGCCAACTGCTCTTGCAGAGGATCTGGGTTTGATTCCCAACACCCAAATGGTGGCTTAGAACTGTCTTGGGCTGGAGAGATAGCCTAGCGGTTAAGAGCACTGACGCTCTTGCAGAGGACCCGGGTTCGATCCCCAGCACCCACATGGCGGCTAAGAACCGTCTGTAACTCCAATTCCAGGAGAACTCCAGTTCCAGGGGAATCCGAGACCCTCTTCTGACCTCCGCGGCATTGCACGACACGGGTGCACAGACCTGCATGCAGACAGTACATTCATACACATACAAAAATAAATAATAATAAAAAAAAATTAAAAAAAAAAAAAAGAACTGTCTTTAAGTGGAGCATGGTGATGCATGCCTTTAATCCTAGCACTTGGGAGGCAGAGGCAGCTAGATCTCTGTGATTTCAAAGCCAACCTGGTCTACAGAGTGAGTTCCAGGCCAGCTGGGGCTATAGGGAGACCCTGTCTCAAAAAAAAAATAAAAAAATAATTCTATAATTAGTATATACAAAAAATTTTGTTCCACAATTCAAGATACTCAGTACTGTGCAACATGTGGACAGACAGTCTATGAAAACTAATTTTACAACCAAAATTCTAAGTCCATCCCTTTTCAGATACAGCATGACTTGTTACAGCCTCAGGTGAAAAGGACATATATAAATATTGAGTTACCTGGGCTGGAGAGATGGCCTAGCGGTTGGGAGCGCTGACCGCTCTTGCAGAGGGCCCAGGTTCGATCCCCAGCACCCACATGGTGGCCGGGAGCCGTCTGAAACTCCAATTCCAGGAGAACACCAGTTCCAGGGGAGTCCGACACCCTCTTCTGACCTCCGCGGCATTGCACGGCATGGGTGCACAGACTTGCATGCAGACAGTACATTGATACACATACAGAAATGGATGAAATTAATAAAAAAAATTAAAAAAAAATAAAGAAAAAATAAATATTGAGTTACCCATACATACTAAAAATATTTTATATATCTGTTGTCTTGTTAGTAAATGATTTTAAAACTGAACGTAATAATTTAGTAGATTTTTTTCTAGTTTGAAATTTAGTTTGTCTTTTTAATATTACTAATATTATATTGAACAAGCTATTAAGCTCTAATTATATGTAGTGATATGACTACCAATCAGTTTGATATTCAAGGGTAGAATGGAAGTTATTCAAAAGTTTTAAAATATTATCTTAGATCTGAATACTAAATAGGTCATTTGAATTTCAGAGGTTCAGACTGCCCTGTGAAGGTTTAAATTCCACCTTTAATATGGGAGATGAGGGTGGGGGGGAAGGGAAGGGGAGATATGCCTGAACTGAATTGGAAAATGATGTATGAAATGCACAAAGCATCAATTAAAAAAATGTTAAAAAAAAATAATATGGGAGATGAAGTTTTGTTACTCATTTGTTATTCTCTGCTTTTTGACTGCCCACTCCCAAAACCAAAATAACCAACCATTTACTAAATTATGTATTTCTTAGTACTTTGACCAATTTAGTGACATCATATAACTGTTCTAAATTTTGTAATGGAATATTGAAGAATTTTATTTTTCTATTAAAATAATTAGAATTTTAGATCACAAGATAGTAGGGCAGACTCACCTGCCAGTAATTTGTTAGTGTTGGTGCTAAAGGTGACAAAGTGTGCTGGGTATAATGGCACAGCCCTTTAATCCCAGGCCGAGGCAAGCAGGTTTCTGTAAATTTGAGGCCAGTCTGATCTACATAGGGAGTTCCAGGCCCACCAGGGGTGCATAGTGAGACCCTGTCTCAAAAACAAAACAAAAAGATAAAATAGTATTAAAGTAAGCCTATTTTTGTTTGTTTGTTATTTTGTTTGTTTACAGTGTTTGTCACATGCCCTCCTTAAGACAGTTTAGAATTCATTGAAACAAACAAAAAACCCACAAGTCAATACATTTTTAAGGTAAGGTAAAAAAAAAGATGGTTAAAAAATTAATGCACAATTAGTGAATAAAGGTGTATCTGTTAGACTAAATATGCAAATTCACATACTGGTATTTTAAAACAGTTCACATGAAAAGCCATGTTGCATTAGTTTGTTTTAATTCATACCATTATTATAGTTCTTTTTTTATTTTTTATTTTTATTTATTTCATATGTGTATGCATGTACTGTCTGCATGCAGGTTTGTGCACCCGTGTCGTGCAATGCCGCGGAGGTCAGAAGAGGGTGTTGGATTCCCCCGGAACTGGAGTTCTCCTGAAATTGGAGTTACAGATAGTTTTCTTTACTGATCTGTGTCCCTGGATCTCATCCTCCATTACAAGTGGGTCGAAAAGCCCGTGGAACTAGGAAGGTGAGATAGAAACCCACTTGAGAAGCACATAGAGCTTCCCTCCATGATGACAGAAGACTCTGATGGGGGGGGTAATAAGCAGGATAAAGTGTTTAAATGGAAGAGCATATAGGATGGAGAAGACTTCATTATGACTTGTTGACATTCTCTGAAATGCTTCAACAGGCCTTGTCATGCCTAGAATCATCCGTGAACAGCAGATTAATCCCCCTNCTTTTTAAGTTAAGCTTTAGAGATTTGCCTTAGTGGGTAACTGTTGAGTATTTTTTTTTTTATTTCCGTATGTGTATGAATGTACTGTCTGCATGCAAGTTTGTGCACCCGTGTCGTGCAATGCCGCGGAGGTGAGAAGAGGGTGTCGGATTCCCCTGGAACTGGAGTTCTCCTGGAATTGGAGTTTCAGATGGTTCTCGGCCGCCATGTGGGTGCTGGGGATCGAACCCGGGTCCTCGGTAAGAGCGGTCGGCGCTCTTAACCGCTAGGCCATCTCTCCAGCCCCAACTGTTGAGTTTTGAGAACACATGCACATTTCTGTGTGACCCAAAATCATTATTTACTTTGTGACTTATTCAGCTTGGCAAGTACTTTTGATCTGATGGGGTTGATATCATGGAATAATATATTTATTCAGTTGAAAACTATTCACTTCTACACATTTCTTTAATCATCTATTAGATTACACATACAAAAAACTACTTGTAATAAAATTTGGGGAACTTTAGTTCCTTAAAAAAAAGTATTGGCTAGGCATGGTGGTGCACGCCTTTAATCCTAGCACTTGGGAGGCAGAGGCAGGCAGATCTTTGTGAGTTCAAGGCCAGCCTCGTCTGCAGAGTGAGTTCCAGGACAGCTGGGGCTACAGGGAAACCCTGTCTCAAAAAGACAAAAAAAAGTATTAATAATCATTAATAATCATTAGCTACATCTATGTTATTTATTTATTTATTTATTATGTGTTTGAGTGTACTGTCTGCATGTAGGTTGGTGCACCTGTGTTGTGTAGTGCAATGCCGTGGAGGTCAGAAGAGGGCGTGGGATTCCCCTGGAACTGGAGTTAAAGATGGTTCTCAGCCACCATGTGGGTGCTGGGAACCGAACCCGAGTCCTCTGCAAGAACAGTCGGCGCTCTTAACCGCTAGGCCATCCCTCCAGCCCCATCTATGTTATTTTTTGTTTTCTTTAAATGTGTTGCAGATCCAGGCCAGGCGTGGTGGTGCACACCTTTTATGGCATTGCACGACACGGGTGCACAAAGCTACATGCAGCCAGTACATTCATACACATACAAGAATAAATTAAAAAAATTAAAAAAAAAAATCCTAGCACTTGGGAGGCAGAGGCAGGCGGATCTTTGTGAGTTCAAGGCCAGCCTGGTCTACAGAGCGAATTCCAGGACAGCTGGGGCTATGGGGAGACCCTGTCTGGAAAAGACCAAAAAAAAAAAAAGTGTTGCAGATCCAGTCTTTAATTTCTTTTATGTTTATTGTGACTAACTGTTGGTACATTAGCTTCTTTTTTTATTTATTTTTGGGTGTGTATGAATATACTGTCTGCATGCAGGTTTGTGCACCTGTGTCATGCAATGCCGCAGAGGTCAGAAGAGGGCATCGGATTCCCCTGGAACTGGAGCCAATGACGGTTCTCAGCCACCATGTGGGTGCTGGGGATCGAACCCGGGTCCACTGCAAGAGCAGTCAGCGCTCCTAACCACTCATAAGCCATCTCTCCAGCCCCCGTACATTAGCTTCTATAACTCTACTATATATCTGTTATACTTGGCATGTTACTCTTAATGTTTTTTTAATATTTTTTTTGGTCTTTTCAAGGCAGGGTTTCCCTTTTAGTCCCAGCTGGCCTGGAGCTCACTATGTAGACCAGGCTGGCCTGGAACTCACAGGAATCTGCCTACCTCTGCCTCCTGAGTGCTGGGATTAAAGGCGTGCACCACCACACCCAGTTTACTTTTCTTTTCTTTTTTTTTTTTTTTTTTTTTTTTTTTTTTTGGTCTTTTCGAGGCAGGGTCTCCCTATAGCCCCAGCTGTCCTGGAACTCACTCTGTAGACCAGGCTGGCCTTGAACTCACAAAGATCCACCTGCCTCTGCCTCCCAAGTGCTAGGATTAAAGGCGTGCGCCACCATGCCCGGCTTCTTTTAATATTTTTAAGAAAAATTAGGTTTCACTTCCGGGGACCACATGAGAACAGTCTAAATGAAACCAATTCTTCTGAGCTTGATTTGAGTATTTCCTGCCTGCCGTAGGTATGTGATAATGCCGCCCTCCTCTTCCTTCTCAAACCTATAATTCAAAATCTGGGGACAAGTAACACAGCCTTCATTTGAGATAGTCCTAAAGGGTATGTTTTTAGTCTACTTATTATCTTGGGTTTGTTACCTGGACTATGTTAAAGAAGAAATTGTCGGCTGGGCATGGTGGTGCACGCCTTTAGTCCTACCACTAGGAAGGCAGAGGCAGGCAGGTCTTTGTGAGTTCAAGGCCAGCCTAGTCTACAGAGTGAGTTCCAGGACAGCTGGAGCTACAGGGAGACCCTGTGTCGAAAAGACACATACACACACACACACACACACACACAAAAGAACAAATTGTAGGCTTTACTTAATAGGTTTAATATCAACTTAACATACCTGGGCTAAGAAAACTCAATAACTGCCTTCCTGGACTGGCCTGAGCCCATGTGGGAAATGCCATCCTTGGCCAGATATTTCTATATTGTATTTCTATATTGTATACAATAGGCTGAACAGGAGCCAGTAACACAAGCCAGTAAGTAGAGTCCCTTCCTAGCCTGTGCTGCAGTTACTACTTTCAGGATCCTGCCATGAGCTTTTACTATTAGTCAGAGTGTTTTGCCACAGCAATTAGGAATTTATTAAGAATGCTTAAGTAGGGGCTGGAGAGATGGCCTAGCGGTTAAGAGCACCCACTGCTCTTGCAGAGGACCCGGGTTCAATCCCCAGCACCCACATGGTGGCTAAGAACTGTCTGTAACTCCAATTCCAGGAGAACTCCAGTTCCAGGGGAATCTGACACCGTCTTCTGACCTCCGCGGCACTGCACAACACGGGTACACAAACCTACATGCAGACAGTACATTCATACACATAAATAAATAAAACGATTTAAAAAAAAGAATGCTTAAGTCAATGTTCAAGCTTTATTTATAGTAAGTTAATGTTCAACTGACCCTCTTGGGGTTTAACAACCATACTTAATGCTCCAATCTGATTTGGCCAAGGTGATTTGAAGGGAATTTTTTTTGGCCCTTACCTTCTAAGGTTGACTTAAATCCTAGCGTCCTATATGAGCAACTGTCCACAAGTCCTATGGAACTGAGTCACCAGTCATCCAGAGCCAGGGAGGTCTTGGAGATTCACTTAAGATGTCTTCTGGCCAGTGTCCAGTCAAATTTTATGTGTATGAGTGTATTACCTGCGTGTATATTTGTGCACCTGTATCATGTAATGTCCACAGAGGTCAGAAGAAGGTGTTGGGTCCCCTGGAACTGAAGTTAAAAATGGTTGTTAGCCACTATGTGGGTGCTACGAATTTAACCCAGGTCCTTTCCAAGATCAGGCAGTGCTCTTAACCACTGATCCATCTCTGCAGCACCTCGGTTTTTATTTCTTATTTTTATTTTATGTGTATTACTGCATGTGTATAAGTGAATATGTGTTATACAATGCCTGAGAAGGTCAGAAGAGGGCATCGGATCCCTTGGAACTGGAGCTATGGACAGTCATTAGCTACCATGTGCATGCTGAGATTGCAACTCGGGTCTTCTGCAAGAGCAGCCAGTGCTCCTAACTGCTGAGTCATCTCTCCAGTCCCAAGAGTGTTTACTTTTATCATAGCATAACTGTTATTTCATTTCCCTCCAGTCATCCAAGAGGATCATATACAATCTGATAACATCATGGAGAGTGTGGTAAGGGGTCAGTTCCACAGTGGAACAGGCCATGGAGAAAGTATGCATGTGAGAGCACCTTCAGTAACAGCCAGGGGACACACAGCAGAGTGCAATTCCAATTGCCACTCCACTTTATTCAATGCAACATGTCATTTATGTAGGTAATGTGACGTCACCTCCCCGTAGCCAATCCCTGGCTTTTGTAGAATCACCTCATCCCAACTCATGTGCATAAACAGAGAGGTCCTGTGACTTTCACTGCCTCTGAAACATGCTGGCTGAACTGTCAGCTCCCACACATGCCCAAGCTCATATAGAACACGCCCGCATCTTCCCCTTTTTGTTTTTGCTTCCACAAACTCAAAGAACATTATAGGAGTGATGGTCAGTTACCTTTGTCAGGCCCAAATGGCCATGACTGCTTTGTAAAAATACTAATAGGGGCTGGAGAGATGGCCTAGCGGTTAAGAGCGCCGACTGCTCTTGCAGAGGACCCGGGTTCGATCCCCAGAACCCACATGGCAGCTGAGAACCGTCTGTAGCTCCAATTCCAGGAGAACTCCAGTTCCAGGGGATTCCGACAACCTCTTCTGACCTCTGTGGCATTGCATGACACAGGTGCCCAAACCTACATGCAGACAATACACTCATACACATAAATAAATAAAATAAAATAAAAATACTAAGAATAATCAATGCCCAAATAAAAGCCAAATTATCAAACATAAGCAATATTCATGCAAACCCAATTAGCAAGCATCTATGTCCAATCCTTGTCCAACCCAGGTCCCTTAGTCCAGCTGGAGAGATTTGCATATACAATCGTGCTGACCAAATGAAAGTCCAGTTCACGTTTGCTGGGATTTCACAATTCACCCTACCCTTCAGTCCTTACAAATTGGCACGCCTACTCTTCACCACTCCGTGGTGGTCTAGGACCCCCTTGTCTCTTCTTAGAGGAGTCATTGTTCTGTCTCTTTTTAAAATATCTTATTCATTTTCCTTTCTCTTTTCTTTTCTGTCTTTTGTTGAGACAGGGTCTCCCTGTAGTCCCAGCTGTCCTGGAACTCACTCTGTAGACCAGGCTGGCCTTGAACTCACAAAGATCTGCCTGCCTCTGCCTCCCAAGTGCTAGGACTAAAGGCATGCGCCACCACGTCTGGCTCCATTAATTACTTTTAATAAATTAATTTATCCTTTAGTTGTTTGATTACATTAACACACCTGAGTCTGAGACTGAGGGAGCTACTCCATCTGAGTCAGGCTTTTAGAAACCTCAAACAGTATATAATCAAACACTAATAATTTATATGAGCCCAATTAAAAATTGATAATACCAAAAGTATGAAGCAAATGGCTTTTTTTTTTTTTTTTTTTTTTTTTTTTTTTGTTTGTTATTTTTGAGACAGGATTTTTTTTTTTTTTTTAGACAGTGTCTCATTGTGTAGCTTTGGCTGGCCTCAAATTCACAAGATTGGCTAGTCTCTTGACTCCTGAGTGCTGGGAATTAACAGCATGCAAAAACCACCACTCCTGGCCAATAGCTTTTTTTTTTTGTGCAAATAGCTTTTATTTTATTTTTTTTAATATTCCTTTTTATTTTAGGTTAGTTTATTTAGTGTATGAATGCATTGGGTACTGCGTGTATGTGTGAACCCATGTCCGTGC
>VZQC01009418.1:1048236-1102434 GCA_009823505.1 Rhizomys pruinosus
CCTCCAGCCCTATCTCACCAAGGCAAGCCATCAGGTTGTAGTCTGGAAGCCAGCTGAATCCCTGACTAGCTAAGGAGGGAGATGAGATGGAGGTAGTTGTGACTAGGGCAGCAGCCCCCTACTTCACAAGTTGTTCAATTAGTGGTTTGATTATTGGGCTTTCATTTAAGAGGTATCTGCCCAGGCTGGGGAGATGGCTCAGCCAGTAAAGCACTTGCCAAACAAACCTGAGGACCTGAGTTTAATCACTAGAACCCATGTTAAAAAAAAAAAAAAGACAACATGTTGTGTGTCCTTGTGATCCCAGTTCTAGGGAGGAGACAAGAGGACCCTGATGCTCACTGGCCAGCCAGTTTAGCTGAATCAGAAAGCCCCAGATTCAATGTGAGACCCTGTCTCAAAAAACTGTGGAGAGCTGGAGAGCTAGCTCAGAGGTTAAGAGCACTGACTGCTCTTGCAGAGGACCAGGGCTTGTTTCCCATCATTTACATTCCCATCAGCTCACAACCTCCTGTAACTCTAGTTCCAGGGATCTGGTACCGTCTTCTGGCCTCCTAGGGTACCAGTCATGCACATGGTACACATAGACATTTAAGTACAAACAAAAACAAATCTTTACAGGTGTGGTAGCTCATGCCTTTAATCCCAGCCCTCTGGCAGGAGAGGCAGGTGGATCTCTATGAGTTCAAGGCCACCCTGGTCTAAGTAGGGAGCTCCAGGCCACCAGCTGGGACTAAAGGGAGGCCCTGTCCTCAAAAGTACCAAAAAAATTTTAAAAAGAAAGAAAAAAAATAAAAAAGCATAATAAATCTTTAAAAAAGTTTCATGCACTGGTACACTTAAATATGTCCAGGCAAAACACTCATACACATAAAACAAAAACAATAAATCAATTTTTTTTTTGTCTTTTTTTGTCTTTTTTTGAGACAGGGTCTCCCTGTAGCCCCAGCTCACTCTGTAGACCAGGCTGGCCTCAAACTCACAAAGATCTGCCTGCCTGTGCCTCCCAAGTACTAGGATTAAAGGCGTGTGCCACCACGTACAGCTTTATTTTTATTTTTTTTTATTTATTTATTTTTTTGTCTTTTCGAGACAGGGTCTTCCTGTAGCCCCAGCTGTCCTGGAACTCACTCTGTAGACCAGGCTGGCCTTGAACTCACAAAGATCTCTGCCTCCCAAGTGCTAGGATTAAAGGCGTGCGCCACCACACCCGGCTTATTTTTATTTTTAATGTGTATGAATGTATTGCCTCCATGCATGTAAGTGCACCCCTGTCATTCAATGCCCATGGAGCAGAGGGTATAAGATCCCCAAGAACTGCAGTTATAGACAGTTGTTAGCCACCATGAGGGTGTTGGGAATTGTACCCGGGTCCTCTGCATTAACCACTGAGCCATCTCTCCAGCCCTGGTCCTGTCTCTTTTTGATCTCCTCTACCCCAGAGAACATGGTCTAACCCTTTTCTTTCTGTCTTCTTCCCTTTTTACAAGTATTTTCTGACTCTTTTTTAATAATTCATCAATAGACTTTTCATTCTAATCATCCATCTTTTGTAACTTTTTGGTAATACCAAGCCAACTCTTAGTTACAAAGCGGACTTTTATTTTTTTTGTCTTTTCGAGACAGGGTCTCCCTATAGCTCCAGCTGTCCTGGAACTCGCTCTGTAGACCAGGCTGGCCTGGAACTCACAAAGATCCGCCTGGCTCTGCCTCCCAAGTGCTAGGATTAAAGGAGTGGGCCACCACGCCCAGCTACAAAGTGGACTTTTAGGAGACCCTGACACATTGAATCTTCAGGATCCAGCCCAGAGTACTTTCTCATTTCACCCCTAAGCCTTTGTAGCAAGGCAAAGGGAGTCTCTTCCTTTTCTTGTTGAATCTCAAATGCTTTTGAATGGATCTTTTGTGTGTGTGTGTGTGTGTGTGTGTGTGTGTGTGTGTGTGTATAAATGTACTGTCTACATGCAAGTTTGTGCACCCGTGTCGTGCAATGCCGCGGAGGTCAGAAGAGAGCGTCCGATTCCCCTGGAACTGGAGTTCTCCTGGAATTGAAGCTTCAGACGGTTCTTGGCCGCCATGTGGGTGCTGAGGATCGAACCCGGGTCCTCTGTAAGAGCAGTCGGCGCTCTTAACCTCTAGGCCATCTCTCCAGCCCTTTCAAATGCTTTTGAAATATTTTGTGACCTAGGTACAAATTGCCTAATACTATAAATAATCAGTTCCCTATGATCTCACATTCAGGCCCCATTAATAAGGTGATTATTATTCTATCTGGAGCTAGTATTGGGTGATTTTTCCCATCTCTCGTGCTGGGGAATCCCTTCCACAAGGGGATTGTGTCTCTCCCAGATATTTAGGACAACTCTGCTAAGCATCGTGCTCTCTTCTCCTGTAACAGGGACATACAAAAGTATGTACACCGTTCTGCTCAAGTGTAAAACTGGTACCTGGACATTTGTCCAGTTGTTCTGTGAGACTCAAGGGGTCTTCCAAAAGGACCTTCATGTCCTTTTTTGAAGTTCCTTACTCAGTATTAGTAATCAGGGTATTCATAAACCCAATTGATTACAGCCCTATCAGGACTCTCCAGAGAGGGACCATCTTTGAGGTCTGTGATTTAGAGGCAAGGGATAAATTTTCTAAGTTTTTCCTAAGGCCCGTGTAGAGGTCTAGAGGGTCTGTTGAAGATACTGCCTCATCTACTTCCTCTGGAGGACCTCTATCCTGTGCCTCTCTGATGTTCCCTGGATTTCCTGTCCTCCATATTGTCGGTCTCTGCCATTTTATACAACATAGGAAGGCACTAGGTAGGACAGAGGACCTATTTACTTTGGCCAGAAGAAGCAACCAAGACTGGTCCCTCTGCTTCTCTTTTCTTTGGTTTGGAGACTTTCCTTTCAGGATCTCAGCGCTCTCCAGCAGACTATCAGATATGCCGTCTCCAGCATTCTTTCCTTTTTTGTCCCTTGGGTCTAGAAATTTTGTTTGGTCTTTTTGAGACATGGTCTCCCTTTAGCCCCAGCTGGCCTGGAACTCACTAGGTAGTTCAGGCTGCCCTTGAACTCACAGAGATCTGCTTGCCTCTGCCTCCTGAGTACTGGGATTAAAAGTGCGTGCCACGGGGCTGGAGAGATGGCCTAGCCATTAAGAGCGCCGACCACTCTTGCAGAGGACCCGGGTTCGATCCCCAGCACCCACATGGCAGCCGAGAACCGTCTGAAACTCCAATTCCAGGAGAACTCCAGTTCCAGGGGAATCCGACGCCCTCTTCTGACCTCCGCGGCATTGCACGACATGGGTGCACAAACTTGCATGCAGACAGTACATTGATACACATACAGAAATAAATAAATGCCCGGCGTGGTGGCACACGCCTTTAATCCTAGCACTTGGGAGGCAGAGGCACTCGGATCTCTGTGAGTTCCAGGCCAGCCTGGTCTACAGAGTGAGTTCCGGACAGCCAGAGCTACAGGGAGACCCTGTCTCAAAAAGACCAAAAAAAAAAGTGCGTGCCACCACACCCAGCTAAACTTACTGATTCCCCAACATGGACAGAAGGGCCAGGCGTGGGAGTATGTATCTGAATCCCCAGCAGTGGGGGGCGGAGGGGTTTGTTTGGGGGGGGGGCAGTAGCCAGTCTAATTGAAGAACTTCAGGTTCAGTGAGAAACCTGTCTAAAAAATAAGATGGAGAGCAAGAGGAGGACACCTGAAGCTCACGTGCGGTTTCCACAGGTGCACACATGCATGCAAAAAGAGGCTCAAAGAGGCAATTATGGGCTGGAGAATGTTTCAACGGTTAAGAGCACTGACTGCTCTTGCAGAAGACCTGGGTTTGATTCCCAGCATCCACATGGCAGCTAAGAACTGTCTTGGGCCGGGCATGGTGGTACATGCCTTTAATCCCAGCACTGGGCAGAGGCAGGCGGATCTCTGTGAATTCAAGGCCAGCCTGGTCTACAAAGCCAGCCCCAGGCCAGCTGGGACAAAAGGGAGACCCTATCTCAAAAAAAAGACCAAAAGATGCCAGGCGTGGTAGCACACACCTTTAATCCTAGCACTCACTTGGGAGGCAGAGACAGGCAGATCTTTGTGAGTTCAAGGCCAGCCTGGTCTACAGAGTGAGTTCCAGGCCAGCTGGGGCTACATGGAGACCCTGTCTCGAAAAGACAAAAAAAAAGACACCCCCCCAAAATGAGGCAATTATGCACCATGATCATATTACGCATTGTTCTCAGGGAAGAGGAGGCAGCAGTTGTCCCAGAGATGAACGTGCTGATCAGTTTTCGTCAACTTAACACAAAATAAAGGCTCCTGGGAAGAGGGGACCTCTGCTGGGAGAGTTCGGTCAAGGCATGTTCCACAACAAATGCTTGACTCCTGTCTAAGACCTAGGAACATGTAGAGAGGAGGGCTTGGCACAGCTGGGGCTGAGGGCCATTAGGCGAGTGGCTGGGATTCCCCAACTCTGGCCTTGGGGTGTGGAGACTATGGTCAGCCATCCGGGTGCTCCATGTTGAAGGCCGCCCACAGGTCCCTGGACACGAAGGCTCCATGAGCTTCCCTCGCATTGTGGATGGGAGTCCTGACCTCTGTCTGGCAGATATCCTCTGGCAGGACAGCTGGGCATGTGTGTCCGACTCCCTGGGCTCTTCCTGCCACGTTTAACTACTGCTGACTTTCCTGTGTCTGTTCATTGCAATCAGCCTGGGCTCCAAGTACAACAGCTTTTCTGGTTCTTTGTCTTCTAGGAATTCATGGCTCCTCAGTGTCTTGGGGACCTGCGCCATCATCTGTCAGACAACAACAGAGCTGATTCTTTTTTTTTTTTTGGCCTTTTCGAGACAGGGTCTCCCTGTAGCCCCAGCTGGCCTGGAACTCACTCTGTAGACCAGGCTGTCCTTGAACTCACAAAGATCCGCCTGCCTCTGCCTCCCAAGTGCTAGGATTAAAGGTGTGCGCCACCACACTCGGCTACAGAGCTGATTCTTAGCAGGAGCCTACTCACACAGGTCCCCTGACACCCAGGGGTTCTGATGTCTCCCTGCAGGTTGTCAGTGACCCAGCCACCACTGATGGGTCTTTATGAGGATCCCTTGCTGAATCTCAAGAGAACTCTTCCCTCTCTACACCCTCCCTTCCTCCTCTTCCTCCTCTTCCTCCTCCTCCTCCTCCTTCTCTTCCTTCTCTTTCTCTGTCTCTCCTTTTGTTTCTATGAAACAAGAGTTCCTCGTTACTTAGTCTAAGTAGAGGAGAACCTTGTTCTGTAGCCCAGGCTAGCCCCAGGCTTGTCATCCTTGTGTCTCAGGCTCTGAAGTGCTAAAATTATAGGCCTGTGTCCTGCTCTTAGATCAGTATCCCCTTCTTTCATAATATTTGAGTTTTCCAATCAGGAAGGAAGAGGCGCTGGGTAAAGGCTGTTGTGTGAAGACCCAGCACAAACAGAGATCAATATGGAACCCGGCAACCAAAAGACCGGTTTATTGTACACCATCAGCTCAAGCTAGGGGCAGGGCTGGAACTGTCCCTGCTAGCGTGCCACTGCACAAAGCTGGAAGGGCTGTGGGGCCACCACCACTGCAGAGACCCCATAGTCGCTGGGCCGGGGCTGTCCAATGGGCAACGAGAAGCTGAAGCGCTGCAGGAGGCAGGTGAAGAAGAGGAAGAGCTCCATGCGGGCCAGGGGCTCCCCGAGGCAAGAGCGGCGGCCTGTGGGTGGGAATGGGGATCAGTCAGCTTGAGCCTTATCCAGGCTCCTCCTTCCAATGCACCCAGGGCAGGGGCAAGGATCCAACCCCAACACCCAGGCACCTGCTGAAAATGGAATGAAGGCCTCAGGCTTCACAAACTGGCCCTGGGCATCCAGAAAGTGCTCAGGATGGAAGCAGAGGGGCTTCTCCCAGGCGCTCTCATCCTTCAGCACTGAGGACAGGTTGATAATGAGTCTGGTGCCCTGGCAGGAGACACAAGGTGTGAACATGGACTGCGATGTGAAACCAAGACCCTGGCCACTAAGTTCATATGCACAGCTTCTACCCGAACATACCTAGACCCTTTCCTGCAACCTCAGCCCAGAACCTCTCAGCATCTTCATTGATGCCATGGAAGGGCCCTGGAACAAGGATCCAATGTGTGCCCAAGCTACCACCGTTCTCTGTGTGCTGTGGTTCCTAATGTCCCCTGTAGCTCATTCTCATTTGTCATCTCACATCCCTGGGGACCCTGGGCAATAGCTGCATTGGACACACACCCAGCTCCATCCTGTCAGTATGTTGGAGTTTGGGGTGATCAATGTCTATTCCCCCTTGTCTAATAGTTACATTGCTGTAGTAGGAGAGCCCAGGCCTACCTTGGGGATGAAGAAGCCCTGTATTTCAATGTCACGAGATGTGATTCGTGGCAAAAGCAATTGGCCAAGGTCTGCAAATCGCAGCACCTCGTTAATCACAGCATTGGTGAAAGGCATGCGGGCCTGGTCTGCCATCTCTGGATGCCGTACCTGCCCTATTACTTCATCGATCTCCTCTTGGACATGACCTGGAGGGATAGAAACCTCTCAGCAGAGAAGTCCTAGAGGACTGCCTTTTGACCTTCTGTCTCTGTTTTAAGGGCTAGGTTCATGTAAGAAAGATGTCCATCATTCCTGTGGAGGCTGGGTCAAGCCAGTGCTGGGAGTTACAGTGTCCCAATTAAGCTCAAGAAGTATGTGTCTACCCTTCCTTCCTGGGCCTCCCTCCCACCCCCAGGCAGGCTCACGCTGCACGTCCGGGTGCAGGATCATAAGCAGCAGGGCCCAGTTCAGTGTGGTGGAGGTGGTGACCATCCCTGCAGCAAACAGGTCAGCTACCACCATGAGTAGGTTCTCGTCATTGAAGCTGCTCTCAGGGTTCCCCTTGGCCTACTCAGGGAAGAAGGGGGAGCCCCACAGAGACCCCCATTGTCTTCAGGCGGCCCAGGTGCTGGGTCACTGGGTGATTCACAGGTCAAATTCTGCCTGGTCTCAACTCACAGGACGTCTCAGCCCCTGGGCCCGTCTCTCACAAGCACCCTCACCTTCTCCACCTCATTCAGAAAGGCGTCAGTCAGGTCTCTTGGTGGCTGAGCAGGATCCCAAGTCCTCCTGTGTTCCATCACCAGCTTATCTACCTCAGCCATGAAAGCCTTCTGCTTCTGGAAGATCTTGTCAAACAGTCCTGGGATGCGCAGGAGCACTGGGAACGTATTCAGTATCTGTGACAGCACAAAAGAATATTTTGTGGCACTTCTTTTTAATGTTTAGTTAATCAGTTTATTTATATTTATTTGTTTGTTTATTTGTCTTTTTGAGGGTGTCCCAGTAGCCCCGGCTGGCCTGGAATTCACTGTGTAGACCAGGCTGGCCTCAATCTCAGAGAGATCTGCCTGTCTCTGCCTCCCAATTGCTGGGATAAAAGGCGTGCACTAGCATGCCCAGCTTGATGCTTCTTTTGTATATAAAAATTAATTATTGGGGGCTGGAGAGATGTCTCCGTGGCTAAGAGCACTGGCTGCTCTTGTAGAGGACCCAGGTTCAGTTTCAAGCACCCAGATGGCTGCTAACAGCCCTGTAACTCCAGTTCCATGGGATCTAACGCCCTCTTCTGGCTTCCATAGCCATTGCATGCATGGGAAAACACCAATACACATCAAATAAAATTCTTAATTAACTATTCATTTATCATTATTGTGTGTGTCGTCTTGTGTCCTGTGATGTGGTATGAGAGTCAGAGCCAATTGTATTGTCAGTGTCTTCTGCCTTATGTGGGGTCCAGGGATCCCATGTCGGGCCTGCCAAGCTCATTTACCCACTGACCATCTGATTGGCCCCTGGTTATGTCCTCTGCTCTGTGTTCACCTGTACCTGTCTCAGTTCCCTTCCTCCTCCACAATGGACCCAGGGCCTGTTTGTCACCACCCATCACTGCCTCCTCCTCACTTCCAATCTGCAGCCTTAGGTTAGCAGAAAGAATATTCTACCCTGGGAATTTCACAGGCTTGGATGGCTTCCTCATAGACAGAGAGCACAATTCTAACCCTTTCTAGAGTCCTTGATCTTGGTTCACTTCTTTCCTTCTTTTGTGTGAGTTTTATTAAGCTTGACCCTTCATCATGCAGGTGACTCTGAGAAGGCCCTCTTCCTAGTCTACATAAAGATTCCTTTGGGAGAATCCACAGCATGGAAATGGCCCTGCAGACTGCCCTGAGCCTTGTACCTCAGGAATGAAGCCAAAGATCTCTTTTAAACTTTCTTCATGTATTTTCAAAATTCTGTTGAAGTGAGGGTCGTCATACGGGAAGTGACGGGCGTAAACGAGGGACGTGATCACGTTGCACACAGCTTTGTTCAGGAGGGCGTTGGGATCGAAGGGACGTCCTTGGAGAGGAGATATAAATCAAGATATGTTCCTCTTTCCCCATCCCCATCTGTACCCCTCACCCATCGCCCACCTTCCTGGTCAGAAAAGGCAGTGCAGAGGCAGCTGGCCTCCTCGGTCACCCACTCCTCCAGGGATTTCTTGCCCAGGCCGAAGTTTCGCAAGGTGGACACAGAGAATCTCCGCTGTTCTCGCCACTCAGGTCCATAAGGTGCAAGGATCACACCTGCAGACAAGCAGTCTGTGTGTAGCCAAGAACACCTGACTGCCTTGTCCTCTGCTCCCAGTCCTCACTCTCCTCTGGGTTCAGTCCACCTATCGGGCTATCGGCCTTGGTACCACACACCAGCATGGGGTCCACCCTAGATTTCAGATTTCTTATTGAATTGCTTGACGATATCACCACCCTCATCAGACCTCATCCTTCCTCTCTCACCACTCCCCATGCCCATCTCAATGCCATCTCTGTGCCCTCCAAACCCTGCCCTTTGCCTTGGGATTTGGGCTTCAAGCCCAAGTATTCAAAGACAGGTATTGGTGGACGGTCTGAGGTATCTTCTCCATAGGTCACCAGCACGTCCCGCACAGCCTTGAGTCCATTGATAATGACCACTGGCTTCCAGCCCATCTGCAGGCGGAACACGTCACCAAAGCGAAGTCTCAACTAAAGTAGAGGGTCAGAGCACTTATGAAGTAGAAGTCTCCAGGAAAATGCAAGAACCAAGCTCACCACATATGTGCATCTGTGTCTGTGTATGTCTGTCTGTGTCTGTGTATGTCTGTCCTCCGTGTGTGTCAGTAGCTATGTTGGGTGGCTATGTCTGTATGTTGACTCTTAGTGACCCTTGGGCTTGATATGCTAGGCAAACACTCTACTACCCATCTATCCCCAAAGTCTGAGATCTGGTGTCTATTTGGCTGGGGGTAGAGGGGACGTCTCATCTTCTAAGTTCAACAAAGGACTCGTATTAGCCATGATCACCAGAATGTGACCTTGTCAGAGCCAGGAGTAGGTCAGACCTCTTGGCATCCCATGATAAAGGAGGAAGCTCAGGTTCCTTGAGGTGAGCAATGAAGCCTGAGACCACACAACAGCAAGAGATTTGAGAAGAGAGAGGGCCTCCTTCCACTGACGTTCCTGACTGAAATACCACACTAGACCCTGACATCTCTCCCCTAAGACTTCATCTACTGGTTCAGCAGGAAGGTAGGACCGTGACTTCTGCCCTGTCCAATCATATCCCAAACCAGTTATTATGTCCTTGTATGAGTCCTGGTCTTGGTCCTTCTATAATTTTGTCCTTGGAAAGAACAGAGTATCCCCAGGCCTTGTGGTACCTTCTTCCCCTAGGAAGCCCTTCAACTCTTCCTCTTAATGGACTGGTCTGTGGAGTCTCCTTGTGCCCCTATGGGTACAATGAACTCTGCCACCCTCCACCATCATCTCCCTCACCTTGTACAAGCTATAGGGCTTGTTGTTGAAGTCCACCTGCAGCACGTTGCCCAGCAGAGGTAGTGACACAGGGCCTGGGGGGTAGCGGGCAGTCCAGCACTGGCGCCGGTGCATCAGGTCCACCAGCAGCAGGAAGATGGCCGTGAATATGGCCATGGACCAGAGTCCATCCCCAGTCAGCAGCCCCATGGCTGTCTCACTGCCCTCCAGGCTTCCTTTGAACTCCTCACGTTGCTTGCTCCAGCCACCTGGGCTCAAAGATTCTTTTCCCACAACCTGGGCATCTGTTCTCTTATAAAGGAGCCAAGGCTGCCCTTTGTCCTTTGCCTCCAGCCAAGATGCTGTGTTTACTGTTCAACCAGAGGGTGTAGGGAAGGGGCCAAGCAATCAAGGTGTGTCAGCCTCTTGTGTCCTTGCCCTTTCCCCAGGGGTTTAACCAGTGGCCAGCCAGCAGCACCTCTAAGCTGAACAATACATGAGCTATGCATACGGTTATGTTGTGCTGGACGCTGTGAACAGAGCAGGCAGAGGTGCAGTGACCCCTGCTCAAAGGTACAGAGAAAAGTCAGTTACCTAGCTGAGCCTGGTGGCACATGGTTTTAATCTCAGCGCTCGGGAGGCAGAAGCAGGCAGTTCTCTGTGAGTTCAAGGCCAGCCTGGTCTACATAGTGAGTTCCAGGACAGCTGGGGCTATAGGAAGACCCTGTCTCAAAAAGAACAACAAAAAAAAAGATATAAAAAGAAGTGTCCTTCTGACCCCAGAGGCCTGAGGTTAGGATGAGCCCTGAGCCTTCCAACAATCGGCCTCACTGCCAGTCTCCCTGCAGGCACCAACTCAATGCTCCTCACCAGGGCTGTGAAAGGCACCTGTTCCATCTTGGCCTGAAAGGAAACTCCACACTGCCCTGGAGCCAGGACACCAGCTTGGGTCAGCAGTGGAGGAAGGAAGACAACTGCTCTGGTCACTGAGAGGCCCAGGCAGGTGGCTTCCTCCTGGGTTGCCATGGGGCACTCCCTGGGCAGCATCTGATGTCTGATGTTAACCCTGGGTTTTAATACTGGCACATCACTTCCTGTCTCCCTTAGTTCTCCATTTCTTTGTGGTGTCATTTATGAAGCCATGAAGGGGAAGCAATGCTGTTGACAGGGGCCAGCCTACAATATGGGTGGACTGGATCAAGCCTCAAGCCCCATGGGGTAAAGTGTACTCGGCAGGTTTGGGATGTCACACTCTGCACCTTGTAAAGGATCGCCTGGTGCATCACCAGCTCTTGAGAGATAAACTAGATAATCTGGTCAACTTTGGCCTGCAAGCACTGCTTGATTCCCTGCAGCCTCAGTTCGCCTGCAGTATTTTTTGGAGGGGTCTTCCTGTATCCCTAACTGGCCCGGAACTCGCTAAGTAAACCAGGCTAACCTCGAACTCACAGAGATCCTCCTGTCTCTGTCTCTCAAGTTCTGGGGTTAAAGGTGTGGGCCACCACACCCTGCCTTGCCCACAGTATTGTATGTGAACAAAGTGATTTGTCTTTGGGGAATCTGGCAGAGCCAGTGTGACTTACAAAGACACTAGGGTCTTGGTATTAATGTCAGTTGCACATGTATAACAGGAAGCTGGCGCAGAGTCCCTAGCCACCATGGGGCAGAGGTACCCCCAGATGGTACATGTGAACAGTGTACATTTACATATGTCAACAGATAATCATTGTCCTTTGGACTCCAAAGGAAGGGGAAAATTGGAAATGGGCTGTGTCTCTCTAGGACTCTGTCCTGTGAGCCATTTACCTTTGCTGACTGAGTTCATTCTGTACTGTTGCACCATCATGAACCCGGGCAGGAAGTTTAACAGAAATTCCTAAGTCATCTTTGAGTCTTTTTCCCTACTTAGTGCAAAGTGCTGGTACAGCCGGCTTGTGAAGTATCTACCAGAATAACAGAGGGTCTCTGAGAGTGCTTTCTTCTTTTTTCTTTAATTTTTTATTTCTTTCTTTTTTTTTATTATTATTTATTTTTGTATGTGTATGAATGTATTGTCTGCATGCAGGTCTGTGCACCCGTGTCGTGCAATGCCGCGGAGGTCAGAAGAGGGTCTCGGATTCCCCTGGAACTGGAGTTCTCCAGGAATTGGAGTTACAGACGGTTCTCAGCCGCCATGTGGGCGCTGGGGATCGAACCCGGGTCCTCTGTAAGAGCGTCGGTGCTCTTAACCGCTAGGCTATCTCTCCAGCCCAGGCAACACTTTCTTAAATATAGAAATAGCAACATAAACAATGAAAGAAAAATGATAAACTGGACTTCATCAAAACTACAGCTTTTGTGCATAAAGAACACATCAAGAGAGTGAAAAAGGGCTGGAGAGATGGCTCAGCAGTTAAGAGCATAGGCTGCTCCTACAGAAGACCTGGGGTTGGTCCCAGCACCCACGTAGTGGCTGACCTCTGTGGGCATTGCACAACATGGATACATCAACCTACATGCAGNAAAAAAAAAAAAAAAAAAAAAAAGAAATGAGACCCATGCTGACTTCAGGAGACCTATATCAGATCAAAACACAAAAGAGACAGGAAAAGACAGTCCATGCAGAAAGTCACCATAGAGATGCAGGTATAGCTGGGAGGGAGGATGTGCTGTCTGGACATCGTACCTGGCTACTTGTAAGTTTCCCAGTATTGTAGAAACAATGGAGTCTCTGAAACTGCTTGCATGACACTTCTGCCCGGCTGGCTGCCCTGGTGGGAATGGCTGGGCAGAAACACCGAAGGGCAGAGGTCAGCTAGAACAAAATGGAATTCGTTTGCCATTTTGGCTCAATTACTTCTTTGAACCTCCTTGTGTGTGTTTGGTGTATTGTGCGTGCATGTGTGTGTGTGTGTGTGTGTGTGTGTGTGTGTGTGTGTATGTGGGTGTGCTCCAACTTAGCCCTGAGTGATGATAAAAGCTCTCCTCTACCTGACTGAATGGACAGAAATCCTGATCAATAAAGGTGACATTTTTTTTTTTTTTTTGGTCTTTTCGAGACAGGGTCTCCCTGTAGCCCCAGCTAGCCTGGAACTCACTCTGTAGACCAGGCTGGCCTTGAACTCACAAAGATCGGCTTGCCTCTGCCTCCCAAGTGCTGGGATTAAAGGCGTGTGCCACCACGCCCGGCAAAGGTGACATTTTTGAACACATAACCTCAAGTATGCTAGACCAGTGTTCTATACTGGGAACATCCTTGGCTCAATTAGTGGTCTTTCGTCATTTTTTTTTAATTTTTACTTATTTTCGTATGTGTATGAATGTACTGTCTACATGCAGGTTTGTGCACCCATGTCCTGCAATGCCATGGAGATCAGAAGAGGGTGTCGGATTCCCCTGGAACTAGAGTTAAAGACGGTTTTCAGCCGCCATGTGGGTGCTGGGGGTCAAACCCGGGTCCTCTGCAAGAGCGGTCTGAACTCGTAACTGCTAGGCCATCTCTCCAGCCCTGGTATTTCATCATTTTAATGTAGCTATTAACAGTCTCAGATCCTACTGTAGTTATTGGTCTACATCCAGTTGTTTTTGTACCCCTAAATTTTATTTTTTAACTTATTTTTTTTAATTTTATTTATTTTTGTATGTGTATGAGTGTACTGTCTGCATGTAGGTTTGTGCACCAGTGTCCTACAATGCTGCGGAGGTCAGAAGAGGGTCTTGGATTCCCCTGGAACTGGAGTTCTCCTGGAATTGGAGTTACAGATGGTTCTCAGCCGCCATGTGGGTGCTGGGGATCGAACCCGGGTCCTCTGTGAGAGCAGTCGGTGCTCTCAACCGCTAGGCTATCTCTCCAGCCCCCCAGCCCATTTATTTTTATATTATGTGTATGTGTGTATAACCTGAATGTTGGTACATGCACCTGTGTGATGCAATGCTCGAAGAGGTCAGAAGGTGTCATATCTCCTGGAACTGGAGTTACAGATGGTTGTTAGCCACAATGTCGATGCTGGGATTTGAACCTGGGTCCTCTGCAAGAGCAGCCAGCACTCTTAACTGCTGAGCCATTTCTCCAGCCCCTTGTTTTTGTCTTTTTGAGATAGGATCTCCCTGTAGCCCCAGCTGGCCTGGAATCTTATACAGCCAGGCTGGCCNAAAAAAAAAAAAAAAAAAAAAAAAAAAAAAAAGGAGACAGTGAGCACCTAGAGCTGCTGTTGAGCACTGGAAACATGCAGTCCCTAATGGCAGGCCAACCTGCCCGGGGGAGGGGCTGGTGGGCATCAGTTATCACTCTTGACTTTCATCTATCAAATAAAGGTACACCAATTATGTGTAATACAAAATTGAAGGCCAGCTACACTTACACACATGCATGAAAAACACCCATATATGTAAAATTTTTTAAAATTAAGTAAAAATTGAAGCCCAGAGAGGGAAGGGGAAGCTGTCCACATCCTTGCAGTTAGCAACCAAATTGCAGATCTGCTCAGGACACCAGGGCTACTCAGAAAAAAACAACAGCCCTGTTAAGGAGCTGTGGGATCTCCCCTGTCAGAGGCGTGTGGATGTTTGTGTCTTAAACATAAGAACTGAGCGGTTTTGGGGGGGGGGGGTTTCGTTTTTTTGTACAGGGTCTCTCTGTGTAGCCCTGGCTGGCCTGAAAGTCACTATGTAGACAAGGCTGGCCACAAACTCACCGTTTCCGAGTACCAGGATTAAGGTGTGCACTACCACATCCAGCAACAATTTACCTTTTAAGTTTTGTTCAAGTTAACTTTTTTTTTTTTTTTTTTGGTATTTTGAGACAGGGTCTCCCTTTAGTCCCAGCTGGCCTGGAGCTCACTATGTAGCCCAGGCTGGCCTCTGCTTCCTGAGTGCTGGGATTAAAGGCGTATGCCATCACACCCTGAAACCCTCTCTTTAAAAAACGGTAGCTAATAACTGTCCATAACTCTAGTTCCAGGGAACCCAACATCCTCTTCTCACCTTTGTGGGCATTGCATGACACAGGGGTACTTACATAAAAGCAGGCAATAACCTCATACACATAAAATAAAAATAACGAAATATTTAGAAATAAAAAGGAAAAGGAAGCCAGGCATCGCAGCACATGCCTTTAATCCTAGCATTTGGGAGGCAGAGGCAGGCAGATCTTTGTGAGTTCAAGGCCAGCCTGGTCTATGGAGTTTCAGGGCAGCTGGGCTACAGGGAGACCCTCTGGGGAAAAAAAAAAAAAAAAGGAAAAGGAATAAAAGAAGGAAATTCTAACCAATCCCTTATTTATTTTTTCCTTTTTTTTAAATGTGTATGAGTGTACTGTCTGCATGCAGGTTGGTGCATCCATGTCATGCAACGCCTCGGAGGTCAGAAGAGGGTGCCGGATTCCCCTGGAACTGGAGTTAAAGACGGTTCTTAGCCACCATGTGGGTGCTGGGGATCGAACCCGGGTCCTCCGCAAGAGCGGTCGGTGCTCTTAACCGCTAGGTCATCTCTCCAGCCCGTTTTTGCTTTTCGAAACGTAATCCTGGTGGCCCGGAGTTCAACTTGCAGACCAAGGTGACATCAAACTTGCTGGGAAAGTCTTTTCCTGGTCTCCTGTGTGCCGGATTACAGGCGAGAGCCGCCAAGGCTGGCTTTTCCTGGAGATTTCTCGAAGCTCAAGGTTTACAAGGCCAAGAGATTGCCCTACAAACCCTGGCAGCCAAGAGTGGCCGGGCCGGGGTCCGGCTGCATCGCAGGGTGCTGGCCTTGCCTCCCGGCAGTCCTCCACGCTCTACAACCACCAGCAACCAGCCAAAATCCAATCCGGTTCCATCCCTCATTTCCCGCGGGTCTGAGACTCAGGCCCCGCCTCCCCTCCAGGAGTCTTGTCCCGCCTCTGATCATTTTTCTAACTATGCAATCTAGATGGACCGCCCCCTGGTGCCCCGCCCCTGATCCCGCCCTCATCTCAACGCCCTGGCCCCGCCCTGGCCCCGCGGTCTCCCAGAGCGACCCAGCTGAGTCTGCTCTGGCCCCCCCTTCTCCGCTTTTCACACTGGCCCCGCCCCCTCTCCGGGAGGAGTAGCTGGCTCCGCCCCGCTCAGCCTCGGTCCGGCTCGACCCGGGACTGCGGTGACTCCGCCGGGCGCACAGAGCTGCAGCCATGGCTGTCACCGCCGAGGGCGCCCGCCGGAAGGAGCGCATCCTCTGTCTATTCGACGTGGACGGGACCCTCACGCCCGCTCGCCAGGTAGAACGCCTGAGGCCCGGCGGAGGGTCACGCGGACACCCGCGGGCTGGCCTGGGGCCTGCAGCGACCCGAGGTCGGCCGGCGCCCAGGTTTTTGGGGAGCCTAAGGTTGGGTCCTGTTCTGTGAGCGCGAGCCCAGGTTCCCCCTCTCCCCGCCCCGTCCCCAGACCCAGTCTGGGCTAGGACGTGCGCACCCCCACCCCACCCCCGCCGCTGCTCCCTCCCTTTCGGCCCTAGGATTCCCCTGTCCCTCCGCGAACGCAGGACCGCGATGTTCCCGGCAGGGCTCGGTGCTCTTCGGAGCGGCAGAGTCGCCCTCTGGTGGGGGCTAGGAAGGTGCGCCCTGGCGCCTCCAGACACAAGCCCAGGGCTGGGTTGTTTCCCAGGCCTCTTAAGGGCTTTACCTTCCTCCTAGGGTCATGGGGAGGGTGAGCTGCTTTTCTGATTGGGGAGGGGTGGCTACACCCACGCAGGTAGAGGCTCCACTTCTAATGTGGTTATAATAGGGACACAGACTCGGTAAAGTAGGTTGACATTTCTCTAATATAGGCACTTTCTAGGTTCACCCCCCCCCCGATTTTTGCCCTACACCTAGTTTTTCTCCCATTTCTTACTCATCCTGACTGAGTCTTCAGACCCATCTCAGCAGTTAGATGCATAAGACGACTTCACGCATGTTCATCCTTGAGGGTGGGGGCCGGAAGGATGACCTGGGGGTTCTACAACAGTAAGATTACTGGGATTATGTTTCTGAGCAGATGCTGCAGGTCTTAGGCTCCTAATATTCCTTCCCATCACCAGAAGGTTCAGCCATGCTTCCTTCCAGCAGCGGTGGATCAAGGGGCTATAGACAGGGAGGTGGTCCAGGGTTGGCATGCCTCCCCTGACCCTGCATCATTCTGCAAGTCCTGAGCAAGAACTTCCTGTTAATTTGACCACTTTCAGGCACTTGTACTTTGTGCGTTTCAAAAATAATTTTTAATTATACATATGTTTGCAAACACATTCTTTTTGTAAAAAATGAAAACACAGCCAAGTGTGATGGCTTTAATCCCATCCCTCCATTGGCAGAGGCAGGTGAATCTCTGTGAGATTCAGGCCAATCTGGTCTATACAGTGAGTTCCAGGCCAGCCGGGCTACAGGGAGACCCTGTCTCCAAAGCAACAATAACAACAACAACAAAAAATGAAAACACGTGGTGGCGCACGCCTTTAATCCTAGCACTTGGGAGGCAGAGGCAGGTGGATCTTTGTGAGTTCAAGGCCAGCCTGGTCTACAGAGTGAGTTCCAGGATAGCTGGGGCTACAGGGAGACCCTGTCTCGAAAAGACCAAAAAAAAAAAAAAAAAAAAAAAATGAAAACGTAAAACAAGAAAAAAAAAGAGAAGGCTAAGTAAGGACCACTCTGACCTCACCAGGATTCCAAGCCCAGCCCGCCCTCCAACCTTTATCCGGATCAGTTTGGGTAGGAAATATTAGGCATTATTTGTGAGGCTCTGTTAATGAAGTGGCATTGTCCTGCATTTACCTTCCCAGGACTTGCTTTTGAAAGTTAACATCATGTCTTGGGTCTTGCCATGTTGGAAGCACAGATCTGGCCTTGTCTCTCTGTGCACCTGCCTATGTGAGATTTTCTGACAAGCACATAACATGTTTCTCAGTATTACAAAGCATGCCCCAAGGAGCCTCCCAGTGTGCCTGGGCAAAAGTGGAAATTCTGGGTGACAAGGTATGTGCATTTTAAGTTTTAGTGGACCTTGCCAAATTGCCTTCCAAAACGACTAGACCAATTTATACTTTCACTACCACAGTTTGAGAGTTTCTGTTTTCCCTACGTTGTGGTCTCTAGGAAGTGTCTTTATTTTTTAATTTATTATTATTATGTGTATGACTGTATTGCTTGCCTGTCTTAAGTGCACCCATGCTGTGTAATGCTCACAGAGTCAGAAGGCAGTGGATTTCCTTGGAACTGAAGTTGCAGGTAGAGGTTAGCAGCCATGTGGATACTAGGAATGGAATCCGGGAGCAGCCAACACTCTTAACCACGGAGCCATCTCTCCAGCCACCAAAGTGTCATCTTTGCATATCCGATTATATGGAAACTCAAATTAACTCACAAGTTCAGACTTCCTTGCTGGAGAATATTTTCACACAATTATACCATTTCATTGCTTTTCTTTTTTTTTTTTTTTTTCTTTTTCTTTTCGAGACAGGGTCTCCCTGTAGCCCCAGCTGTCCTGGAACTCATTCTGTAGACCAGGCTGGCCTTGACCTCACAAAGATCCGCCTGCCTCTGCCTCCCAAGAGCTAGGATTAAAGGCGTGAGCCACCACGCCATCTTATTTCATTGCTTTTCATTTCCAGTTTGTATACATTATCTCCTTTGATCTTAACTGTGATCTCAAAGTGGCTGCTGCTGGTGGAACCATATTACAAAAGAGGAAACAGGCAAAGGAAAGTGGTCACTTTGCTCCTCCTGCTGTGAGGTGCTTTGCCCACTTAAGTTGGGGATTTTCCAGGAAGCCAACTGAGGTAGAAGTTCCGAGAAAGTTGCTCCAATCAGGCTAGTGATACACAAGCCTCAGTTTATCTCCAGATGCTTCTACTGATACCAGCCACAGATCTAGCTACGCCCATTCCCCTATCTTGCCACACCCATTTCTTTTTTTTTTAATTTTTATTTATTTATTTATGTGTATGAATGTACTGTCTGCATGTAGGTTTGTGCACCCGTGTCTCGCCTCGGAGGTCAGAAGAGGGCCCACACCCATTTCATTGTAAGCCCACTTCCTTGTGTGCTTAGGTATAAAAACTGCCATTTTGGGACATTTTGCCTCCTGGTCATCCTAATCCCAACACAGGCAGGCCAGCCACCTTGCCTGAAATAAACCCGACTTCCTTCTCATCAGAGTCCTGACTCTCTCCTTCTGTACCAAGTCTCCCCTCAAAATGAACCTAACAGTGGTTGAGCCAGAACTAACCAAACAGAATGACATCTAGCTTTGCAGTCTGTATCGTATACAAATTGAAGATCCTTTATTTGAAATGTTTACAACTAGAAATGTGATTGTAAAATTTTTTTGAAATATCTGCGTTACCTGGGGAGTGGAACCACCATGTGAGCAACAAAATTTATATATATTTTATATATATCTGACATATAGCCCAACAACTTTCATTTGCCTTTTTTTTTTTTCTTTTGGTCTTTTTAAGACAGGGTCTCCCTGTAGCCCCAGCTGTCCTGGAACTTACTCTGTAGATCAGGCTGGCCTTGAACTCACTGGAGTGCTAGGATTAAAGGTGTACTTCATTTGCCTTTTGTTTTGTTTGTTTATTGGTTTGAGGAGGGTTCACTATGTAGTCCAGGCTGGCCTTGAAATCCTAATCTTCCAAGCTCAGCCCCCTGGGTTCCAGGATTACAGGTTTGCACCTTGGAGCGCTACTCTCTTTTTTGTGGTTAAGGAGGAGGGTCTTTTATAGACAGGGTCTCCCTGTAGCCCCAGCTGGCCTGGATTTCACAGAGACCTGCCTGCCTCTGCTTCCCTAGTGGTGCCGCACGCCTTTAATCCTGGCACTTGGGAGGCAGAGGGAGGCAGATCTCTGTGAGTTCAAGGCCAGCCTGGTCTACAGAGTGAGTTCCAGGCCAGCTGAGGCTACAGGGAGACCCTGTCTCAAAAAAGGCCAAATAAATAAACAAACAAACAAATAAATAAATAAATAAATAAATAAATAGATATGTGCCACCTTTGAAGTTTAGATCAGGGGTTTTGTTTGTTTTGGTTTTGCTTCTGTTTTGAGATAGGTTCTCACTTTGTAGCCCTGGCTGGCCTAGATCTCTGCCTCTGGAATGCTGGGATTAAAGGCCTGTTGTTATTTGTTTCAAAGCTGTGTCAAATAGCCCAGGCTGGTCTCAAACTCACTGTGTAAACAAAGATGACCTTGAACTCCATCTGGTCTTCTTGCCTGCACCTCTGGGATCACAAGCATGTAGTGCCCACCTGCTTACCACGCTCCACTCTAAAGGCAATTTTATGGTTTTTCTTTTTTGTTTTGTTTTGCTTTAAGGTTGAGACAAGCCGGGCGTGGTGGTGCACGCCTTTAATCCTAGCACTTGGGAGGCAGAGGCAGGCGGATCTTTGTGAGTTCAAGGCCAGCCTGGTCTACAATGTGAGTTCAAGGCCAGCCTGGTCTACAATGTGAGTTCAAGGACAGCTGGGGCTACGGGGAGACCCTGTCTCGAAAAGACCAAAAAAAAAAAAGAAAAAAAAAAAGGTTGAGACAAGGTCTAACTGAGTGAGACCTGGCTTGGTACTCAGAATGTAGATAGACCAGGCTGGCCTCAAACTCACCGAGATCCACCTGCCTCTGCCTCTGAAGTGCTGGGATTAAAGGCCTGTGCTACATCACCTGGACGTTTTGGGTGGTTTTTTTTTAAGATTTTTTTTTTTTATGTATATGAGTGTCTGCATATATTTATGTACAGCACATGCATGCATGGAACAGGAGTCATGGACAGTGGGAGCCACCGTGTGGGTGCTGGGAACCAATCCCATTTCCTCTGCAAGAGCAGCAGGCACTTAACTGCTGAGCCGTCCCTCCGCCAGGCCTGTGTGTGTTGTTCACATCTTTATTTCTTTTGTGTGGAGTGCTCACCTGTTACCGCACAGGTGGCAAGTCAGAAGACAACTCTCGGAGCTGCTTCCTCCCTCCATGTGGGTCTCAGGATGGAACTCGGTTTGTTAGGCCGCTGGGCAGGTCCCTTTCCCCAGCAAGCCATCTGGACAGAACTTACATGTCTTTGAATACTTTTTCTCCCTCTTTTAAAAACTGAAGTCCAAGATTACTTTAGACCAGTATTCCAAGATCCATCTGAGCAATTTTATGCAATATGTTTAGTGTGTTTCTGTTTTGATCGCAGCCTGCCACATGAAATCAGGTGTGGAATTTTCCACTTTGGCACTGTCAGTGCTTAAACAGTTTTGCATCTTGCATCTGGCTTTTTAATTAGGGGTGCTCAGCCACTCCTGTCACAGATGCAGGTGGAATAAGGGCTCCCTGGGTTCTGAACACTGAGATCTGAGTAGAGGTCCCAGATTTTTTGACAACCAGAATCCTTTTCTTTCTTCCTGCCCACCACAGAAAATTGACCCGGAGATATCAGCTTTCCTGCAGAAGCTTCGAAGTAGGGTGCAGATCGGTGTGGTGGGCGGCTCTGACTACTCGAAGATTGCTGAGCAGCTGGGTGACGGTGATGAAGGTAGGCGTGGCCACATCTGTTCTAATTGGGGTGGGCTGGAGGGAGTGCACCTACAAAGGTCTCATCCTGCTTCTGAGGGGAACGTAGAGAAAGAGCAGCCAGAGGCTCCGTGGTGAGCCCGCAACCACTTAGCGAGTCCCTGCCAGTGTCAGGCACTGCGTTAGACTTTGGAGAAGCAGTTGGGAATCATGAGACAAAATCCTGCCCTTAGGCAGGGCAGGTTCCTTCTCTTTCTGAGGCTTGCTTTCCTTTACAAATTGTTGAAAATGACTGGGCATCAGTTCTCATGTAATCCTCACAGTCTTGCTTCAGATGTAATTAGATCATGTATATATTTGTTCGTTGGTTGGTTTTGGTTTTTTATACTTTTTCATCATAATTTTAGAAATACTTATTTATTGGGGCTGGAGTGCCCGTTTGATCCCCAGCACCCACATGGCGACTAAGACTGTCTTTAACTCCAGTTCCAGGGGAATCCGACACCCTCTTCTGACCTCTGTGGCATTGCACAACACGGTGTACCAATGTACATGCGGACAATACATTCGTACACATAAGAAAATAATACATTTTGGGGGCTGGAGAGATGGCCTAGCGGTTAAGAGCGCCGACCGCTCTTACAGAGGACCCGGGTTCGATCCCCAGCACCCACATGGCGGCTGAGAACCGTCTGAAACTCCAATTCCAGGAGAACTCCAGTTCCAGGGGAATCCGAGACCCTCTTCTGAAGTCCGCGGTGTTTTTACACGGGTGCACAGACTTGCATGCGGACAGTACATTCATACACATACAGAAATAAATAAAATTAATTAAAAAAAAAGAAAATAATACATTTTTAAACATTAAAAAAATATATTTATTTAATTTATGTGTATGTATGTGCCTGATTGTATGTGTGCACCATGTATGTTCAGGTGCCTAGGGAGGACAGAGAGGGCAGTGAATCCCTGGAACTGCAGTTACAGGCAGTTACGAGCCACCATGTGTGTCCTGGGAACTGAACCCAAATTCTCTGGAAGAGCAGCAAGTGCCCCTAACCACTGAGCTGTCCCAGCCCCAGTTCAGTGTGTGTGTGTGTGTGTGTGTGTGTGCGTTAATTCATGAATGTGTAGGCATGTGCACATGGAAGTCAAAGGACAGCTTGCTGGACTCTGTTACCTCTGTTCCACCGTGTGGGTTCCGGACATCAAACTCAGGTTGTCAGGCTGGTGACAAGTGCCTTTACTGGGGGCTGGAGAGATGGCCTAGCGGTTAAGAGCGCTGACCGCTCTTGCAGAGGACCCGGGTTCGATCCCCAGCACCCACATGGCGGCCGAGAACCGTCTGAAACTCCAATTCCAGGAGAACTCCAGTTCCAGGGGAATCCGAGACCCTCTTCTGACCTCCGTGGCATTGCACGACACGGGTGCACAGACTTGCATGCAGACAACACATTCATACACATACGGAAATAAGTAAAATNTTGCATGACACGGGTGCACAGACCTACATGCAGACAGTACATTCACACACATACAAAAATAAATAAAATTAAAAAAAAAAAAAGAAAGTCTTTAAAAAAAAAAAAAGGAAATAAATAAAATTAAAAAAAAAAAAAAAACAAGTGCCTTTACTCAACGAGCCCCGATTTATTGGTTTTTGGAAACAGGGTCCCACTATGTATATCTGGCCTAGAACTCACTATGTAGACCAGGTTGGCCTTGAATGTACAATGATCCCCCTGCCTCTGCCACATGAGTGCTAAAGTCGCAGGCATGAGCCATCACATTCACCTTGTTTGTTTGAAACAGTTTTTCTGTGTATCCCAGGTTTGAACTATGTAGACCAGGCTGACCTTGTCCTACCTCAGTCTCCTGAGCCCTGGGATTACAGGTTCATACCATCATACCCAGTGATCCTTTCTTTGTTAGTGGTAGTTTTTTTTAAGACCAGGTCTCACTGGGTAACCTTGGCTGGCTTGGATAGATCAGGCTTACCTCAGGCTCACAGAGATCTACCTGCCTCTGCCAGCACACCTGGCTTTGATTATCCTGTTTTGTTTTGTTTTAGACAGGGTCTCCCTATAGCCCCAGATGCCTGGAACTCACCCTGTAGACCAGGCTGGCCTTGAACTCACAGAGATCTGCCTGCCTCTGCCTCCTGAGTGCTAGGATTAAAGGCATGCACCACCACCATGCCCAGCACCAAAGATGGTTCTTAGGTGCCGTGTAGGTGCTGGGAATCCTGGTCCTCTGCAAAAGCAGTCAGTGCTCGTAACCGCTGAGCCATCTCCCCAGCCCATTGATTATCCTGGTTTTTTGTTTTGTTTTGTTTTTTGGTTTTGTTTTTTTTGTTTTTTGAGACAGGGTCTCCCTTTTAGTCCTAGCTGTCCTGGAACTCACTCTGTAGACCAGGCTGACCTTGAACTCACAGAGATCCGCCTGCCTCTGCCTCCCAAGTGCTGGGATTAAAGGCATGCACAACCACACCCAGATTATCCTGTTTTTAATGTTGACAGTCAAGTCATCTAGAAGGTCCTTTGGGCCCTGGAACGCCTAGTTTCATTTATTTATTTATTTGTTTGTTTATTTTTATGTGTATGAGTGTACTGTCTGCATATAGGTTGGTGCACCCGTGTCGTGCAATGCCACGGAGGTCAGAAGAGGGTGTTGGATTCCCCTGGAGCTGGAGTTAAAGATGGTTCTCAGCCGCCATGTGGGTGCTGGGGATCGAACCCGGGTCCTCTGCAAGAGCAGTCAGCGCTCTTTTCTTTTCTTTTTTTTTTTTTTATGTGTATGAATGTACTATTTTGCATGCAGGTCTGTGCACCCATGTCGTGCAATGCTGCGGAGGTCAGAAGATGGTCTCGGAATCCCCTGGAACTGGAGTTCTCCTGGAATTGGAGTTACAGATGGTTCTCAGCCGCCATGTGGGTGCTGGGGATCGAACCCGGGCCCTCTGCAAGAGCAGTCAGCACTCTTAACTGCTGAGCCATCTCTCCAGCCCCCTGGAACACCTACTTTCATCTCAGTGTTAGGAGGTTCCAGGGTTCCTCATGCCAAAACCTTCCTTGAATTTCCCCTTCTCCCACTCACCCATTTACTCCATCCACAGGTTCCCACCTCCCGTTTCTAACGCACACCATAGTCAGGTGATCACTGGCCACCCAGATGCTGCACGGCATCCTGCCCAGGCTCCCTGTGCCTCCTCTCACTGCAGCTGCTTAGCTTGACAGCCAGAGCTGAAAATTACTGTGCAGACCAGGACAGGGAAACTGAAAAGAGAAACAGTCTTCGCGCAGGAGGGCCCTGGAAGCACAGTGAAAATGGCGCCCTCTGCCAGGCATTCCTGGAAGTCTTCCAAAGGAAAGAGCTGGATCTTGGAGGATGGGCGGAGGGGTGGGTGCCCCAGGTCCAGAGGGACATGGCTGAGCAGTGGCCTGGAGGAGTGACTGCGAAGGAAGCATGGCTGCTGAAGCCGGTTTGGGGTAGAACAGATGGGCCTGACTGCCAAGCTGAACACTGGGCTTCATCTGCTCTGACAGTGAGAACCATCTCATGCTTTCTGTCTCTCCTGCTTCTCCATGTCCCCCAAGTCATTGAAAAGTTCGATTATGTGTTTGCTGAGAATGGAACAGTGCAGTATAAGCATGGACAGCTGCTCTCCAAGCAGGTCAGTGTCCCCTCGGGGCTGAGCGGGGGTACCCCCTTTTTCTCACTGGGTTCCTTGTCCTGTGCATGCCACTGAGAGCCTGTGCTCCTTGCACAGACAATCCAGAATCATCTAGGAGAGGAGCTACTGCAGGACCTAATCAACTTCTGCCTCCGCTACATGGCTCTACTCAGACTGCCGAAGAAGCGGTGAGGTCTCAGGGGCCTGGGCTCAGGGGCCTGGGCAGGATGTGTGGGTGCTTCATGCGGAGCCCCTGACTTGTTTTTTTCTTCTGGAACTGGGTTGGACTCCAGAGGCAAGTGTCCCACCCTGTGATACCCCAGGCCCAGGTCTCTACCTTATTGGTGAATGGATTCTTAACCCCTGAGACTTCCAGGGAGACTGTTCTAGATGGGACAGGATTTTAACTTAGAGCCATTCTTTTCTCTTTACTTGGGCCTTCTCCCTCTCACCCCTGACTCTTTCATCACTCCTAGTGGGACCTTCATTGAGTTCCGGAATGGCATGCTAAACATCTCACCCATTGGCCGAAGCTGCACCCTGGAGGAGAGGATCGAGTTCTCTGAACTGGACAAGGTGCCATTCACTGAGCAACTGGACGTCTCAGTCACCCACCACTGACCCTCCTTTCTCATCAGTAAATGGATTGGGAGGGTTCTGATTGAGTCAGGGCTGCAGGGCATGGTCTCTTGCACTGCTAGTCCCTGGTGACTGACTCCCCAGCCCCCAATGACCCAGGTCAGCAGCTCTAGCCACCTGCCCTTGCGCACCAGGTCCAACAACTCCCGTCTCCTGTTGGCTTGTCCGTACGGCTGCAACCCCACTTCTCCAGGCTGTGATCTTTTCTCCTCCAGGATGCCCAGGTCCTTTCCTGTGCTCACTCTGTTTCCCAGCATGCCTCTGGGAACCTTTTAAATGGGTCTGCCCATTCCTCTTCCTGGTGATGACCTTCCCGGCTCCCAGGGCTGACTGGCAGCACCCGGTCCCCTCCTCAGGCCTGAGTCACCTGCTCACCTCTGCTTCATGTCTAGCGTCATGCTCCCTCTTAGTTCCTGGAACATACAAGCTCCCTTAGATGTTCCACCATGGGCTTTGTTTGCTTTTGTTGGATTGGCCCAGGTTGCCCATGAATTTGTGATCTTCCTGCCTTAGCTTTCTGAAAGCTAGGACTACAGGTCTGTGCCTCCAGCCCCGCCTACATGCCACCTCCCTCGACGTGTGTTTTGCTTGCCTCCCTCACCCCCACCGTCCTTCCAGCAGTGTGGGGTGTCTGTCTGTCCATGTTTTCATGTCCCATATGTTCTGGCTCTCACTCAGCTGGCTGCTCTCCTTGTCCCATTACAGCCTTGTCCCGTTCACTCTAGATTTGGCAATTTCCTGCCTGGAGCATACCTCCCTAGACCAGGCTTGTCCTCTTCAACCCTGCCCGGATGTCACCTCAGTGGACTCCCAAGTGTCACATTCAACCCCAAACCCCTCACATGTCCTGTCCCTTTATTTTTTGAGAGTGTCATGGTGTGCAGCTCAGGCCTCACATTCATCATGTCGCCTATGCTGCCCCAGCTGCAGTCCCACCACACCAGTCTGTTATGAACTTCTTTTGAATGAATGAACAGGGTGCATTATTGCCACTCTCCTGACTCGGAAACTGAGTCTCAGAGGGAAAATGACTCTTGCCCAAGGTTACTTAGCGAGTTGGTTGAAGAGTATAGCTTTGATTTGGCTGACTGCCTTCCCTGAGAGTGCGTGGACCTTGACAATGTACTAATACCTATGGTAGGTAGTAGCCACAGAAACGGACATTTCTTATTGGAGTAAAGAGTGATCATTGATGAAGAATTCCTCCTCCCACTCCCGTGATCCTTAGGTTTCCAAGCCCAGCTTTACCTCCTGTTTACCTAGGAAGGTGAAAGAAAGCATCCCTACTGTGTGCCTTTGTCCGTAAGTGGGATGGTGATAGTGGGCCCTGTCTCACAGGTATCATGACCAGTGGCTAGGGGAAGTCTGGGATATGCCCGGTCTGCCCTAGCCCTTCCCTGTTTCTGATCTACATCCCACATAATTCAGGTCCCGTACTGTGCTTGAATCTCCTTCATTCCTTCAGACTCAGGGAAGAATGTGTACAGTCCTTCCTGGGATGGGGTCCCTGTCAAAGGGGTAACTGAGAAGCTCAGGGTACAAGACTAGACTCAGGATATGAGGCTCTCCACTGATCAGCCTTTCAGGACAGGGGAGTGCAGCTCCATGCCTCGGACTATGGGGAAACGTTTCATCAGAGCTTGTGCATGCACAGTGCTATTCATGGGCTAATGAGCAGGCTCTAGTGGGGACTCTGGTGTCCCTGGGACAACATCCACCTTATAGGAAGGCACAGCCAAGGCTGGCAGGTGGCTCTCATCTCTCAGTTGTTTTTCCTTGAGGGAGAAACACAGTCGCCATTAATTCTCTTTTCTGTAGTCCAGGAAAATGAGCCCAGAGAGGTCAGATAACTTGCCCATGGTCACACAGCTAGGCCACAGAACCACTAGGCTTAGAAACCAGTTAGCCTGTAGATCTCAGGCTGAGTTCTGCCTGGCTTTAGCTTGTGGCCTTTCTGGTGCACTTCTTGAGGCCACATGTTGCCTGTACGCAGGGCCTGCCTCATTTGTGACTCAGCAGTCCTCAGCACTGTGCTCTCGCCCTGAAGTCAGTGGCCCTAACTCTAACACAGTGTATCCAGACCTCTCAGCCTGGTCTTCTGCCCTCTGAGCTGATTCCCTTTCACCTCGCTGCAGCTTCAGCTAGATGGGGTCATCCCCTGCAGCCCAGACGTCTGGTCAGGCTGGCTCCTGTGCCCCTCTGCCCCTCCAGGCCCAGTCCACCCATTTGCCCCAGCGACTCCAGCAGGGTCAGGCCCAGAGAGGAACTCTGGATGAGTGAGTGTCCTTGAGTTCCATGTGTGTAGAGGGCTTGGTGGGGATGTGCTGGGCCCTGCTAAGCCCTCAGCTCCGCTGTCTTCCTACAGAAACCAGAAAGTGCGTGGTTGACGTGCTCAGGCCTGGCACGCCGCCCCCTCTGTTGACTCCCTCTGCCGCCTACACACAGGACCCCCTCCCAGCTCCTCGTTTCTGTTGCCCAGGTCCCTGTGCTGACGTGAGCTGATCCTTGTCCTAGGATGGGCACCGCAGCTTGGCATTCAGGCTGCCCTGTCCCCCCCACTTTCCTCTCCACACCACCTTAGGCAGGTGTCGCAGACCTGGATCTGGTCCCCAGCGTTGCTCCTTGAGGCTAGGTGACCTTGAGCAAGGCCTGACCCCTCTCTGAGCTTGTCTCCCTTCCCCAAAGACCAGTGAGCTGACACACACCCGTGTCCCTGAACTGGTGCATAGCAGGCCTCTGAGCTGCCCTTCACTCTCTCTGCAGAAGGAAAAGATCCGGGAGAAGTTTGTGGAAGCCCTGAAGACAGAGTTTGCCGGAAAGGGGCTGAGGTTCTCCAGAGGTCGGTGTTATGTGATAGGGCTGAGTCTGGTGAGGGAACCCCACTCACACAGCAGGGGGCACTGCTGACCTGTGTCCCACTTTAACCACCTTGCTAAATGACCTGATGGAGTTCTCCCCAGCTCTGACTGGCTGGCAAGTCCAGGGCTCCTCAGATGCTTCTGAAGCAAATTCCACTCAACCTTTGCTGCTAGCTGCTCCCTCAGGGCTCCAGCTGACATCTGAGTTCCCAGCTGCCATTTTACCAGGCTCCCAGTGCCCAGAGGGAAGACCAGCTGCCAGGGTCACTTAGAGCCTACAGTGCTGTCATACTTGGGCTCAGAAAGCCACTAGACCCCTGCTACTCTGATTTGTGACCTACTTCACTGTCACCTCTGGACTCTCTGACCCACTGGCTGGGTGAGTCCATCCTTGCTTTTGATGGTCTTCTGTTTCCCATTTGGATGAGACCCTAAAGATGCCAAGTCTGCCCTAGGCCCTGTGTCTGGTACAGATACAAAGTGCCTAGGAGGCCAGACATGGTGGCACACATCTGCTGTCCCAACACTTGGGAGGTACCAGGAGGAGGTTTGGGGCTCAAGGCTAGCCAGGGCTATGTAGTGAGTTCAAAGGCAAACTAGGGGGCTGGAGAGATGGCCTAGCGGTTAAGAGCGCCGACCGCTCTTGCAGAGGACCAGGGTTCGATCCCCAGCACCCACATAGCGGCCAAAAACCGTCTGAAACTACAATTCCAGGAGAACTCCAGTTCCAGGGGAATCTGAGACCCTCTTCTGACCTCCGCGGCATTGCACAACACGGGTGCACAGACCTGCATGCAGACAGTACATTCATACACATACAGAAATAAATAAAATTAAATTTAAAAAAATTAAAAAAAAAAAAAAGGCAAACTGGGATACATGATCTCCTATCTTTTTTTTTTTTTTTTTTTTTGGTCTTTTCGAGACAGGGTTTCCCTGTAGCCCCAGCTGTCCTGTAGACCAGGCTGGCCTTGAACTCACAAAGATCCGCCTGCCTCTGCCTCCCAAGTGCTAGGATTAAAGGCGTGCGCCACCACGCCCGACATGATCTCCTATCTTTAAACAACTGGAGCCTTGCTCAAGTTCCCTGCAAGCTGCTCTGCTGCCAGCTCTGCCCTCCCAGAGCTGAGTTGTGACTTCCCCTCCCTCTCCCCTGCAGGAGGCATGATCAGCTTTGATGTCTTTCCTGAAGGCTGGGATAAACGCTACTGCCTGGACAGCCTGGATGAGGACAGCTTTGACATCATCCACTTCTTTGGGAATGAGACCAGTCCTGTGAGTGTAAGCCCTGCCCAGGTTCCCCTTAACTCAGACCACCTGGGGGCCTCCTGGAAGACAGTATTCCCACTATGCAGATCAGAAGACAGGCCAGAGAAGGCTAGGAGTGCCATGTCACATAGCAAGTCGGGTCTTGTGGGCTTGGAAGGTGGGCTTCCTGGTGGTTTGGGGCAGGGGCAAGTGGCTCCTGGGCCTCAACCCTGGGCAGCTCTTACAGGAACACCAAAGACTGTAACCTTCTCTCTCCTCTGAGTGCAGGGTGGGAACGATTATGAGATCTATGCTGACCCCCGGACTGTGGGCCACAGCGTGGTCTCTCCCCAGGACACCATGCAACGATGCCGGGAGCTTTTCTTCCCAGAGACAGCCCATGAGGCATGATGGTGCCCACAGCTGAGTATTAACTTCTACAGAGCTCTGCCCAGGCCTGAAGAGAGAACCATAGAGTGCCAGGGTTCTGCTTCCTCGGGCCCAGAAGGCATCTCATGTGGGCGGCTCCGAGGCTCAGCGCACAGGCCAGTCTGTGGCACTGTCCCCAGCTGGTGGCTCCTGACAAGACGGCCTCCTGTACTCTGCCCTGATGGCCCTGGCCGCAGACACTGCTGGGCTTTAGGAACAGACCACATCTCTGTCTACCTTGGAGGGAAGTGTATGTGCGTTATGCTGTGGAGCCTGCTTGCCCACCACAGACAGAAGGGGCAGAGGAGCAAGAAGGGTATTTCCAGAGGATTCTGTCACTTTCCAGAGGACTTTTGTCACTCTATGTTCCATTAAACTTCCCAGGACAGGTGTGTCAGACGGTCTAAAGAAACAATGGTCTATCACAGGCTCTTAGAGCCACATCTTACGGATGAGGAAGCTAGGGGCAGGGACTTGCCCCTGAGATCTTTGATCCACTGAAGCCCCCCAAAGGGTCAGCATCCTGTGTTCTCAGCCCAGGGTCCCCACCAAACAAAGGCAACTCAGGGCCAGGGTGGGTCACAGTTGAGTTTATTGCCAGTGTTAGGAGAGTGGGAACTCCGTGGCTGGGGTCTCAAGAGGGTTCTGCTTGGGCACTGCCAGGCCCCAGAGTGGGAAGGAGATCCACTGTCCTCGGCTACCGAGGAGGCCCCAGGCTGATGCCTAAAGGAGCCATGCTCACAGCAGAGAAGCATGGACGGCCCCAGGGACCACCTGTACCAAGCTCCCTGTCAAGGGGGCCAGGAGACCTGTAGTTCTGCTTCTCACGGACAGTCCTTGTCGGAGAAGCCTAACTCACAGGCAGGCAGGCAGGCCTCTGCAGGTGGGGGCTAGCAGCACCTCTTAGCAGCTCTGGGCTGCTGGTCTCTGCAGTGGATAGCAGGACAAGCTGGGGTGCAAACACCCCAAATGATTCTACCCTGTGGTCCTAGGACATCTACCAAACTGCCTAGACAGTCACTGACCCTCTCATCCTGGACAACTGAACCCCAGTTTTACTGGTAGACTGAGTCTCATAAGGGTCTTGTCCTGGCAGGCCCTCCCTAAGCCTGTGACTCCACTTATCCTCCCAACAGGTAATGGGCTCTCTAGAAGGGACACAGGTTAGAGGGACAGACACATGAAGGGTGGACAATAAGAGCCTCTGCAGCTGTCGGCCTGTCAGGCCTACGGGAGCCGTTGTCTTGCAGCTCTGGGAAGAGGGTCCACTGTTGGAGCTGCAAAGCCAGTATTCTCCCAGGCCTCAGCTGTCTTAGGTGCCTGGACCCGGCATTGCCTGAGGAGACATGTTGATCATCGCCGCATGCTCAGCCGAACTCTTGGCCAGCAGAGGGCAGAGAGCATCCTTGGGGTTTGTGTGTCAGAGTGGGGGAGATGATTCCATCCCAGCAGGGGGTGTCACCAGCTTGCCTGGCAGGGAATGAGCTCCACTCCCCAGCCCAGGCTGAGGAGAGAATTGGCCAACAAAGCAGGTCCCCCTTCCCCTTTCTGCCCACAGCCCTGTTTGCTGCCTCTCCAGTGCCCTGAAAGAGTGGGCGCAGGAAGGTGAGCTGGGATGCAACAAGGGATCTGGGAGCCTCGTGTTCCGCACAAGGGATCTGGGAGCCTCCTGTTCCGTGCTCTTCCCTTCCCTGAAGCCAGAGGCTACACAAAGCACTCAGAGGCCTAGCTTCTGAGAGGAAGGATCTAGAACATGGCAAACACCCCAGTCCAGACAGACACAGGAGCACAGGAGCATTTGGCCAGGGTCAGGCATAGGACTGAGAAGAACAGCATCAAGGAGCAAGCTCATAGAATAGGGGTCTCCCTGGGTCCCCGCCTGACCTGACACAGGCTTGCAGAGACTCGGTACATAGAGTAGGCAAGAGGGTCCTGTGTGTCCAGGGCAGGGCAGGGAGGAGGGAAGGACGGCCAAGGCAGGGCTGGTGGCCGCCCTTCCATCAGCCCCAGTGTTCAACAGTCGTCGTGGGTCTGGGCAGGTGTTAGGAAGCACACTCACAGCCACAAGCACAGAGGGATGCACAAACACAAACACAGACGAATGTGCACACCCAAGCGCACAGTGGGAGCACAGAGCTGGCTGCTGCCTGCCCTCCCCGTGGGGATCACCTCCCCACCTAGGAACCCACAACCTGGCCAGACCATGTCTCGTGGGGAGTGTGGGGGGCCAACTGGGTGAGCACCACCTCCACAGCCTGAAACTTCTGGTTCTTGGGTGGAATGGGGCACATCTTGTAGGTCACCTCGTCGCCTTCCACAGGCACATATTCCCCCTCGATGCTAGTGAGCAAAAGAGTGAGGTCAACCCAACAGCAGGGCCAGCCCCCAAACACCACTGGGGCCTGGCCCCTCGCTTCATGAAACCAGGGAGCCTGGCTGGCTTCACTGCTGAGACTTAGCTTTCCAGGCTGTAAAATGCGAGTCTACACAGTATCGCCCTCTTAGGGGACAGATGTCAAAGATCACAGATCACAGGAGGTTCCTAAGAACTCGGGGGGGGGGGCTCCCCGTCACTTCTGGTATTATGGTGGATGGGGACAGGACTAGACCCACCTCTCTTCACCTAGCCCTCTGCCCAAGGCTCCTTCCAGAATGTGAAGCCCAGCTGTCTAAGTATTCATGATCCCAAAACAAGAACCCGGGGGGGGGGGGGAGCGGCCCAGCAGCGGTTGCCAGGGTCTGGGGTCTGCAAGCTGGTCCCCACCTGATCCCAGCCCACCTTCCAGCCTTCTTTAGAGCAGGGACAGCAAGCAGGAATGCGAATCTCAGCATCTAGGGGACAGTGGACACTGGACAGGGTCCACCCAGAATTGGAGAGGGGACTCACTCAGACACGTGCACAAAGATGTCCTCAGAGCCGTTCTCGGGGGTGATGAAGCCGTGGCCCTGTGAGCGTGAGAACTGCTTACAAACACCCTTGAACACGGGGCCGGCTGAGGCTCGGGCTGTCCTGGGGACAGGGTAGAGGGGTTGGAAGTGTGATCTGGATACCCCCTTCCTGGACCCCCACCTTCCTCGCACTTTGCCTGGAGATCCTTAGGGAACCACCCCAGGCTGTAAACCTCACAACTACCCCTGGCCCCCACAGCATCCTCACTGGACGGATAACAAGACTCAGACCCAAAGTGGACACCGTAGCCTGCCCAGTGTCTCCCAGTGTGGTACAACAAAGGTATCTCCTGGTTCCTGGCCAGTGTCTGAATAGTGCCCTCCCTCCAGATGTTTTTTAGGCTGAAATGGGTTCCACTTACAAGATTTCAGAGTCAAGGTGGTAGAATGCTTGCCTACCATGACCAAAATAAGAAAAAGATTTCTGAACGAAGACTGGGTGAACAACCTGGGTGTAAACTCCTCCCAGGCTGCCTTGCTGTCCTGACAGCGGCCATGTTCTCCTCATTTGCATCTGCTGTTTACTGAGCATCTGCCTGGGGCCTTGGGTCAGACATAGGGACAATCAATATTTGCCTTCCAAATAAAAACATTTGGGAGGCAGAGGTAAAAGGGTCTGAGTTTGAGGCCAGCCTGCTCTACATAGCTCCAGGGCAGCAAGGACTGCAGAGTGAGACCCTGTCTGAAAAACATAAACTCAGAGCTGGGCGTGGTGGCGCACGTCTCTGATCCCAGCACTCAGGAGGCAGAGGCAGAGGCAGGTGGATCTCTGTGAGTTTAAAGCCAGCCAGGTCTACATAGAGAGTTCCAGGCTAACTGGGGCTACAGGGAGACCCTGTCTTAAAAAGACCAAATAATAATAATAACAACTAAAATATAAAAATAAATAAACAGCTGTCCAGATGACTCAGCAGGTAAGCGCACTTCTGCCAAGCCTGACACCTGACTTTAACGCCTGGAACCACATGATGGAAGGAGAAAAACAATTCCTGCAAGTTCTCTGATCTCCACGCATAATCCGTGGCATGTATACACACTACGTATAAATAAATTAAATAAATAAATAAGTAAGTAAGTAAAATAAACCCTTTGGCCAATCTATCCCCCTGCAGCACCCATAAGCCCTCCCCTCTGGCCTTACTCTGCAACCTGCCCCAGAGCCCCAAGGCTAGTCCTGACAACCCACCACCCTGTCTTCCATGCTGTCCACCTAGAACATCCGAGTCCTTTTTTTTTTTTTTTTTTGTCTTTTCGAGACAGGGTCTCCCTGTAGCCCCAGCTGTCCTGGAACTCACTCTGTAGACCAGGCTGGCCTTGAACTCACAAAGATCCGCCTGCCTCTGCCTCCCGAGTGCTAGGATTAAAGGCATGCGCCACCATCACGCCCGGTCCGAGTCCTTTCTTCACCTTAGACATCGTCCAAGCTCATCTAGGATGTCCTCTTTGCTCATGACCCAAGCTAAGTCCTCACACCTGCCCCCGCCAGGCAGTTAGGGACGGTGTTCAGATTCCCTCTTGACTGTAAACTCCATGTATTCGTCTCTAGTAAGGTTTCGTGGAAGGATGGAAAGAGTAGAGGAAGAGCACACACAGCTCAGGCCTCGGAGGGGAGGCAGACTTGGCCCTGTCCTGGAGAAAGTTCAGAGCCCAAGTGAGGGGCAGGTACTCACGCTGAATATGTTCTGGTCCGTTTGGTAGGCAGAGGACTGGGCAGGTCCCGAGTGGAGACCCCACCCCGTTCCCATACCCTACTTCCCTCCCTGTGGAAGGGGAAAGTGGGCCAGACAGGGGACTTGGGGGAGTGAAGAGGTGGCACGACCGGAGGCGACGTGGGCTCTGATGTCATTATAGGTCCAGCAGGGGAGCCTAGTGGGCTCTGGGGCTCGGGGGCCAGTAAAGGACTCTGCTGTCCTTTCGGGCAGGGCCCGGCCTGGCCCTGCTCGGTGGTCTCACCAGGTATGGACTCCGTCTGCAAGGAGAGAGAAGCACAGGTTAGCGTAGATCTTTGCAGTTGGACACAGATTGAGAAGACTGCTCCTGCCTACCACTCCTACAACGTGGCTTCAGGCCACTCACTGCCCCTCACTGCGTGAGTATCCTCACCAGAAAGACAAAACAATCGTATACTTAGCTTCTGTGAGGCCTTGGATTTAATACCCAGCACGAACAAAACAAAACAGGAGCACTCGGGAGAGAGAGGCAGGTAGATTTCTGTGAGATCAAGGCCAGCCGCGTCTACATAGTAAGTTCTAGGCCAACTAGGGCTATGGGGACACCCTATCAAAATAATAATAATGATAATAATAATAATATAATAATCCAAGAGATTGGGAATGCAGCTCAGTTAGTAGAGTACTATCTAGTATGGATAAGGCCCTGAGCTTGATCACCAACGTCATATAAACCAGGTTTGGTGACACATGCCTAGAATCCCAGCATGCTGGGGGTGGAAGTGGAAGAAACAGAAGTTTGTCTACGGCCATACCACCCTGAACAAGCCCGATCTTGTCTGATCTTGGAAGCTAAGCAGGGTCGGGCCTGGCTAGTACTTGGAAGGGAGAAAAAACAGGAGTTCAAGGTTCTTCTTGACTACTTAGTAAATTTGAGGCCAGCCTGGGCAACATGAGACCTTGTTAAATAATACTAATCCCTAAGTCTGAGGCTGGAGAGATGGCTTAGGGGTTAAGAGCACTGACTGCTCTTGCAGAGGACCTGGGCTCGATTCTCAGCACCCACATAGTAGCTAAGAATCATCTTTAACTCCAGTTCCAGGGGAATCCGACGCCCTCTTCTGACCTCCGCGGCATTGCACGACACGGGTGCACCAACCTACATGCAGACAGTACACTCATACACATAAAACAAAGAACCAAAAACCTAAGTCCTTCCAGTTTGATTTTAATACCATATCCAGGGGTCTAGTAGGTGGGAGGACGCTCTGTACTATGGGACAGTGCTGGTTCCTATTTTATATCCAGGTTGCTCTGAAGACTAAATGCCACCTGACAAGCATAAATCAGGAGAAGCAAGTATGGCGAGCTCTTGGGAACATGGTCTATTTTTCCTTAACCCAGTTTCTGCCTCTCAAAACGAGGTTGAAGGGCTCGGGAGGTAGCTTGCTGGAAGAGCTCTTGCCAAGCACTTGGCTCTGTCCCCATCTGGTGGGGTAGGGGAACAGCATGAGAGATTGACAAGTCCCTGGGAAGGCGGTGCAGAGAGCGACCATATGAATCCATGAGCATCAGTAGACACTGAATGTATTGCTCTGGTTAATTCTAGTGTTAAAAAAAAAAATCTTGGGCTGGAGAGATGTCTCAGAACTTAAGAGCATTTTCTGATCTTCCAGAAAACCTGACTTCAGTTCCTGGAACCCACATGGCAGTTAACAACCATCAGTAACTCCAGTTCCTAGGGATTTGACACCTTCTTCTGACCTCCTTGGGCATTGGACAACATGGGCACATTTACATACATGCCAGCTATATACTCACACACATAAAAAATAAATAAAACATTAACAATAACAACAAAACATTTAAGCCAGTCACGGTGGCATACATCTTTAGTCCCAGCACTTGGGAGACAGAAGCAGGTGTCTGTCTCTCTGTGAGATCAAGTCCAGCCTAGTCTCCATGACAAGTTTCAGGCTAGCTGGGGCTACAGGGAGACCCTGTCTCAAAAGAACAAAAAACCAAACATTTATTGACACATATTTTAGGGCTGAGTGTCTAAAAGATCTCGGGGAAAATCCACTTCGTGTTTCCGTCTACTGAGGAGAATATCTCAGGGCCCTTCTCATGTGCTGCAATCCTCACACTTCCTCAAGAGTTGCAGAGTCTTGAAGCCCAAGACATGCAACTGCAGAACCTTGGGAAGGGACCTTGGGTCCAGGAGCCTTCGAGTTCTGCCACTATGGGCTGCTGACCTTGGGTAGCACTTCCACAGGCCTCCGCTTCCTTATCTGGGGATTGGGGCACCTAGGCCCTTCCTCACCATCTCACAGGCTATGGTGAAGCTCGGCTGAGCGGGAACAGGAAGATGTCTCTCTAGTCCATAGTCACAGCGGAATGGGGAATGTCCCTGCCTAATGCCTGTACACCATTGCTTCTCCTCATGCTACAGGAGGCTGAGGTGAATCCCTGAGCTACAAGTCTATTTATGGCCTTCGTTTTGTGCCATGTGCCTGCTCCCCAACACACGTGCACATGCGCACACACACACACACACACACACACACACACACACACACAGCCCAGAGTTTCTAGAAAAGGGTTTAGATTCTCAGGCTGCCAACCCATCTACGCTGAGTCAGTGCAGCAGACCTGGTACAGTCATCCAGTCCACAGCAAGTGGGGCTCTCCTAGGCCAAGGTGACGAGCTGGCTCTCCTGTCCCCAGGGTGGAAGTGTTGACACAGCGCGCCCTTCCTCTCCAGCCAGGGAGCAGCAGGCCAGGGCCTGACTCTCATAGCCCTCGGTGTGCTCTGAAGCCTTGGTGGGGCTTTTCTCACTGAGCTGGGCAGAGTGGACCAGGTCTAATTTTTTTTCAGTGGTTTAAAATTTTTATCTGTATTTTGGTCTTGCTGGAGATTGAAGCCATTGTGTCAGCTTCACTGAGATAAACTTAGCTCTTCATTCTTTTTTTTTTTTTTTTTTTTTTGAGACAAGGCTCTTATTATATTGGCCAGGTTGGTACTCTTATTATTACTCTTTCTCCTTTTGTCCACCCCTGCCTCCCCAGTGCTTGAGACACAACTCAGGGCCTCACCCATGTTATATCCCCAAGTGCCCCACCCCCTTCTGCAATGCTGATCAAACTAGGGGCTCATTTTTGCGTTAGAAGCACTCCCCACCACCCCTGACTTGGCCCTCAGCCATACATACTTTAGAGAGAAAAAAAACACAGAAGCTTCAGCTGAGTGTGCTGAGACAAGAGTTTTCGAGTGAGGCCACAGTTCAGCCACCTGCGGCTACATCAGAGCTCCAGATATTTCTACATTAATTACAGAGTAATACCCTTATCACAAAACAAAACAAAACTCAAGCAGCCTGGGTGCTCCACGCCTTTAATCCCAGCACTCAGGAAGCAGAGGCAGGCTGATCTCTGTGAGTTCAAGGCCAGCCTGGTCTACATAGTGAGTTCCAGGCCAGCTGGGGCTACAGGGAGACACTGTCTCAAAAAGAGAAGAAAAAAACAAAAACAATCAAATGGAAGGAAGGAAGAAAGAAGGAGGAGGGATGGGTGGAGGGAGGAGAAGGAGGAGGAGAAGGAGGAGGAGAAGGAGGAGGGGGAGGAGGGAGGGGAGTCAGCTAACAATTGAAGCAACCACACAAGGGTTTGCACACCAACGTTCATGGCAGCATTGCTCACAATAGCCAAGAAGTTCCGTCACCAAACAGCCAGGATATGGATAAACAAAGCGTAGTCTAGCCACAGTGTGAGCACCAGCTGTAACAAGGATGGAGTACTAATTCCTGCCCAACATGGACAGCCTTGAGAACACAGTGCTAAATGCAATAAACAGTTACAAAAGGCACATGGCTGGGGCTCCATGTCTCACAAATGTCCAGAACAGGCAAACCACACAGTCAGAAGCTCATGGGGAGCACAGGGAGTGACAGGTCCCTGATGGTGACAGGTCCCTGATGGTGACAGGTCCCTGATGGTGACAGGTCCCTGATGGTGACAGGTCCCTGATGGTGACAGGTCCCTGATGGTGACAGGTCCCTGATGGTGATAGGTCCCTGATGGTGACAGGTCCCTGATGGTGATAGGTCCCTGATGGTGACAGGTCCCTGATGGTGACAGGTCCCTGATGGTGACAGGTCCCTGATGGTGACAGGTCCCTGATGGTGATAGGTCATTTGTTGTTTTTTTTTTTTTTGTCTTTTTTCGAGACAGGGTCTCCCTGTAGCCCCAGCTGTCCTGGAACTCACATTGTAGACCAGGCTGGCCTTGAACTCACAAAGATCCGCCTGCCTCTGCCTCCCAAGTGCTAGGATTAAAGGCATGCGCCACCACGCCCGCTCGGCTGGTGATAGGTCATTTGTTTTGAGATGCTGGGTGCTGTAAACATTTTTCAGCGACTGTTGTGACAGATGTGAACACACTGGATCCCCACTGGATGGCAGGCAGCCAGTAAGATCTCCACCCCAGACCCCAAACAAGTGAAATGCAGGTACTGTGAAATGTATCTCAATACTGTTGCCAAAAAGAGAAGTAGGCATCAAAGTCTGCAGGTGCATCAGGTCCCATGCTGGGCCAGGAGCTCATCTTGATGAGGGCGGTAGGGACAGAGCCTTGCTTCTCCCTCTGGGAACCAGGGCTGGACCTCCTCCCTGCAGCTTCCCCAAGCCTCGTGCTGTACTTGGCAGTGACAACAAGGGATGGGAGGTCCTACAGGCGGGAGGGGAGGAACCACAGTGGTTACCAGGGAGACACAGGCCGCGCTGGGGCTGCTGCACTGGGGCTGCTGAACCAACCAGCTGACGGCCAGCACACAGACCTGGTGCCAGGCCAGGTGTGGGAAGTGGGAGGTCACCGTGGTTAGGCTAGGGTGCCTGCCCTCCCCAAGATGAACTCTGGAAGTGACCCAGGGCCAGCAGCAGGGGTGGGCAGGATTAGCAGAAAGGAGTCAGCGGGCAGAGCTGGCCAGAGGCCTCCTCCTCCCCCTCCTCTTCCCCCTCCCCCTCCCCTTCCTCGGAGACTGGGCTCTTCTTCACCAGATTCTGCCCCAACTCCACAGCTAGAGGATGGACTGGAAACAAGAGGTCCTGCCTCCTCCAGGGTCTGGGTGTAGATGGAAGGAGATGGTGGGGCAGTGCTGGCAGGCACTGCGCCCTGGAAGGCAGCTTCCCTCAGACAGGGCTGGCTCCTAACTGGGGGCCCAGGACCAGCCCCCTCTGTCCCCATCTGCTTCCCTAAGGACTGCTCCACCGCTCCTGGCTGCCTTCTCTGCCCCAGACCTTTCCTTCTTTTAATTCCTGAAACACAGGGCTGGAGAGATTGCTCAGTGGTTAGAGTTCAGGTCCCAACACCCACATGGCTGAGACCATCAGTAACTCCAGTTCTAGGAGTTCTGACTCCCTCTTCTGGCTCCAAGAATACCAAGTACACACATGGTACACAAACATACATGCAATACATGCAGGCAAAACACTCATACACCAGCTCTTTTTAAATTAAAAAAAAAAATTTTTTTTTTGGTCTTTTCGAGACAGGGTCTCCCTGTAGCCCCAGCTGTCCTGGAACTCACTCTGTAGACCAGGCTGGCCTTGAACTCACAAAGATCTGCCTGCCTCTGCATCCCAAGCACTAGGATTAAAGGCGTGCACCACCAAAGCTAGATTTTTCTTGTACTAGTCAAACTACAGTTACATGCTTCATTTTTTAGAAATTATTAATTAGCTAATCCTAATTAATAAACATATTATTCCTTTAGTTGGCTAAATTCTCAGTCTAGGTACAATATCCTCTTTCTATAGTACAAGCTAACAGTCAGGTCTACTTAGCTAAAAGAGACCAAATAAGTTTCTTGGTCTCAACAATCTTCAATATCAAATCTAGGTATGTCTTACCAGAAGTTAACGCATTTAGTTAGAACTCGTAAAAAGCATTTTGAATAATTTCTAACTATAATGTCAGTAATAATTTCTACTAAAAACTTCAAAGAATGAAAAATTCCTGTTTTCTTTAAGACTTTTATTAAACACTCTTTTTTTTTTTTATAAATTTTTTTTTTTTGGTCTTTTCGAGACAGGGTCTCCCTGTAGCCCCAGCTGTCCTGGAATTCACTCTNTATGGTGTCATTACTTTGTTTTGCAGATGAGAAAACCAGGACTCGATCTGCAGCAGGATTTAAATCAAGACAGATGGAGTCTAGGGCTTTGAAGTGGGTAGTCTGGAGTCCTTTATCAGGCCTGCCTGATATCCACAACATGGATTGTGTATGATGTATGAATTGCGTTTATGTGTGTGGGGGCACATGCATGCATGTGTAGGCCAGGAGCTGAGCAGGGAGCTCAGGGATCCTCCTGTCTCCCCCCGTCCCATCTACATGTCTCCTAGTGCTAGGATTGTTTTATTTATTATTTTTAGTTTATGTGTATAGTATATTGTCTGCATGTATGTAAGTCCATCTGTTTCATGAAATGCCTGTAGAAGTTAGAAGAGGGCATCAGATCCCCTGGAACTGGAGTTATAGATGTGTTTAGCTGCCATGTGGGTGCTGGGATTTGGACCTGGGTCCTCTGCAAGAGCAGCCAGTTAGCTCTAAACCCCTGAGCCATCTCTCCAGCTCGTTTTTTTTTAATTTTTTTTTATTTTATTTCTGTACGTGTATCAATATACTGTCTGCATGCAGGCTTGTGCACCCGTGTCGTGCAGTGCCGAGGAGGTCAGAAGAGGGTGTCGGATTCCCCTGGAACTGGAGTTCTCCTGGAATCAGAGTTTTCAGACGGTTCTCGGCTGCCATGTGTGTGCTGGGGATCGAACCCGGGTCCTCTGTAAGAGCGGTCGGCGCTCTTAATCACTAGGCCATCTCTCCAGCCCTCATTTTGTTTTGTTTTAAAATTAGTTTAGGGGCTGGAGAGATGGCCTAGCAGTTAAGAGCGCCGACCACTCTTACAGAGGACCCGGGTTCGATCCCCAGCACCCACATGGCGGCCGAGAACCATCTGAAACTCCGATTCCAGGAGAACTCCAGTTCCAGGGGAATCCGACACCCTCTTCTGACCTCCGCGGCACTGCACGACATGGGTGCACAAACTTGCATGCAGACAGTACATTGATACACGTACAGAAATAAATAAATGCCGGGTGTGGTGGCGCACGCCTTTAATCCTAGCGCTTGGGAGGCAGAGGCACGAGGATCTCTGTGAGTTCGAGGCCAGCCTGGTCTACAGAGTGAGTTCCAGGACAGCCAGAGCTACAGGGAGACCCTGTCTTAAAAAGACCAAAAAATAAATAAATAAAAATAAAATAAATTAGTTTATTTACTGGTGTGGGGGGTGGCTGACAGGATCTCATGTAGTCAAGGCTGGTCTTGAACTCCTGAACCTCCTGCTTCCACCTCTTCAGTACTGGAATTTTATAGGTATGTACCACCATACCCTGTTTTTGTGGTACTGCAGGTCAAACCCAGGGCCTCAAATAGTCTGAGCAACAGGATACTCTGTCTCAAAACAAAACGCAGAAGAAGAAGGAGGAGGAGGAGAAGGAGGAGGAGGAGGAGGAGGTGGTTGGCGCTCAGTGGTTAAGAGCACTAGCTGTCCGTAACTCCAGTTCCAGGGGATCTGACTCCCTGTTCTGAACTCTGAGGGTATTGTATGGGTGCACTCACTCATGCAGGTAATACATTCATACACCTAAAACAAAAATAATAAAGGCCAGGTGTGGTGGCGCACGCCTTTAATCCCAGCACTTGGGAGGCAGAGGCAGGTGGATCACTCTGAGTTCAAGGCCAGCCTGGTCTACATAGTGAGTTCCAGGCCAGCTGGGGCTACAGGAGGACCGTGTCTCAAAAAGACCAAAACAAAACAAAACAAAATAAAACAAACAAAAATATTAAAAAGAAAGATCACTTGGAACCCAGGCTGCCTGAGCTAGAGCCTTGCTGCCTCTCCTGGCTGGGGGACTTCCTTGCTAGCCTTCCACTGTTTTCTGTGTCAAATGAAGCTGAGAGAGGAGCCAGGAGTTCTGCCGGCATCAGCGCCGGTAGGCAGCGGTAGGCAGCTCTCTGGCTGTGCTCTGGCCTTCCAGCTGAGCTCACCTTGATTTCCCTCGTGAAAGCCAAGCTCTCACAGACTGTCTGCAGTGCTGGACCAGGGAGGCAAAGCCGGAGCACCATGGCTGTTGGAAGATAACCCAAGGTGCCATGCAGTGTCACAGGACTGTGGTGCTTAGGATGGTGCGTCGGCCTTGGCAGCAGGTGACCAGAGCCAGCTGGGACTTGGCTTTAATTCTCAGATACCCTCTCCCCCTAAAGAGGATGGGATAGAAGTGGCCTTCTTGACCATAAGATCCCTTTCAACACAGGCAGGTCAAGGAAAGCAAGTGGCTTAGCCACCAGCACTGTGTGACCTGGGACAAGCAGCTGTCCCTTTTTGGGCTTCATCTTTATCCTTAGCTATATTGCTGGGCAGGTGATTGATGAAAGTCAGAGCAGCTCATTTCTGAGACTGTCAGAAACACACATGTGGACATTTCCCAAGGAGACATTCCTAACCCATGTCCTGCAAGCCAATAAAAAAATTTACATGCACACACACGCGCGCGCACACACACACACACACACACACACACACACACAGGGACAGTATACACAAAGGAGACAAACACTGACCTTAGATCCCCATGCAAGTGACGGGTAAGAGACTCACTGATTCACCCACAGTGTGGCCAGTCCTGGTTTGGCAAGTCTCTAGTACCATCTATGTGTGCCTCGTAAGAACCTTACTCAACAATTACTACTAACATGTCCATTCTTTGGAAGAGTAAACTGAGACCCAGAAGGGTGAGGAGGTTGTCCTGCACTCTGGACATGACTAGAGGAGAAGTGTGCAGCTGAGGTAAGGAGGAAAGGCCCAGAGTTCCCTGAACAACACCCCCCCCCCCCAAGAAAAACACAGGGCTGAGAAAGAACTCGGGAGCCAGGACTCAGGGTTCTATTTCTGGTATTACGCTGACTCAGAACATGACCTTGGGTGAATCACTTGCCAACTTCACGAAGCTAAAAAACAATTCCCCCAATAAAACTGTCTCGGCCCCAAATCCCCATTATGGGGGCGCCGCTGGGGAGGAGAAGATATAGCTGCTTAAAAATAGAAAAGTGGGGAACACAAGGAAGGCAGCAGAAGGGTGTGTTGAACATCTTGGGCTCGTCTATCCTGGGTCCTGGGAAGGTGACAGAAGTGGCATCTGCCTGGCTCCTCTGTCCCCGAGCTTCCCAAATGCTCCTTAAAATACCTCAATGGCAAAAGCTCTCCTGCAGCTGGAGGTGACCTAATTAAACCTGGTTCCCTTCCCTCCCACTGTGCGTGTGTGAGTGTGTGTGCGTGTGTGTGTGTGTGTGTGTGTGTGTGTGTGTGTGTAAGGTCTATCCCAGTCAATACTATATATTAATTATTTAAGAGCCCTTTACCTTCCTGGTCACATTCTGAGGCTGCCCAGAGGCTATTAGAGCTCTCTGGCATTGAGGGGCAGGGGCAGCACCAGCGGTCAAGTTCATGTACCTGCTCCACCACTGTGTGACCCTAGGCAAGTCATCTTCCCAGACTAAATCCCCTGGATAGGATCGTGCTGGTCCAAATCACACGCAGTGGCAGAGTAGGAATGCAGTGTGGTCAGAGCCCCTGAGATTTCCAGTATGTTAAACTACCCCTGCCCAGTGACTGTCATTTCTCTCGGTGGGAGGGCAAAGACAGAATAAAAGGCCCACCCATCTGCTTTCAGCCCGAATGTTGCTGTGCCCCATGGACGAAGGTATGATCTCCACTAAGCTGTCTGTCCACAAGGGTCTGAGCCCTGGACAAGGGGCTGGTAACTATCAATTATGATTAGTGTAGCCCAACCCATTCTGCTGGGTGTCACCTGCAAAGTGGGGAGGGGTCCCATCTGTAGGTGGCTTAGCAAATGTCCCCTGCTCCCATCCAACCGTCCACGTGAATCCTTGAGGGCTCCCAGGGAGCCCTCTCTCTAGCCAATAGGCATCTTCAACCCTGGCCCAGTCAGTCTTCTGCCTCCAGACCTTGAACAAACTAGTGTGTCCTCCTGGGACCCTGAGCTGCCTGGCTCCTGTCTGTACCAGCTGTGGCGTTGGAGGTGGGGCCAGGCAGATGAGGATGAGAAAATACGAAAAATAGATGTTTGGGGAAAAGACTTTTTTAAGGAAATATGGGGGTGACTGTGAGGAGGAGACACTGAGAGTCTAGAAGGTCCTTAGGCCTCTGGGATGGAGTCAGGTTTGGGAAACAGGCCTGGAAATCCTCCTTCCCAGGGAAAGGCTCTGACTGGATGGCATCCAGGTGGCCCAGTGCCAGGCTTTCAGAAAGGTGCCCACCCCCCACAGGCACCCTTCTTCCTCCCCTCCCCCAGCCCCCGTGGATGCAGCAGTTCACACTGTATTTATTATTGTTCTCCCTCCCTGGGAAGAGCCTGCCAGCCTGGCAGGAACCGGCTGTCTCTTTGTGGGTGCCAGCATCGCCCCTTATCTCCACTCGGTCTCCTTGTGGCAGGGTCAGACCACTCAGGGGCTTGATGCAGGCCAAGGCCAGCCTGGGTCCTCTCATCCCTCAGCGGGAGGTGGCCCAGCAGGCCTCAGCTTCTCACCCATCACCCCTGCCCTGTGGTGGGCTACACCCAGGTGGGGGGGTTAATCCAAACAAACAAGCAGGGTGGGAAGGAGCAAGGACTCAGGGGGGCGCTGTCCAGGAAAATCTACATGGGGCCACCTCTCCACGCCAGTTGACACAAATTCTCATTACACTGGGGGAAAATAGTCAAAAAAGACAGCTGCTCAGGGTGGCTTGGCTATCTGCCATGGGCTGTAGGCCTCATTCATCCCAGCACTCACTCCCCTTCTTCCCCCGCCCCAGCCCAAATTCCAGAGGAAAGACCAGCAAGGCTCCGGGCTGTAGTCGCCTTTCAGTGTCTTGGAAGGAGCCCCCCCATTCCTCCAGCCACTAGCTTTCCCTCAGACTGGAGGCTGCGGCGTCGCAGGAAGATGCTCTTCTCTCCCTCAGGAGCCAGACACAAGTCCCAGACACAGACACACACATGCGTTCGTTCACACCCTCAGGAGCCACTCCACCTCTGCTCCCCTAGAGGGTCAAGGGGAGAGAAGGGAAGGGGGTGGGCCCCTCTGCACCCAGAGCATCCTCTGAAGGCAGTTGGAACTGGTCCAACACCTACCTTTCCAGCCTCACCCCATGTACCCTTTCCGGGTGCCACCCACCCCAGCTACAGTTTCCATCAGCAGCAGCCCCATGCGGCGCCTTACCTCGGCCCAGCAGCTGGGGTCCAGGCACTGCCTCCTCCCGACCTCTCCGGCTCACGGAGCTGCTGGCAGAGGACAAGTCTGAAAGATGCACTGTGCGCGCGTGCGTGTGTGTGCGTGTGTGTGTGTGTGTGTGTGTGTGTGTGTGTGTGTGTGTGTGAAAGAGATGCACAGGCAGGCGGCACCTCAGTCTCTCACTCACTCACACACGCCTTCCTGCTGACGTCAAGATGAGCAGGAGGGAGGGACTGGGATGGGAATTTGTACTCCCTGCTTAAAGGGACACAAGGCTCTGTTCCCTCTGTCCCAGACACCGCCTCCTGGACCAGGCAGTGATGGGTGAGTGGCTTAGCTACGGCTGTCAGAGCTTTAAAGCTTCTTGTTCTGGAAAGCGGCTTTTATTGCTGGGCCAAACTATAATTTGCCTTACCAGGCCAGGGAGCAGCTGAGGAATGCGGGGGGAGGGAGAGCTGGTGACTGGGCAAGTGCGTGCTGAGCTGTGTGTAAGCACACTCCAGGCAGGGGTCGTGCAGCTGTGAGCCAGACCCTCTGGGAACAAGCCAGGCTCCTAGGGACTCCCACACACCTGCTTTGGAACCTCAGTGACCCCAGCACAGGGCACTTAACTCTCCCCTCATATCCAGGAATAAAGAATGCGGCCATGTCACAGGGACTCATCTCTGGCACAGGTTAGGTTCTTGAGAGGGGCTTCTGAATCCAGTGAAAGAAATGGTAAGGAAGTAATGAATGAGCTTCTCTCTCTCTCTGTCTCTCTCTCTGTCTCTCTCTCTGTCTCTCTCTCTCTCTCTCTCTCTCTCTCTCTCTCTCTCTCTCTCTCCACACACACACACACACACACACACACACACACACACCACGTCTTGCTCACTCTTGAGGGGAGGGCTCAGATGGCATCCCACTTCACACAGCCCTGGCTTTGACTGTCATCCCAGGTTTCCCAACCTCTGACAAATCCTTATGAATACAGTCATCTCCCAAGATGCGAAGCATCAGTGAGCCCAGGACCTGGCTCAGAGACAGGAAAGACCAGCAAGCGACACCTCATCTCTTCCTCCTTCCTGTCTCTTCTCCTCAGTCAGCTTCCAAAGAAGTCTTCCCCTGGTGTCTCCTCAGTACTACTGAGGCAGGCCTAAAATAACGAGGAGGGGGCAGGCCTGGTGGCTCAGGCCTACAAATCCCAGTACTCAGGAGGGTGAGGCAGGAAGATTGCAATTCCAGGCTAGCCTGAACTATCTAGAGAGATCCAATCTCAAAAAGCAAATCAAGGGGCTGGAGAGATGGCTCAGCAGTTAAGAGCACTGGCTAATCTTGCAGAGGACCTGGGTTCTATTCCTGGCACCCACGTGGTAGCTGAGAACTGTCCTTAACTTCAGTTCCAAGGGAATCTGATGCCCTCTTCTGATCTCCAAGGCGTTGCATGACATGGGTGTACTTACATACATGTAGGCAGTAGTCATACACATAAAATAAAAATAATAAAACAAATAACTAAGCCAGATGTGGTGGTACGTACTTGTGATTCCTTGACTAAGATGGCAGGAATCAGGGCTGGAGAGATGGCCTAGAGGTTAAGAGTGCCGACTGCTCTTGCAGAGGACCTGTGTTCGATTCCCAGCACCCACATGGCGGCTGAGTCTTTAACTCCAGTTCCAGGGGAATCTGACACCCTCTTCTGACCTCTGAGACTTTGCATGACACAGGTGCACAGATCTACATGCAGACTTTCGTACATATAAAAGACTAATAATAAATAAAATTAAAAAAGAAGGCAGGAATCACTAAGATGATAACCCTGAAATTGAGGCTAGCCTAGGTTACATGGTAAGAACAAGTATCCAAAAAAAAAAGCCAAAGAGGTTTAAGAAGGCTTGTTGCTCTTCTAAGGGGACTGATTCAGTTCCCATTACACACATCTGGCAGTTCATATCTTCCTGTAACCCCAGCCCCAGGGGATCTTCTGGCCTCTGTGGGGACCCACACACTCCTGGCATAAACCCACAGACACATACATTCACATAAATAAAATTAAATTAGATCTTTATTTTTTATTTATTTATTTATTTTTGGTCTTTTTGAGACAGGGTCTCCCTGTAGCCCCAGCTGTCCTGGAACTCACTCTGTAGACCAGGCTGGCCTTGAACTCACAAAGATCTGCCTGCCTCTGCCTCCCAAGTGCTAGGATTAAAGGCATGCGCTACCACACCCGGCTGAAATTAGATCTTTTAAAAAACAAAACAAGCCTGACATGGTGGCGCACGCCTTTAATCCTAGCACTTGGGAGGCAGAGGCAGGCAGATCTTTGTGAGTTCAAGGCCAGCCTGGTCTACAATGTGAGTTCGAGGACAGCTGGGGCTACAGGGAGACCCTGTCTTGAAAAGACCAAAAGGGGCTGGAGAGATAGCCTAGCGGTTAAGAGCACCGACTGCTCTTGCAGAGGACCGGGGTTCGATCCTCAGCACCCACATGGCGGCTAAGAACCGTCTGTAACTCCAATTCCAAGAGAACTCCAGTTCCAGGGGAATCCGACACCCTCTTCTGACCTCTGCGGCATTGCACGACACGGGTGCACAAACCTACAAGCAGACAGTACATCCATACACATTCAAAAATAAATAAAATTAATAAAAAAAAGAAGATGAAGCATCATGAAAATTTCTGGTAAATGAATGGAACTGAAGATATTAATGTTAAGTGAAGTAACAAAAACACAGAAAAACAAACATCTAATGGGTATCCCTCATCTATGGATGCTACCACCAAGTACGTAGTTGTAAGGAAAACTGGGCAACATTAATGTTATATTCCTCTTGACCTGAAAGCAACTGTGCTCTTTATAATGTGAATCCCTTAACACATTCTAGAATTAACCTAACATTATTTTTTCAAGGTTTTGGTAATCTTTGTCCATGGGTGGAGGGCAATGTATGCATATTTTTGGAGTATAAAAAAATGTAAGAGAAAAATATCATCCTGAAATATTATTTTCAAATAACATGTAGTTTGTTTCTGATGACATATATAATTCCACTTTAAATATATATATTAATATATTAATGATATAATATAATGAATATAATGATATATATATATTATATATATATCTATATATATATATATATATATCCAAGTTTGGGGGAACACCAACAACAAAAGACTGGGACAAAGAAACTGACTGAAACTGAAGTTCCTCCTCAAACAATAATCCTTTGCTTTGAAGAAAACTTTGAAAAAACTCAGAAAAAGACGTATGAAGACAGCAATGGCAGAATGCATGAACTTGGGGTTTGGGGTGGGGGAATGGAAAGGGAAAATATTCTTAAATAGGAACTGAGAATGATGTGTGAAAAAATATTCAATAAAAAGTAAAAAAAACAAAAATTAATAAGGAGTCCGATCTATGGACAGCCATTCTGGAGGTTCCCAGTCTTTGAATTTGGGGGGAAAAAAGAGAAATTTTCCTCAGCTATTGTTTCCTATTGATTCCTATTTCATATTTATGTACAATTTACTGCTTTAATTTTTTAATATTTAATTTGTGCTTTATTTTTATGGGTATGAGTGCATTGCCAGAATGCATGTAAGCGCACCTATGTTATGCAATGCCTGTGAACGTCAGAGGAGAGTGATGGATCGTCTGGCAGTGGAGTTATGACCTGTTGTTAGCTGCCATGTGGGAGCTGGGAGTTGGACCTAGGTCTTCTGAAAGAGCCTAGTGCTTGTTAAATCTGCTGAGCCATTTCCTCTCTGGCCCCATTTTAAAACCATTTTTTTAAGTAAACTCAATGGGTTTAAATATATTGGTTTTAGTACACCTTTCCATCTTTTGTCTCCAGGACACATTTCTTCCTCATCCCAAATGAAAATATTCAACACTATCCTTTTCTCTCTTCAACACTGAGCTTCTAATAACTGCCCATTCTACACTATCATTGAATTTGTCTCATCTTACACAAATGAGTTTTCAAATGTCTAATACTGAACACCCTTTCAAATTTTCCTAAGACACCAATTTTAATAAAATATTACACTTACATATTTTTGTATCTTAGTAAAATGGACTGTAAAGTGAACACCATTTTCTTTCACTTTCCCCCTCTGACTTCCATTGGAATAATTTGGAAATACAATTGATTTGCCTGTGGGTATAGCTTAGTACACCAGCCTTCTCCTGCTAGCACTCCTGCCCTTTCCTTGGCTAACATTCCTCCCCACTCTTTTCTTCCTATGCTCCTCCCCCTACACCCCACTGCCTTTCCGCCCATCAAATGAGTGTCAACATGGCATCCTTTCCCAGCCCTGAGAATCTGAACTACACTGAGTCATGGATTAGAAGCTCCAGTGGACTGGTTGCAGGAATGCCTCTCCATTCTGACAGCTCCACACCAGGCTCCTGGTCACTCACTTGTAGTTCCTAGAAAAACAAGTCATATAGTCCAGAGTTCTCACCCAGGCTGGTTAGCTTTCAGGGGCCCCACCCTGGCCAGATGTTGGCCAGAGACCTGTGAGGATCAACAGACCTCAAAATCAAGTAACTCCAACATCTAAACCTGAAACCTTGGACCACTGGGCTTGGGATACAGATCTGTGACCCCAGCTCCTGAAAAGGCTAAGGAAGGAGGATAGAAATTTCGGGGCTAGCCCAGACTACAAAATAACTTTGAATTTGAGACTGAGCTGCTGGTAGTGGTGGCACAGGCCTTGCAATTCTAGCACTCTGCAGAGAGAAGAAGGCAAAGTTCTGTGAGTTTGAAGACAGCAGGTCTACACTGTGAGTAGAATCCATTTCTAATGTGTGAAATGAGATTTATATAAATCCCCAAGAATGCCATAAAAATAAAGAAAAAAGTAAAAATTAGTGGATATTATTTTACATTTTCCTGTGCTGTTCTTGAGTGTTTTCACTTTCCCATAAATAGTGTAGTATTAATGCAGATGGTGTTTTGATGGACTCCTTCAGATTTTCCATGTACATATTCATATTACTGGAAAACAATAGTTTTCTTGAATCTTTCTGGATTGGAATTCTTTCTATGTGCATTTATTTGTGCTGTTGTATTAGGAAGACCTACACCTCCCTCACAATACAGAATATAAGACTCGACAGAAAATATCCTTGCTTATTTCCTGCATGATTAAGTTGATGTCAAACACATTCTTTTGTATAAATACTTGACAGTGTTAAGAAGATCCCTTCCACTTGGACTTTACCCATTCCTTTAATAGAATGTACATTCTATTGTGAGGTGACTCATTCTCAAAATACCAATTAGGCACAGTTGGCTATCAATGATGGTAAAGAATTCTACAGTCTTAGTTGAATGTTATCCATTAGCTTTTGAACCAGAAGAGTCGAAATATCTTTCTGTAATTGTGGATTTTCCAGCTTCTTTTTGCAATTCCCAACAGTTTTTCTTTGTGCCTAAAGGAAGCTATCCAATTATATTCATAAAAACTTAGAATTATTATTTCCTCTTGATAAATCACATGTACCAGTAGGTACTGAACTTATTTATCTCAAATAACGTTTCCTTCATAAATCAAATTTATCTGATACAAATAGAGAACAATTCAATTTCTTTTTAATTTTTTATTATTTTTTATGTGTATGAATGTACTGTCTGCACTGTAGGTCTGTGCACCCGTGTCGTGCAATGCGAGGAGGCTCAGAAGAGGGTGTCAGATTTCCCCTGGACTGGAGTCAAAGACTGTTCTCAAGGCCACCCATGTGGGTGCTGGGGAATCAAAAACCCGGGTCCTCTGCAAGAAGCCAGTTGGTGCTCCTAACCGCTAGGCCACCTCTCCAGCCCAATTCAGAATTTCTTTTAAGAAACATTTTTATAGAGGGTATGTTGATTTGGTATCTCTCTCTCTCTCTCTTCTCCTTCTCTCTCTATATATAATTATATATATAGTATATATATTATAAATATAAGATAGAATAGATAGATAGATAGATAGATCTTTTTTTGGTCTTTTTTTTTTTTTTTTAATTATTTATTTTTGTTATGTGGATGAATGTATTGTCTGCAATCAGGTCTGTGTACCCGTGTCGTGCAATGCCCGCGGAAGTCAGAAAGAGGTGTCTGATTCCCCTGGACTGGAGTTTCGGAATTGGAGTTACAGACAGTTCTTAGCACGCCATGTGGGTCTGGGGATCAAACCCGGGCCTCTGCAAGAAGCGTCGGTGCTCTTAACCGCTAGGCTATCTCTCCAGCCCCTTTTGGTCTTTTAAAGAACAGGGTCTCCCTTTAGCCCCACTGTCCTGGAACTCAACTTTGTAGAACCAGGCTGGCCTTGAACTCAGAAAGATCTGCCTGCCTCTACCTCCCAAGTGCTAGGATTAAAGCAATGCGCCACCACGCCCGGCCTCTCTCTATATTTTTAAGTACAACACAGCCATTTATTTAGATGCTTAAAACAAATACAAAGGAAAAGAATATTCAGTGTGGGCTTCTTGTAGACAAAATATGGCTTACTACTTTTATTGACCTGCCAAAGATCAAGTTTTTAATTCAGATAAATAATTTTTTGAGTTTAATATGGTTTCTGAAGTGATTNAAAAAAAAAAAAAAAAAAAAAAAAGAAAAAGAAAAAGAAAAAGAAAATGGAGAATGGGAATGGGGAGTGAGGTTCTCCCACTTCAAAGGTTCGGGCTGGGATCCAGTCCTGTGTGGACCAGGCTAAGGCCAGGACCAAGGTTCGTCCCTTGCCATCCAGTGTCCTTCCTCAGAGGCCTGTTCCTGTCATTGGTAAATACAAGCCAGCAGCCAGGCACTGTGAATGAAGGAGCTGCTGCGATTTGAAGGAGTGTGAGGATTATCCCCCACTCGCTGCTAGGGCACAGCTGTTCATTCAGAAGTGAGCAGCCAAGGCACACCCACCCACCCACCAGCAGCTGAGTAACAAAGAAATCATCTGCTTGCAATGGGGCTTACGCGGTGGCTATTTTTGTGAAAAGCTGAGAATTCAAAAGCTTATCTCCTCGGAAGCCTTCCTCTCTGTGGAGGAGCAGAGAGGTGGGTGTGAGCCAAACAGTACCAGAATTCTAATTCTCACTCCTGATATCCAAGGTTAGCCAACCAATGGGGCCAGGCCTGGACACATATGATTTTGACCAAATTAATCCTTTCAAGTACAGAGAACCCTGTGGTACTTGTGCTGACTGACATGGTAGGAAGGAAGCCCCTTTAATCCCAGCACTGGGGAGGCAGAGGCAGGCAGATCTCTGTGAGTTCAAGGCCAGCCTGGTCTACATAGCGAGAGTTCCAGGCCAGTAAATTAGGATGGCCTTTCTTTTTTTTATGCTCTTTTTTGAGACAGGGTCTCCCTGTAGCCCCAGCTGTCCTGGAACTCAGACCAGGCTGGCCTTGAACTCACAAAGATCCGCCTGCCTCCCTAGTGCTAGGATTAAAGGCGTGCGCCACCACACGCGGCTAGGATGGCCTTTCTTTCTGCCCCCTCCCCATCACTTTTCCCATTTTCTCTAATCTAATTACTACCCTTCTGCCACACAAGATCTCTTCCAGTAGTTCTTTTTTTTAATTTTATTTATTTTTTGTATGTGTATGAATGTACTGTCTACATGTAGGTTTGTGCACCCATGTTGTGCAATGCCTTGGAGGTCAGAAGAGGGTCTCGGATTCCCCTGGAACTGGAGTTCTCCTGGAATTGGAGTTACAGACAGTTCTTGGCCGCCATGTGGTGTACCGTCCAGAGGTACGAATCATCGGAGGCGGACTGGGAATGAATCACTCATCTAACTTATTCTTTGTAGTTTCTTTTAATGGTACCATTTCCTTTTAACTTTTACAATTCTTTTTTTTTTTTAATTTATTTATTTGTATGAATGTACTGTCTGCATGCAGGTCTGTGCACAGAGGTCCAAAGAGGGTCTCAGATTCCCCTGGAACTGGAGCTCTCCTGGAACTGGACCCTCAGACGGTTCTCAGCCGCCATGTGGTCACTGGGGATCGAACCCGGGTCCTCTGCAAGAGCAGTCAGTGCTCCCAACCACTAGGCCATCTCCCCAGCCCTAACTTTTACAATTCTTTTTTTTTTTTTTTTTAAATTAATTTTTATTGATGCTTTGTGCATTTCATACATTTTTTCCAATTCAGTTCAG
>VZQC01009419.1:1616-73060 GCA_009823505.1 Rhizomys pruinosus
ATCTCTAGCTAAATTAACCAAAACCAAACAAACAAACAAAACCAAAAACAAATGGAAAAAGACCTCCGCGTATGCTCATGAATTAGGAAAATATATTAGTAACAATGTCATTTTACCCAAATGATATACAGATTCAACGCAATCACATCAATGAGTCCCTATGAGCTTCTTCAACAGATTTGAAAAAAAAACTACCGAATTCTATCAATGTGAAAAACAAAAGTCCCCAAATAGGCTAAAGCAACCTTGGTGACAAGATCCAAATACGGGGTGGGGGGGTTATTGCCCTACCAGACTTCAAAACTATATTACAAGGCCATAGTATAAAAGCAGCCTGGTACTGCACAAAAACAGACCAGTTGCCAATTAGAAAAAAATTGAAGTATCCAAACGTGAGCTACATAACAATTTCAGCCACCTCAATATTTGACAAAGGGCAAAAAAAAAAAAAAAAAACAAAAAAACAATGGAGGAAGAGTATGGCATCTTCAGCAAATGGTGCTGGCAAATTGACCATCATCTGTAGAAGAAACAAAATTAAACCCTTACATCTCACCTGTACAAAAAATCACTCCAAGTGATCAAAAATAACTCAACCATGACGCTAGAAACCTCTGAAAAAGTGTAAAAGAAAAATTTTGGCAACAAACTTACAAGAAAATACGGTGTAGGAAAAGACTTTCTAAATCAGACAGCGCGAACACAGAGATTAAGGTCAACCAATCGACCAATGGTGACCTTATAAAACTCAAAAGCTTCTGTCAGTGAAAGAAACAACACAGGAGGTGAAGAGGAAAACCACAGAGTGGAAAGGACAAATCCTTACAGTACACATCTGACAGAGCAGTTAATGTCAAGAATATATAAACTACTCAAAAAAACAAAGAAAAAAAAAAAAAAATAAAAAAAAGACAAAGAAACATAGGTCATTTTAAAAGAGAGTAAGGGGCTGGAGAGATGGCCTAGTCGGTTAAGAGTGCCGACTGCAGAGGAGAGTTATAAGTCACGGTACAGACGCTGTCATATTTAACAGGCGGGAAAATTGTAATTCATGGATTTATACCATATCTCAAACATGATGTCTATGCTAAAAGTAAACCTACCATAACTATTAGTGTGCTTAATACTATATATCTAATTGCTTGTTCTTCATTCAGTAGGATGAAAGGTTATTCCTGGGACAAACTTAGCCATGAACGAAACAGACCAGAATTGACCAATCCAATCACGACAGCTCCAGAAGAAGTGACTGTTTTGCTACTCGTCCACCTTGTGCCCCTTTCTAAACCTAGGGAACAACCTGCGGAAGAGAGGGGTTTGTCGGTTTGGTCAGAATGTAAGGCTGCGATTGGGGTTGAATGGTCGATGAAACTACAGCAATGTCTGTCTGGACCACTCATTTAATCAATCTTGATGAAACAAACAACCGTCACCCCCCAACTGGATGGTGGGGCTGTAGTGTTGATGGGGCCACAACAGCTCTGCAGATAGGTTTGCATGAAGGATGCTTGTACCTCATGGATTATCACTTCATAGCTAAAAATGAAAAACATAAAAAATGAGAGGAAAGAGATGCAGGAACGTTATGACGAATGCTTGATCTAGGGATGGGGTCGGGGTGGGGGGGGAAAGGGAAATAAGCCGAATGAACTGAATTGGAAAAATGTATGAATGACAAAGCATCAATAAAAACTACATTTAAAAAAAAAAAAAAAGAGTGCCGACTGCTCTTACATGAGGACCTGGGTTTGGATTCCCAGCACCCACATGGCAGCAGAGAACCGGTCTGAAACTCCAATTCCGGGAGAACTCCATTCCAGGGAATCCTGACACCCTCTTCTGCACCTCTGCGCGCATGCACACGTGGTGCACAACTTGCATGCAGACAGTTACATTGATAACATACAGAAATAAATAAAGTGCCGGGCATGGTGGCAACACACCTTTAATCCTAGCACTTGGAAGGCAGAGGCACAGGATCTCTGTGATGTTTGAGGTTCAGCCTAGTCTTCAGAGTGAGTTCCAGACAGGTGCAAAGCGTACAGGGTGATCTCCTGTCTCAAAAAGACAAAAAAAAAAAAAAAAAAAAAAAAAAAAAGATGGAGTAAAGAGCTGAACAGAGTCTTCACCAGTGAGGAAGATGGCTGAGAAACATCTTAAAAAGTGTTCAAAATCATTAAAAATTAAGGAAATGCAAATTAAAACCACTCTCAGATATCATCTCACTCCAATATGGCTAGCTAAGATCAAGAAAACAAAAGACCACAGATGCTGGAGGGGTTGTGGGGAAAGAGGAACAATCATCCACTGCTGGTGGGAATGTAAACTTGTACTATGAAAAGCAGTGTGGAGAACCCTTAAAAGACTTGGAATGAGCCTACCACCTGACCCACCCATACCAAAAGCAATGGATAATTTTCTAGATATGTTTGGCCAAACAAAGTTAAATCAAAATTGCATAAATAATATTAACAGAATAATAACACCCAAAACAGAGATTCAGTGATTAAATATTGCCCAACTGAAAAGAGCCAAGGACAAGATGGGTTCAGCGAAGTAATCTACCCAACCTTCAAAGAACTAACATCAATATACCTGATATTATTACATAAAAAGGAACACTCTCAAATTCTTTTAAAGAAGCAAATTTTACTCTGACACCAAAACTAGATAAAGACTCAACCAAAAATAAAGAAAATTTTAGCCCAATATCTCTTGAAAACATAGAAACAAAAATCATTACAAAATATTCACTAATGGAAAGAAGAACACATCAAAAGATTATAAACCATCATCAAGCTGGCTTCACCCCAGAGATGCAAGGACAGTTTAATATATGTAAGTCAATGAATGCAATCTGCCAAATAAACAGACAAGACAGAAACCACTTGATTATCTCATTGGACACAGAAAAGGCCTTTGACAATATCCAACACCCATACATCCATATATTCTCCATGACTTTTATCAGTGTAATACTTGTATTCTCAGCTACAGCAATAAGAAAATGAAAGAGACAAAGGGTATACAAATTGGAAAAGAATTCAAAGTACCCTTATTTGCAGATATAATTCTATTTATAAAAACCTTATAAACAGACTCCAGCATAGAATTCCTAGAGCTGATAAACTTTCAGCAAAGTCAGCAAAGTACCAAGATATAAAATTATCACACAAAATCATTAGTCTTTCTATGTACCAACAACAAATATATTGAGAAATAAATTAGGGAAATAATCCAATTCATGATAAGCCCCCTAATTACTAAATATCTTGGAATAAATCTAACCAAAAAAGTTAAGGACTTATATAATAAAATCTATAGGACATTGAAAAAGATACCAGAACACAGAAAGTCTCCTATATTCATGGATCAGTAAGATTAATATTGTGAAAATGGCTATCCTGTCAAAAGCAAACTGCAGATACAATGCCATCCCCATTGAAATCCCAACAAAATTCTTCACAGAAATTAAAAGGTAATCTCAGATTTCATATGGAAGCATACAAACCCCAGAATAGACAAAAAAAAGTCCCAAATAATAAGAGAACTGCTGGCAATATCACCATCCCTGATTTTGAAATATATTAAAGCTATAGTGATAAGAACATCATGGTATTGGCATAAAAACACACACATTGAACAAAGAGATAGGATTGAGGACTCATATTTAAGGCCACACACACCCTTATAGTCATTTGATTTTGTCAAGGGGCCCCCAAACACACATTGGACACCAGACAACATGTTCAATAAATGGTGCTGGTCAAACAGGATAGCTATATTTAGAAGAAGGAAAATAGGGCCCAATCTCTCAGCATGCACAAAACTCAACTCCAAATGGATCAAGGACCTCAGCATAAGACCTAGTATCCTTAAAAAGTTGGGAATACTCTGGAACTCATAGGCAGAAGAAAGGACTTTCTTTTTTTTTTAATTTTTTTTATTAATTTTATTTATTTCCGTATGTGTATGAATGTACTGTCTGCATGCAAGTCTGTGCACCCGTGTCGTGCAATGCCGCGGAGGTCAGAAGAGGGTCTAAGATTTCCCTGGAACTGGAGTTCTCCTGGAATTGGAGTTTCAGACGGCTCTCGGCCGCCATGTGGGTGCTGGGGATCGAACCCAGGTCCTCTGTAAGAGCGGTCGGCGCTCTTAACCGCTAGGCCATCTCTCCAGCCCCAAGAAAGGACTTTCTATACAGGAATCCAGCACAGGTATAAAGGCCAAAAATTGAGAAATGTGATCATATAAAACTATAAGTTTCTGTACAGCAAAGGGCACCATCATTTGAGTGAAGAGGCACCCTACAGAATTGGAAAAGTCATTACCAGCTACACCTCTGACAGGAGGTTAGTATCTAGAATATACAAAGAACTCCAAAAATCTGAATGACAAAAAATAAATACCTTAATTAAAAATTGGGGGATGGATCTAAGCAGAGAGTTCTTGAATGCTGAAACACAAATGACTGAGAAATACTTAAAAAGACATTCAACATCTTTAGCTATTATAAAAATGCAAATAAACACACTTTGACAAACTACCTTACCACAGTCAGAATAGCTAAAATCTTTAAAACAAACGAAGACAAATCCTGGTGAGTATGTGGGGAAGGGGGAAAACTTATTCACTGGTGGTGGGAGTGCACACTGGGCAACCATTATGAAAATCAGCATGTACTTTCCTCAAAAACCTAAAAATGAATCTCCCACATGATCTAGCCACACCTCTTGGGCACATACCCAGAAGACTTTGTATCCTATTTCAGAGACACTGGCTCATGTCCATCTTCACTGAGGCCCTATTCACAAAATCAAAGAAACTGAAACAACTTAGATGTCCAACAGCTAATGAATGGAAAATGAAAGTATGGTACATTTACACAATGGAATGTTAACTCAGCCGTTAAGAAGAACAACATTATGAAATTCATGTGTAAATGGATGGAAATGGGAACAGTCATCTTATCTGAGGTAGCTCAGTCTCAGAAAGAAAAATATTGCATTTTCTCTCTCATAAGTAGATGTTAACTTCCAATCTTTATATAGTCTGAGTTTCAACTGGAGAATCTATAGGGATTAGGAAATTAATAAGGTGCCATGTGAGGTGGTTTATGGGAGGAGCAATAGAATCCATTCATATAAATGGGAAAGACAAGTAATGGATAGGACAAGTTTAATGAGTGGAGCATGGGAGGGAAGGATTGAGGAGGGGGTAAAAGTAAGGATAACTAACAATAAACACCTTTTGAAAGAACCATGTGGAAACTTGGAATCTTCTCTCAATATATGCATATGCAACATAGAAAGAGATTGAAGATAGTTACCCCATAACAGAGTTCATTGGCTCTACCAGACTAGAAAATAAATAACTCAAATGTCAGGAATGGATTCCCTCTTTTGGAGATATTGAGCAGAAAGGGTTTAAGACTCTATTGTTGAAAACACTACATATCTGAGTCACATAACAAAGAAGAATAATTCAAGCAGATACTGACCTTAAAGCTACATTTCTGCTGACTAGCTTTCATAGTATTATAAGGGGATATGCATGCTACTGATAGAGAAAGGTATTGGAGTCCCCTACTATTAGTTGCTGGGGTTAATCTGTGCCTTGAGGTCCTGAAGAATTGTCTTTATAAAGTTTGGTGCACCAGAGTTTGGTGCCTATATATTCATGATTGTGAAGTCTTCATGGTTAATTGTTCCTTTGATAAAGACGTAATGGCCCTCTTTGTCTCTTTTGATTTCTTTTACTTTGAAGTCTATTTTGTCTGATATTAAAATAGCAACACCTGCTTACTTTTTGGTATCATTTGCCTGGAATATTTTTTTCCATCCCTTCACCTTAAGTTGGTACCTATCCTTGAGATTGAGATGGGTTTCTTGTAGATGGGTTGCATATAGATGGGTTTTGTTTCCTAATCCAATCTTCCAGTCTATGTGTCTATGTCATTTGATTGGGGAGTTTAGTTCATTAATACTTAAAGTTATAATTAAAAGATGCATGTTGCTTCCTTTCACCTTATTATCCATTTGCATTTTTAGTCTAGGTTTCTACTTCTGCAGTTATGTTTTTATTAGTTTCACTTTCTAGGTGCTTGGGGATAGGTGTTCCTCTCTTCTGTCCTTTGAATTGCTTCAAGTATTTTCTGAAGGGATGGTTTTCCGAACATGTATTCTATCATCTTGTTTATGTCATGGAAAATTTTTCTCTCTCCTTCAACTATAATCAACATTTGCTGGGTATAGTAACCTATGCTGACACCCATAGTCCTTTAACACTGGGAAAGCTTTCCTCCATGTTCTTCTTGCTTTCATGGTTTGCACCGAGAAGTCAGTTGTGATTCTGATGGGTTTTCAGCTTGTATGTGACTTGTTTTTCTTTTGTGGCTTTCAGAATTTTGTCTCTGTTTTTGGCATCTACCATTTTAACTATGATATGGCGTGGGAGTTTCTTTTCTGATCTTGTCTGTTTGGAGTTCTATGTGCTTCTTACATTTGTATGGGTTTGTCTTTTTTTAGTTTGGAGAAATTTTCATCTATTATTCTGTTGAAGATCTGATCAATACTATTCTCTTGAGATTCTTCTCCATCCTCTATTCCTATGATGCAGAGGTTTGATCTTTTCATAGTGTCCCGTATTTCTTGGTTGTCCACTTTTGTGTATTTTTAAATTTTTCATAATCTTTACTTGAGCTTTTTAGTTGCTCTGTGTTATCTTCCAGGTCTGATATTCTTTGTTCTGCTTCCTCCATTCTATTTCTGAGGCTTTTCCATTTCTTTCCTCTTGATTGGATGAGTGTTCTATTTCCTTTTTAATTTCATTCTGTGATTTCTTTAGTATTTCCACTTCCTTTTGGAGCTTCTCAATCTCTTCTTGGTGCTCCTTACTTTGCTGGTTGGCTTTCTTTTTCAGTGTTTCCACTTCATTCCAGAGTTTGTCATTTTCTCCCTCTAGTTCTTTCTGGAGTTTATCATTCTCTCCCTTTAGTTCTTTTAGAAGTTTGTCATTGTCTCCCTCTAGGTCCTTCTTGAGTTTTTTGTTCTCCTTAGTTCTCTGACTTGTTCTTTATATTCCTTAATTTCTCTGAATAGGTCTGAAATTGTTCCTCTAAGATCTGTTTCTTGGCTCACCTCCAGGGAGATCCCACTGTAGCAATCTCCTACAGGGTTGGTAGAGCTTGGTGTGGCATTACCCTGCACATTTCCCATGTTGTCCCTTCATCATGTCCCCAGCATGTGAGTTTCCCTTTTTTTGCCTGCGTTACAATGTGAATCACAAATGTCTTTTCATTGTGTTGATGGCTTGGTTTGCTTGCCTCCTTCAGAGGTCCTTTTTTTTCCTTTATTTTTCTCCTTGTTTATGGAGTGTTGACTTGTCTAGGTTTCAGGCTTTCAATTTTGTTTATATATTGGAAGTCTAATTCAACCTTCCCTAACTGTTCTGAATGTTCTCAAAAAATTCCACTTGGACACTCTCTCAGCAATTCCAGTTGGTGGGGGGGTGAGGGGGGATATGCCTGACTTAGCCCACTACTCTGTGCTTCAAGTGGTCCTGGCAAGTCTCTGACCTAACCACTGCACACTCAAGTCTCACAGTGGCAACAGGCCCAGTTTTAATACCAGCAACAAGAGTGACTTCACCTGGTCAGCCACACCCAACAAAGGTTTAACAGGCCCATGTTTGATCCCAGCTAGCAGGATGCCTTCACCCTGCCAGCCTTGCAAGACAAAGATTTAGCTATCCAACAAACCAAGTAATCAATACTCCAGTAACCCATGAGTAGATCTATCCAAAAATCTGCCTGGCTGAAGCGTCTGGCTCATACCTGTGTTTCAAGTGGTCCTGGCAAGTCCCTGACCAAACCACTGTGCACTTCAATACACCACTAAGACCATTGGACAGATAAACAGGATAGAGAATAAACAGAGAGACATCTGAACTGAATGATACAATACAGCAAATGGACCTCATAGACCTCTACCGAATATTCCATCCAAACAACAGATAATACACTTTCTATTCAGCACCCCACTGAACATTCTCCAAAATAGACCACATACCGGGACACAGGAAAAAAAAAAAACTCAACAAATACAAAAGATTGAAATAATCTCATGCATTCTATTAGACCACAGTGCAATAAAGCTCAATAGCAACACAAGGATAAGCCCTACAACCTACAAAAACACATGGAGACTAAACAACACTCTCCTAAATAATGAATGGGTCAAGGAAGAAATAAAGAAAGAAATAAAAGTATTCCTAGAAGTGAGTGACAATGATAATACAACACACCAAACCTATGGGACATTTGAAAAGCAGTCCTAAAAGGGAAGCTTATAGCCCTGAGTGCTTACATCAAAAAGCAGAAAGAGCACAAGTGAACGATCTGGCACTGCAGCTAAAAATACTTGAGAGACAACAACAAAGGAACTCTAAACACAGCATACAGGAAGAAATAACAAAAATTAGAGTAGAAATGAATGAAATTGAAACAAGGAAAACTATACAAAAAAAAAATCAATGAATCCAAAAATTGGTTCTTTGAGATTATAAACCTCTAGCTCAGTTAACCAAAAGAAAGAAGGAACAACTCCAAATCAAGAGAATCCATGATGAAAGGGGAAATATCACAACAGACAATGAAAAGATCCAGACAATCATACAGGAATACTTCAAAAACATCTACTAAGTTTGAAAACATAAGTAATGGATGAATATCTGAAATCCTGGGAATCACCAAAGCTCAACCAAGAAGAGATCGACAGCTTAAACAAACCAATAATATATGAAGAAATTGAAGATGTAATGAGAAACCTCCCAACTAAGCAAAGCCCAGGCCCAGATGGTTTCACAGCAGAATTCTTTTTTTTTTATTATTTATTTTTTTTTATTATTTGTATGTGGTTGAATGATTGTTTGGCATGCAGGTCTGAGCACCCTGTCGTGCAATCCGCGGTGGTCAGAAGAGGGTCTCAGATTCCTCCTGGAACTGGAGTTCTCCTGGAATGGAAGTTAAAAGACGTTCTGTAGCCGCCATGTGGGTGCGTGGGGATCGAACCCGGTTGCCTCTGCAAGAGCGTCGGTGCTCTTAAAACCGCTAGGCTATCTCTCCCAGCCTCCTCACAGCAGAATTTCTAATAAAACATTTCAAAAACCGTTATATTACATTTATAAACATTACAACATTATAACTAAGATATTATTATTTATATAATCTTTATATATATAAATTTACAATATATAATATATAGAAAAGATAACAACATTATATATTATATATATAACATATATAACAATTCAACATTAAACCACTTATTACTCAAAGTTGTTTAGAAGGATAAAAGCAGAGGGAATTCCCTCGCCCAAATTCCTTCTATGAAGCCAGCATCACTCTATTAACCAAAACCAGGCAAAGATACAACAAAAGGAGAATTATAGACCCATCCCCCTAATGAACACTCGCAGATGCTCAAAATCTAAACAGGATACTGGCAAATCGCTACAGACCCACACAAGAAGATCATCCATCAGACACAAGTTGGATTCATAACCAGAGAAGCAGGGATGGTTCACAACATACGAAAATCAATACATATCATCATACATGATAATGACTGAAAACAAAAATCATACCGCAGCCACCTCATAATCTCAAAATATTATGATGAGTCAGGAAAAAGCCTTTGAAAAAAATCAATCATTCCCTTCATCGCTTAAAGTCCTAAAGGGAATTGGGATTGGGGATCTTTCCTCAATGTAATCAAAGCCATATACAGGAAACCCACAGCCATATCACCTAAATGGGTGAAACTAATAGAAACATTCCCTTATAAGGTAGGAACTCCAGGCAAGGCTGGCCCCCATGTCACCACTCCTTTTCAATATACTGAGTGAAAAAGCTTGCTAGGGCAAGAGGCAAGAAAAGGAATTAAAAAGAGACCTAACTGGAAAAAGAGGAAGTAAAACTTTTTGGCTGATGATATGATTGTTAGACTTAAGGATGCTAAAAAGTCCACCAAAAAACGCCCAGAAATGATTAAGCAGCTTCAAATAAAGTGGGTAGGGATACAAAATTAATCTAGAAAAAATCAGTAGCCTATCTTTACAAAGCAGACACAAGCAATGAAAGAAGGAATACAAGGAGAACTTCCCACACACAATAGCCTCAAAAACATAAAATACCTAGGAAAAACCTAACATACAAAGTGCACCAAAGATTCTACATACAAAAATTTTTAAACCACTGAAGAAGGAAATTGAGAAAGACACAGAAGATGGAAAAATCCCATGCTCAGGGATTGGAAAATTAATATAGTGAAAAATTTCCATTCTATCCAAACTGTTGTACAGATTTTAATGCAATCCCAAGTAAAATCCTCAAGGTATTCTTCACACAGGCTTGGAAAAATAACTAATTATAAAAAAAAAAAAAAAAAAGGAAAAAAAAACAAGAGAAAAGCAACCCTGAAGTGAAAGAGCAATCACAGGGGGGGATCTCTGTGAGAAATGAAACTTTGTGTGTGGCTTAAAGCAGAACTTGTAGAACCTGTCCTGGAAGATTTCTGGTTTCTGATATCTCTGTGGGCATTGCAGAGTTATCTGTACAGGAAGATTGGTGATTTACAATGATTCTTGTTTGCCCTATACTCTGCAAATTCCAGCCCCTCCCTGAGGCATTGAGCAAAATGTCACACCTTAAGGTTACCGTTGCAACAAGCTGGAGCTCTGGCAGCCCCATGATTAGAACAAGGTGGCTCAACCCCTCCCTTCACCTGCCCCCCCCACTTCCTTGCCCAGAGCACAGAAGCCTTCAATAAAGAGACCTCACTACAGAAATTAACGGAGTTCTAGTCCCCCCCCCAGATCTCTGCTTGGTGTGAGTCTGCTCGTTTCCACAGGTGATCTCTTATGGTTTTTCCCTCTCCCGCTTCTTGTGAGGGTGGAAGCCTGACACTGTTCGGCCTGCAGGTCAGGAGACAAGTCCTGACTGACAAGAAGGAAAGAACAGCATAGTGGAATGCAATCACGCAGGTGACACAAAGATATTGAACAATGACATCTCTATTACCGAGCCTGAAACTATACTAAAAGGGCTATAGTCATAAAAACAGCTTGGTACTAGGCACAAAGAAACAGACCTGTTGACACAAATGGAAGCAAAAACTGAAGAGTCCTAAAACCTGAAGCACACTCCATTTCAGGGGCACCTATATTTGACCAAGGGGGCCAAGAAGAACAATGGAGAAAGACATGCATCTTCAACAAAATGCAGCAAATAATAAAAAGAAGAAAAAAATACAAAAAAAATAAACCCTCTACCTTCTGCCATGTACAAAAGTCAACTCCACAGATGTATTAAAAGACCTCAACGTGTAACCCCAAACTCTGAAGGCATTAGAAGAAAAAGTTGGCAGCAGACTAACAGACATAGGCATAGAAAGCTAAGCTTCCTAAATCAGAACAGGCAGCTGCGCAAGAATTAAAGGACAAGTACACCATCGCAAATGGGACTCTCATTAAACTATCAAAAGCTTCTGTACATCAAAGAAACAATCAAGGAAATGAAGAGAAATCCCACACGATGAGTGGGAGGAAACGCTTCACAACAGATACATCTGACAAAGCATTGATTGTCCAGCGTATATAAACTACTCGAAGAAGAACGTAAGAAGAAGCAAGAACGACGATAGAAGAAGAAGAAAAGAAGAAGAAAAAAAGAGAAGATATTCTCTCAACAAGATGATGGAAAGAAGCTGAACAGAGACTTCAACAAGTGAGGATTAGAGACATGGCTGAGAAACTCTTGTAAAAAAATGTTGTAACCTTTTTGCCTAACATTAGGAAATGCAAATTTAAAGACCACTTTAAGATATATCTCCCATCTAGTAAGACTGTCTAGATCAAGAAAACAAATGATACCAAGTGCTGGAAAGGTTGTGAGGGAAAGAGGAACATCCAATCCTTGCTGGTGGAAATGTAAACTTGTACAGCCACAATGGAAAGCAGTGTGGATAAAACCTTACCATAGGACTCAAAAATGAACCTAACACCTAACCCAGCCATCCACTCCTGGTATAATAGCACACAAGACTGCTCCTACTGCAAAGATACATGCCAAACGCATGTTTATTGAGCTCTCTTCACAAGAATAGGAAATTCTGGAACCAACCAAGGCCCCTCAAACTGGACGCGAGGTGGGATAGAGAAATGTGTACAATCTACACAATGGAATCTCTGGCAGCAGTAAAAAGAAAGACAACATCATGAAATCTTTGCCAAAGTAAAAAAGGATTGGAACTAGAAGATTTAAGGGTAGTGAAATAACACACTACCATTAAAACAATTGACAAATGGGGATCTCACATCTTGGATTGCTATGCTCAATTACCCAGTTGTAAATATTTTTTGGGGGGGTGATCATATTGGAAAGAACAACAAACAACACCAGCAACAGAAAAGACTGTCAGTCAAAAGAAATGACTGAAACTGTGAATCTGGTAGGTGGGAGAGTTGGGAGGGGGACGTGGTCTTATATTTGATTAAATGTAAATTTATTGAGTATGAGTTTTTAAGGTCTACCAAAATTTGCCACACTTAGTTCTACCATTTCTATGTGTATTTTCGGTTGTACAAAGCGTAAAACATTGTCTATCATAAAAAAAAAAAGAAAGAAAGTAAATTATAGCCAACCTACCATTTCCACTCATTGGAATATAATTGTTGTCCATTTGTTTTTTACTTACTAACTTTACCATCAACAACCTTTGGGATGGTACTTGTACATGTGTCCTGTAAGTTTTGTGTTGTACAGTTACATTTTTGTAACATTTTTCTTTTAACCTTGTAGGATAATTTAAAAAAATAGGAATTAAGTTTGCTTCCCCAGTTAACAATATACAGTCAATAATAAACAGCTTGGGGTAAATTTAATGAAAAATTTCCGCCTTGATTCCTACCGATAGGTATGTGTAATCAAAACTAGCTTTTTGACGATTGAGCCATCAAGTCCAAATCATAATCTAGATCAACCATCGGTGTAGACGTTCATACTATTACCTTTAGTCAACCATTTTTTCTTTACCCTCTTACAACCCTTTGGACACGGTTTGCATGGTCCCAACCGGTCACCACCCGTACCTAACTTACTACCTATCTGGCTGCCGCAGAAACCGCGTTTTAATGCAGTATGCCTTGTAGCGGTAACCAGAGAAATAGCCCAATGCAAGAATATGGGCCCTCTAAAAAATTAAAAAGGAAGAACAAATGCCTCAACTGCTAAGGACATCAAAGCAATGCAATGTGGATCCTATTTGTAACAACCTGTTTATAAATAGTGCCTAATGAACCTTACCTCACAGGTGCTTGCGATTTTTATAGTAATGAGAGACATTTCTTACCAATACCCTATCATTATCACTACTGACCCCACAAAACAATGATGGTAAGAAGTCTTCCCTCGAACTGTCAGACATTAGAGCCAACTTGTTTAATCGGCAATCTCATAAAAACCTGTATAACTGCTTTCCTTTAATTGACTGATACATAGGAACTGTGAAAGGATATTCTCTTTCAGACCAAATATAATACTAAAAGTCTTTAATAGCTGATTGTAATTAAGCAAAATATATTAGTACAGGAGAGCTCTGATATTTGTGGACAAGGAATGTTGACTATGGGATCCAAGCCCCCAAAAAGTTAAAGGCTTTTTGCCTAAATACGGCGTATAACCTCAAAAAGAGAGGTGGTAAGAGGCCCTGTGTCAAGACCTGGTGTAAATATGGGAAAGATGTATTGAGACCACACACTTGCAATGTGGCTAGTGTGGTCTGCTGGAATGCCCAGAGAGTGTTTACCAAAGGCCACTTGTGGGAGTTTATGAATTCTCTGGCTGGATGAATGTCAAAAGCTTGAAAGAAACCTCTCAAAAAGTTGGTGGAGGAGCCGACTTGATATAATTGTGTCTTGAAATGCTTGGGCTTGGGTAGGAAACTTGCAGAGTTTAGACTAAGACACTCTTCGCCCTTGATTGTTTAGACTTAGAATAAACACAAAGTAATGTGTTAGACATATTTTAGCTGAAAGAAAAACCCAATGTCACTATCTGTCTCTCCCTGTTTACTTTCAATTTTTCTCATCATGGCTAGGCCTGCTAGAAACCTGGATTCTGTTTCACACCCCTGAAGCCTTCCTTGTATCTAGCACATATACATTGTGTAGCGTTCTGTAATTGTCCTTAAGGAAAACCTCTGCCAACCTGTTGAGAGATATAAAGCTTAAGATTCAGAAAAAACCTTTGTCAGGACCTCCTTCTAGTTGGGTTGCCCATGTCCTACAATCCAGATGGGTGTCCAGGTCCCGGAACCCTAGAGTTTCCATTCACCACTAAATCAAAAGCAAATATTGGTCTCCTTGAGTCAAGCAAGACTGCCTCATCATGAGCATCAACGCTACACCTGCCCTGCCTGGAAATACTGTGCAGCAGTGGCAAGCCATTGGCTGTAATAGTTCCCAAATGCCAATTGGCTAGTTAAGCTCTCTCCTTGGAGAAATAATTCTGGCAATGGCTCATCAAGTTTACACTCTAGTGGTCTAGGAAGAGTGTTATAAGCCACAGTAAGACCTTGTCTATTATTAATACAGAAAGCTATAGTTCACTAGATTAGACATACCATCCTAAACATCTGGGTCTACACCAAAATAAGCTACCATAACAATAATAATATCTGTTAAAAATATGCCTATATTCTAAATTGCTTGTGCTTCATCGGATTAGGTAGATTAAAAGTTGTGATTCCTGGTAAACTGCCAAACCATGAAAGGAAACACGCAGTGAACTGAGCAGAGATCCAAAATGACCATCTCCAGAGAAAGTAGACTGTTTTGCTTCTCAACCCACTTGTGCCCCATTTTCTTAAAGCTAAGGGAACAATCTGTGGAAACAGGGGGCATGGTAGAATTGTAAGGGGCTGTTGTGGTGGTTTGAATAATGAGTGTCTCCCCATAGGCTGTAAGTATTAATTCAGACATTTGTCTCCATTTGTGTGGCGCTGTTTTTGGATCTTAGAGCTAATAAAGGAAGTTGGATGTCATGGGAAGAACAGGCACGGCTAATGTGAGTTTAACAAAGCCATCATGGTCTACGTTCTCTCATCTGTTCTGTGCTTTTTGGTGGCATGTGACCCATTTTTTTAGCTGCTCCCGTCCAGCCGCATGCCTCCCCGCCCCACATGGAACCTCTCATTTCACTGGAAACGGCATCATAAGTCTCAATAAACTTCCGTCTTGTTATAAGTTCCTTTGCTGTCGTGGTGCCTTTTCACAGCAACAAAAAAGTGACTAATACAAGAAACTAATTTGGTACCGAGAGTAGGGCTGGTTGGCCTGTGAAGCACCTGCATGTGGATGTTTGAAGAAAAGACTTAGGGATTTTGGGCTAGAAAGCTGTGACTACTGTAAGCAGAGCTTAAAGAAAGGGCCATTCTAGTGGAGGCACCTGGAAGAAAGCATGGCTTGAAAGATGTGGTTCCAGAGGGAAAATAAAGTCTTAGGCAGTAACTGGGATATTTGGATAAAGAGTCTGGCAGCAGTTTGCCCACAGCCAAATGCTTGCCTGATCTAAGTTGAAAAACAATGGACTGATGTCCTTTGGGAGAGGATATTTCAAGACAGCCTAATGTAGGAATGGTGGCGTGGCTTTTAAAATGGTGAATATTGTTCAGATCTACAGTGAAAAAAGCAATATGGTGCAGAAGATAAATGCAGAATGTACAGTTTGGATTGATAAACTGCACTAGGAAGATTAAAGGTGGGGGCCAAAGATGTGAAAGAGAGCTCCCTTTCATAAGGAAAGATAAAGCAATCAAGGGAGAGGCCTGGAGATTTACAGTAAACAAAAAGAATCAGTACTTCAGGGCAAGACCACACTCAGCTAATCCTCCATTTTAAAGAATACTAAAGAAGTTTTCCTCAGCATGTGGGCAGAGAAAATTGCAAGTGGTTTAAACGTAGGCCAGGTTCCATCACAAAACTTGCAGCCAACTCAATGTCAGTTCATGTTTGGTGCTGGCTTTAGAGGTATGAAGTTATGCATAGAGTGAAGGTCATCATTCCTCCCGGGTTTCAGAGGATGCTGCCAAGGTCAGGCAGAAGCCAGCAGGGGNCCAGCCCAAAACACAAGTCTTTTAAATAGCAGGGGGGAGCGGGGGTCGGGGGGAGATGGCTCAGTGGGTAAAGGCACTTAATCTGCAGACTTCGACCCCTGGAATTCAGATGGTGGAACACACATATATATATATATGTGTGTCTTTTTTATTTTAAATTATATATATATAATTATATATATAATTTTATATATATAATTATATATATAATTATATATATATAAACAACATTATATATTATATATATAACATATATAACATTCAACATTATAACCATTATTACTCAAGTTGTTTAGAAGGATAAAAGCAGAGGGAATTCCCCCAAATTCCTTCTATGAAGCCAGCATCACTCTATTACCAAAACCAGGCAAAGATATAACTAAAAAGGAGAATTATAGACCCATCTCCCTAATGAACACAGATGCCAAAATTCTAAACAGAATACTGGCAAATCGCATACAGACCCACATCAAGAAGATCATCCATCATGACAAAGTTGGATTCATACCAGAAATGCAGGGATGGTTCAACATACGAAAATCAATAAATATCATCATACATATAAATGGACTGAAAAACAAAAATCACACCATCATCTCAATTGATGCAGAAAAAGCCTTTGAAAAAAATCAATCATCCCTTCATGCTTAAAGTCCTAGAGGGAATTGGATTGGAGGGATCTTTCCTCAATGTAATCAAAGCCATATACAGGAAACCCACAGCCAATATCATCCTAAATGGGGAAACTATAGAAACATTCCCTTTAAAGGTAGGAACTCAGCAAGGCTGCCCCCCATCACCACTCCTTTTCAATATACTGCTTGAAAAGCTTGCTAGGGCAATAAGGCAAGAAAAGGAAATTAAAAGAGATCTAACTGGAAAAGAGGAAGTCAAACTTTTTGGCTGATGATATGATTGTTAACTTAAGGGATGCTAAAAATTCCACCAGAAAACTCCCAGAAATGATTAAGAGCTTCAGTAAAGTGGTAGGATACAAAATTAATCTAGAAAAATCAGTAGCCTATCTTTACAGCAACAACAAGCAACTGAAGAAGGAATACAAGGAGACCTTCCCACACACAATAGCCTCAAAAACAATAAAATACCTAGGAACAAACCTAACCAAAGTCACCAAAGATCTCTACAACAAAAATTTTAAACCACTGAAGAAGGAAATTGAAGAAGACATCAGAAGATGGAAAAACTTCCCATGCTCATGGATTGGGAAAATTAATATAGGAAAAATGTCCATTCTATCCAAACTCTTGTACAGATTTAATGCAATCCCAATTAAAATCCTCAAGAGTTTCTTCACAGGCTTGGGAAAATAATCCTTAATTTCATTTGGGGAAAACAAAAGACCCCGAATAGCAAAAGCAACCCTGAGTGAAAAGAGCAATAGAGGGGGGATCTCTGTGAGAATGAAACTTTGTGTGTGGCTTAAAGCAAGAACTTGTAAGACCTGTCCTGGAAGATTTCTGGTTATCTGATATCTATGTGGGCATTCAGAGTTATCTGTAACAGGAAGATTGGTGATATTACAATGATTCTTGTTTGCCCTATCTCTGCAAATTCCAGGCCCCTTCCCTTGAGGCTTTGAGCAAAATGTCACACCTCTAGTTACCTGTTGCACAAACTGGAGCTCTGCAGCCCCCTGATTAGAACCAAGGTGGCTCACCCCTCCCTTCCACCTGCCCCCCCACTTCCTTGCCCAGAGCACAGAAGCCTTCAATATAGAGACCTCACTGACAGAAAATTAACAGAGTTACTATTCCCCCAGATCTCTGCTTGTGTGAGTCTGCTCGTTTCCACAGGTGATCTCTTATGGTTTTTCCCTCCCGTCTTCTTGTGAGGGTGAAGCCTAGACACTGTTGGCCTGCAGGCAGGAGACAAGTCCTGGAACTGACCCAAGAAGGAAAGAACAGCATGTGGAATGCGATCACGGGTGACACAAAGATATTGAACAATGACAGATCTCTATACCAGCCTTGAAACTATACTAAAGGGCTATAGTCATAAAAAACAGCTTGGTACTGGCACAAAAACAGACCTGTTGACCAATGGAGCAAAACTGAAGATCCAAACCTGAGCACATCCAATTTCAGCCACCTGATATTTGACAAGGGGGCCAAGAAGACACAATGGAGAAAAGACAGTATCTTCAGTAAGTACTGTTGGCAAAACTGGATAACCACTTGTAGAAAAATGACATTAAACCCCTACCTCTTGCCATGTACAAAAGTCAACTCCAGATGTATTAAAGACCTCAACGTGTAACCCCAAACTCTGAAGGCATTAGAAGAAAAAGTTAGCAGCAGACTACAAGACATAGGCATAGGAAAAGACTTCCTAAATCAGACAGCAGCTGCGCAAGAATTAAAGTCGACAATTCACAAATGGGACCTCATTAAACTCAAAAGCTTCTGTACATCAAAAGAAACAATCAAGGAAGTGAAGAGAAATCCCACAGAGTGGGAGGAAAGCTTCACAACAGATACATTTGACAAAGCATTGATTTCCAGCGTATATAAACCTACGCGAAGAAAGAAGAAGAAACGAGAAAGAAGAAGAAGAAAGAAGAAGAAAAGAAAGAGAAATGATTCTTCAAGATTGGAAAAAGCTGAACAGAGACTTCACAAGTGAGGAATTAGAGATGGCTGAGAAACATCTTTAAAAATTTTTCAACTTTCACTAACAATTAGGAAATGCAAATTAAAACCACTTTAAGATACATCTCCCATCTAGTAAGACTGGTCTAGTATCAAGAAAACAAATGATACCAAGTGCTGGAAAGGTTGTGGGGAAAGAGGAACACTCATCCTTGCTGGTGGGAATGTAAACTTGTACAGCCACAATGGAAAGCAGTGTGGAAACCCTTAATGGACTCAAAATGAACCTACACCTAACCCAGCCATACCACTCCTGGGTATAAAGTCCCACAAGACTTGCACCTACTGCAAAGATACATGCCAAGCATGTTTATTGCAGCTCTCTTCAGAATAGTGAAATCTGGAACCAACCCAAGTGCCCCTCAACTGACGAGTGGGATAGAGAAAATGTGGTACATCTACACAATGGAATCTCTGGCAGCAGTAAAGAAAGACAAACATCATGAACTTTGCCAGTAAAAAAGGATGGAACTAGAAGATATTAGGGTAGTGAAATAACACACTACCATTAAAACAATTGACAAATGGGATCTCACATCTGTGGATTGCTAGCATCAATACCCAGTTGTAAATATTTCTTGGGGGGGTGATGCATATTGGAAAGAACAACAACAACACCAGCAACAGAAAAGACTCATCAAAGAACTGACTGAAATGGTGAATCTGGTGAGGTGGGAGAGTTGGGAGGGGGACGTGGTCTATATTTGATTAATGTATATTTATTGATATGAGTTTTAGTTCCAAATTTGCCCCAGACTTTGTCTCCATATTTATTAGTATTTTGGCTTAGTAAGTAAACATATGTCTATAAATGAAATTGGTAACAGGTTATTATAACTCCATTTACTATTGGAATATATTGTTGTTCCATTTTTTTTTACTTACTATTTACACAACAACTTGGGGTGTACTGTATCATGGGTCTCTGATAAATTTTGTGTTGTACAGTTCATTTTTTGTAACATTTTTCTTTTACTTGTAGGATAATTTAAAAAAAGGAATTAAGTTTGCTTCCCCAAGTTAACAAATACAGTCAATAATAAACAGACTTGGGGTAAATTTAATGAAAATTACCGCCTTGATTCCTACCAGATAGGTATGTGTATCAACAACTAGCCTTTTTGGATTAGCAAAGCTCAAATATAATCTAGATAAATGGTGTCAGGTTATTTTACCCCTTTGTCATTTTTTCTTTCTTAACCCTTTGGGAGGTTTGCATGTCCCAGGTCCACGTACTACTTCACTACTTTGGCTGGAGGGCTAGATGCAGTTGCCTTGTGCGGATATGTACCAGAGAAATACCCAAGCAAGAATTTGGCCCCATCAAAAACATTAAAAAGGAAGAAAGTCCTCAGACTGCTAAGCATCAAAGCACATATGTGGATCCTATTTGTAACAACTGTTTATAATGTCCTAATGAACTTACCTCAGGTGTTGCGATATTTTTAGTATGAGGAGACTTTCTTACCATCCTTTTCTCTACCAGAAAACAATGATGGTAATGAAGTCTTCCCGAATGTAGATTAGAGCCAACTGTTTATGGCAATCTCATAAAACCTGTATAACTGCTTTCTTTAATTGACTGATGATACATAGGAACTGTGAAAGGATAATTCTCTTTCAGAGCCAAATATAATACTAAAAGTCTTTAAAGCTGTTGTAATTAAGCAAAATATATTAGTACAGGAGAGCTCTGATATTTGTGGACAGAGCGAAATGTTGACTAGGGATCCAAGCCCCCCAAAGTTAAAGGCTTTTTGCCTATAAACAGTATACCTGCAAAAAGAGAGGTGGTAAGGCCCTGCTGTCAAAGACCTGGTGTAACATGGGAAAGATGTATTGAGACCACACATCTTGCAATTGTGGCAGTGGTCCTGGAATGCCAGAGAGTGTTACCAAAGGCCACTTGTGGGAGTTTATGAATTCTCTGGCTGGATGAATGTCAAAAGCTTGAAAGAAACCTCTCAAAAAGTTGGAGGAGCCGACTTGTATATTGTGCTTGAATGCTTGGGCTTGGTAGAAACTTGCAGAGTTTAGCTAAGACTCTGCCCTTGATTGTTTAACTTAGAATAAAACACAAAGAAGTGTTAGACAATTTTGCTGAAAACCCCAATGTCACTTTGTCTCCCTGTTTACTTTCATGGCTAGGCCTGCGAACCTTGGATTCTGTTTCACCCCTGAAGCCTTCCTTGATCTAGCACATATACACTGTGTAGCTTCTGTAATTGTCCTTGGAAAACCTCTGCACCTGTGAGAGATATAAAAGCTTAAGATTCAGAAATAAACCTTTGTCAGACCTCCTTCTAGTTGGTTGCGCCATGTCCTACATCAGATGGTGTTCCAGGTCCACGGAACCTAGAGTTCCATCACACACATAAATCAATAAGCAAATATTGGTCTCCTGGAGTCAAGCAAGACCCCCATGAGCATCAGCTACAACCTCACCTGCCTGGAAATACTGTGCAGCAGTGGCAGCCATGTGCTGTATAGTCCCAAATCCAATTGGCTTTAGCTCTCTCCTTGGAGAAATATTCATGGCTATGCCACAAAGTTACATCCTCTAGTAGTTTAGGAGATGTTATAAGCCACAAGTAAGACCTTGTCTTATTTACAGAAAAGCTATAGTTCATGGATTGACATACCATCTAACATCTGGGTCTATACCAAATAAGCTACCATAACATAATAATTAGTACTGTTTAAAATGCCTGTATATCTAATTGCTTGTGCTTCATTAGTAGAATTAAAAGGTATTCCTGAAAAACTGCCAACCCATGAAAGGAAACAGCTGAACTGAGCAGAAAAATCCAAAATGACATCTCCCAGAGAAAGTAGACTGTTTGGCTTCTCAACCCACTTGTGCCCCTTTTCTAAAGCTAAGGGAACAATCTGTGGAAACAGGGGGCATGGTAGAATGTAAGGGGCTGTGTGGGTGGTTTGAATGAGTGTCCCCCATAGGCTGTAAGTATTAACTCAGACATTTGTCTCCAGTTAGGTGGCGCTGTTTTTGGATCTTAGCCATGCTATAGGAAGTAGATGTCACTGGGGGGCAGGCTATGTGAGTTTAACAAAGCCTCATGTGTCTACAGTTGCTCTCTCTGCTTCCTGTGCTTTTTTGTGGATGTGACCCATTTTTTGCGCTCCGTCCAGCCGCCATGCCTCCCGCCACATAGGACCTCTCATTTCCCTGGAACGCCACTCATTAAGTCAATAAACTCTCTTTTTATAAGTTCCTTGTTGTCGTGGTGCTTTGTCACAGAAACAGAAAAAGTGACTAATACAAGTAATTTGGTATCCGAGAGTGGGCTGTTGGCTGTGAAGACCTGACATTGAGATGTTTGAAGAAAAGACTTAGGATTTTGGGCTTAGAAAGGCTGTGACTACTGTAAGCAGAGCTTAAAGGAGGGCCATTCTAGTGGAGGCCCTGGAAGAAAGCATGGTTGAAAAGATGTGGTTCCAGGGAAATAAAGCTTAGGCATAACTGGGATATTTGGATAAAAGAGTCTGGCAGCATTTTGCCCACAGCCAAATGCTTGCCTGATGCTAAGTTGAAAAACAATGGACTGATGTCTTTGGGAGAGGATATTTCAAGACAGCCTAATGTAGAAATGGTGGCGGGCTTTTAATGGTGAATATTGTCAGATCTACAGTGAAAAAGAGCAATGGGCAGAAAGAAATGCAGAATGTACAGTTTGGATCTGAAAACTGCACTAGGAGATTAAAGGGGGGGCCAAGCATGTGAAAGAGAGTCTCTTTCATAAGGAGATTAAAGCAATCAAGGAGAGGCCTGGAGATTTACAGTAAACAAAAGAATCAGTACCTTCAGGGCAAGACACACCAGCTAACCTCCAACAAGTCCAGGCAGCAGAGAAAATGCAAGTGTGTTTAAAAGGCCAGGTTCCATCCAAATTGCAGCCAACTGGCATGTCATTCATGTTTTGCTGCTTTAGAGGATGAAGTTTTGCAAGAGTGAAGGGTTCATTCTTCTCCACGGGTTTCAGAGTGCTGCCAAGGTAGGCAGAGCACAGAGGGTGTTCCTGCATAAAACGAAGGCCCTAATAGGCCATTGCATGAAGCTAGTGAATGTGAGTCTGGTTGGCAGCTGAGAACCACAAGAAGACATTCGAGTGCCAGAGTTGTGAGATATTTTACCAAGGAGAGTGATTATTCAGGGATGGTACGCCTTAGAAGAGATGTATGTGCAAAGAAACTGGAAGAGAGCACCTAAACCTTTGAATAACGTCCCAGAAGTGCACTGGAGCTACAATGGACTTGGCGTTTGCCTTGTCTGTTTGTTTTGTCTTGTTTTGTCAGTATTTCCTCAACTATGACCTCTTTCTATTCCCTCCCCTTTTGGAAAGTGGAATATGTGTGGTTCGGTTCCACTTGTATGTTGGGATGTATGTAATATTGGGCCTTTTGATTTTATCAGGAGCTTTACAGTTTAGAGATTGGCCCGTGGTCTGCAGAAGAGATTTGGACGTGGACTTTGAATGGCATAACTGGACAAGGCTATGGGAACCTTTAAAGGTTGGACTACTGGAATAGGCATTTGGCATTTTTATGGTCAAGAGCCCGTATGGGGCCAGGGAGTGGAATTGTGGGTGGTTTGAATAGTGTCCCCCATGACTCTAGGTACATGGACACTGTCTCAGTTGGTGTGCGCTGTTTTGTTAGGAGGTCTCTGGGAGGGTGGATGGCACATGCTAGAGTAAAGTGAGTTGTTGGGGCAGGCTTAGGAGTTTTTAACAAGCTTTGTGTTCTTCATCGCCCTCTCTCGCTCTGGTGCTGACTCTTTGCGAGATGTGACCCTTGGCTTGCTGCTCCAGCCACCATGCGCTCTTCCCCGGCCATGGCCGTCCTCGCCCACAATGGAACCCTGGAAACTGCGCAAATTCGTAAACTAAATAAACTTTCCTTTTATAAGTTTCCTTTGTCATGGTGCTTTAACACAGCAACAGAAAAGTGAAGTAAACAGGCTGCGATTGGGCGGTAATTATTGAAACTAACAGAAATATGAGATACTGGAACTCTTATTTGTACAACATGCTTAGTACATATACAGCTCCCCCAGCTGGACAATTGCAGGACCGGTGGGTTGGATAGGTTGGGCAATAGCTACCTTTGCAAATTGTTTTTATGAAGGAAGCCCTTGTATTCATTGTGTTATTAAATTATTATTTTTAAAAAATGATTAATAAGAAGCAAATAATTAATTAATTTTAAAAAGAGAGAAAGATAACCTACACCTTTCCCAGCTCTGTGAACCCGTGAGCTACAGTGGCAACTGGCTTGGCTAAAATATGTCCCAATGGTGCAATAGTGGCACACAATATATGGGAGTAACAACATCACTTCTAATTGGATTAAGTCTGCTTCACGAACAATATCCATAACTGACAACTGGCTACAAGGCAAAGAACCTGGGCCTAGACAAACCACCAGGGCCATAGGGTTATATTCTACGACATCATTCGCTAAATAGCTAATATTAAACTGATTCAATGATTTATTGTGTATATCTAAGTCCCCAGTTTAGAAGAAAAAGTTGGCAGCAGACTACAAGACATAGGCATAGGAAAAGACTTCCTAAATCAGACAGCAGCTGCGCAAGAATTAAAGTCGACAATTCACAAATGGGACCTCATTAAACTCAAAAGCTTCTGTACATCAAAAGAAACAATCAAGAAAATGAAGAGAAATCCCACAGAGTGGGAGGAAACCTTCAACACAGATACATTTGACAAAGCATTGATTTCCAGCGTATATAAACTACTCGAAGAAGAAGAAGAAGAAGAAGAAGAAGAAGAAGAAGAAGAAGAAGAAGAAGAAGAAGAAGAAATGAATCTCTCAAAAGATGGAGGAAAGAGCTGAACAGAGACTTCACAAGTGAGGAATTAGAGATGGCTGAGAAACATCTTTAAAAATGTTCAACTTCACTAACAATTAGGAAAATGCAAATTAAAACCACTTTAAGATATCATCTCCCTCTAGTAAGACTGTCTAGGATCAAGAAAACAAATGATACCAAGTGCTGGAGAGGTTGTGGGGAAAGAGGAACACTCATCCATTGCTGGTGGGAATGTAAACTTGTACAGCCACAATGGAAAGCAGTGTGGAGAACCCTTAAAGGACTCAAAATGAACCTACCACCTAACCCAGCCATACCACTCCTGGGTATATAGCCACAAGACTCAGCCTACTGCAAAGATACATGCACGGCCATGTTTATTGCAGCTCTCTTCAGAATAGTGAAATGCTGGAACCAACCCAAGTGCCCCTCAACTGACGAGTGGATAGAGAAAATGTGGTACATCTACACAATGGAATTCTATGCAGCAGTAAAAGAAGACAACATCATGAACTTTGCCAGTAAATGGATGGAACTAGAAGATATTATGGTAGTGAAATAACACACTACCATTAAAACAATTGACAAATGGGATCTCACATCTCTGGATGCTAGCATCAATAACCCAGTTGTAAATATTTCTTGAGGGGGGTGATGCATATTGGAAAGAACAACAACAACACCAGCAACAGAAAAGACTGCATCAAAGAACTGACTGAAATGGTGAATCTGGTGAGGTGGGAGAGTTGGGAGGGGGACGTGGTCTATATTTGATTAATGTATATTTAATTGATATGAGTTTAACAGGTATCCAAATTTGCCCAGACTTTGTCTACATATTATATGGTATTTTAGGAGTTAGTAAAAGTAAAAATGTCTATATTAAATGATATTGGTTAACAGGTTTTAATAAAAATACATTTAAACTAATTGGAAATATAAATTATTGTTCACATTTGTTTTACTTATAATTTACATAACAACAACTTTGGGGTTAGTGTATACAAATGGTCTCTATAATTTTTGTGTTGTACAGTATCATTTTGTAACATTTTCTTTTACTTGTAGGATAATTTAAATAAAGGAATTAAGTTTGCTTCCCAAGTTAACAATATACAGTCAATAATAAACAGCTTGGGTAAATTTAATGAAAAATTTACACCTTGATTCCTACCGATAGGTATGTGTAATACAACTGCCTTTTTGAGATTCAAGCGTCAAAAAATATAAATCTAGAATAAAAAATGGTGATAGAGTTATATATTAAACCTTTAGTCAAATTTTTCAATTTAAATCTTAAAACTTTGGGAAAAGGTTTGCATGTTCCCAAAGGTCAAAACGTCACTAACTTAATGGCTGAGAAAGAAAAGATAGAGTTTTGCATTGTGCAGGATATACCAAGAAATACCAGCAGAGAAGTTGGCCCATCTAAACATTAAAAGGAAGAAAATCCTCAGACTGCTATAGGCATCAAGCATCACTGTGGATCCTATTTGTAACAACTGTTTATAATGTGTCCTAATGAACATTACCTTCCAGGTGTTGCGATGTTTTAGTATGAGAGACTTTCTTACCTCCTTTTCATATAACAAAGAAAAACATGATGGTAATGAAGTCATTCCCTGAATGTAGATTAGAGCCAACTGTTATAGAGGCAATCTCATAAAACCTGTATAACTGCTTTCTTTAATTGACTGATATACATAGGAACTGTGAAAGGATAATTCTCTATTCAGAGCCAAATATAATACTAAAGTCTTTATAAGCTGTGTAATTAAGCAAAATATATTAGTACAGGAGAGCTCTGATATATTTGGACAAGGAGATGTTGACTAGGGGATCCAAGCGCCCCCAAAAAAGGTAAAGGCTTTTTGCCTGTAAACCAGGATACCTGCAAAAAGAGAGGTGGTAAGGCCCTGCTGTCAAAGACCTGGTGTAAGCATGGGAATGATGTATTGAGACCACACTTGCAATTGTGCAGTTGGTCTCTGGAATGCCAGAGAGTGTTACCAAAGGCCACTTGTGGAGTTATGAATTCTCTGGCTGGATGAATGTCAAAAGCTTGAAAGAAACCTCTCAAAAAGTTGGTGGAGGGCCGACTTGATATAATTGTGTCTGAATGCTTGGGCTTGGTAGAAACTTGCAGAGTTTAGCTAAGACTCTGCCCTTGATTGTTTATACTTAGAATGTAAACACAGGAATTGTTAGACATATTATTGCTGAAACCCAATGTCACTATGCTCCCTGTTTACTTTCATGGCTAGGCCTGCAGAACCTTGGATTCTGTTTCACCCCTGAAGCCTTCCTTGCATCTAGCACATATACACTGTGTAGCTTTCTGTAATTGTCCTTGGAAAACCTCTGCAACCTGTGAGAGATATAAAAGCTTAAGATTCAGAAATAAAACTTTGTCAGCCTTCCTTCTAGTTGGTTGCCCATGTCCTACATCAGAGTGGTGTTCCAGGTCTCAGAACCTAGAGTTCCACACACCATTAAATCAATAAAGCAAATATTGGTCTCCTTGAGTCAAGCAAGACTCCTCCATGAGCATCAGCTACACCTCACCTGCCTGGAAATACTGTGCAGCAGTGGCAGCCATATGTCTGTATAGTCCAAATCCAATTGGCTATTAGCTCTCTCCTTGGAGAAATAATTCATGGCTGATGCCACAAGTTTACATCCTCTAGTGGTTAGGAGATGTTATAAGCCACAGTAAGACCTTGTCATCTTTTACAGAAAAGCTATAGTTCATAGATTAGCATACCATCTAAACATCTGTGTCTATACCAACATAAGCTACCATAATAATTAGTACTGTTTAAATGCCTGTATATCTAATTGCTTGTGCTTCATTAGTAGAATTAAAAGGTTATTCCTGGATAAACTGCCAACCCATGAAAGGAAACAGCTGAACTGATCAGAATCCAAAATGACATCTCCAGAGAAAGTAGACTGTTTTGCTTCTCACCCACTTGTGCCCCTTTTCTAAAGCTTAGGGAACAATCTGTGGAACAGGGGGCATGGTAGAATGTAAGGGCTGTGTGGTGGTTTGAATGAGTGTCCCCCATAGGCTGTAAGTATTCAGACATTTGTCTCCAGTTGGTGGCGCTGTTTTTGGAGGTCTTAGCCATGCTATAGGAAGTATGTCACTGGGGGCAGGCTTAGTGAGTTTAACAAGCCTCATGGTCTACAGTTGCTCTCTCTGCTTCCTGTGCTTTTTGTGAGATGTGACCCATTTTTGCTGCTCCAGATCCAGCCGCCACGCCTCCCGCCACAATGGACTCTAATTCCCTGGAACCACCAATCATAAGTTCAAATAAACTCTTCTTTTTATAAGTTCCTTGGTCGTGGTGCTTTATCACAGCAACAGAAAAGTGACTAATACAGTAATTTGGTATCAGAGAGTGGGCTGTTGGCTGTGAAGAACCTGACCATGTGGATGTTTGAAGAAAAGACTTAGGAATTTTGGGCTAGAAAGGCTGTTGACTACTGTAAGCAGAGCTTAAAGGGCCATTCTAGTGGAGGCCTGGAAGAAAGCATGGTTGCAAAAGATGTGGTTCCAGGGGAAAATAAAGACTTAGGCATTAACTGGGATATTTTGATAAAGAGTCTGGCAGCAGTTTGCCCACAGCCCAAATGCTTGCCTGATGCTAAGTTGAAAAACAATGGACTGATGTCTTTGGGAGAGGATATTTCAAGACAGCCTAATGTAGAAATGGTGGCGTGGCTTTTAATGGTGAATATTGTGCAGATCTACAGTGAAGAAGAGCAGATGGGGCAGAAAGAAATGCAGAATGTACAGTTTGGATCTGATAACTGCACTAGGGAGATTAAAGGTGGGGCCAAGGCATGTGAAAGAGAGGCTCCCTTTCATAAGGAGATTAAAGCAATCAAGGAGAGGCCTGGAGATTTACAAGTAAACAAAAGAATCAGTACCTTCAGGGCAAGACCACACCCAGCTAATCCTCCAACAAGTCCAGGGCAGAGAAAAGTTGCAAATGTGGTTGAAACAGGCCAGGGTCCATCCCAAAATTGCAGCCAAACTCGGCAGTTTCATTTACGTGGTGCTGGCTTTAGAGGCATGAAGTTTGCATGAGTGAAGGGGTCATCAGTTCTTCCTCCAAGGTTTCAGAGAGCTGCCAAGGTCAGGCAGAGCACAGCAGGGGTGTCCCTGCATAAAGAAGGCCCTGATAGGCCATTGCATGAAGCTGTGAATGTGAAGTCTGGTTGGCAGCGGAGACCCCAAGAAGACATTCAAGATGCCAGACCTGTGAGATATTTGCCAAGGAGAGCTGCATACAGGGAATGGTACTGGCCTAAGAAAGAGATGTATGTTGCAAGCAAAGCTGGAAGAACTGAGCCATCAAGTCCCAGAAGTTGCATGTGGAGCTACAGGACTTGGCGTTTGCCCTGCTGGTTTTTGGTCTTGTTTTGGTCCAGTATTTCCTCACTATGCCTCTATTCCTCCCTTTTGGAATGGAAATGTGTATTCGGTTCCACTGTATGTTGGGAGTTTGTAATTTGCCTTTTGATTTTTACAGGAGCTTACAGTGTAAGAGATTGGCCTGAGTCCTCAAGAGAGACTTTGGACTGTAGACTTTTGAATGGCATTGAAACTGGTAAAGACTATGGGGACCTTTAAGGTTGGACTAAATGCATTTTGCATTTTATATGGTCAAGAGCCTATGGGGGCCAGGGAGTGGAATGTGGTGGTTTGAATGCGTGTCCCCCATAGTCTCTAGGTATCAGACACTTGTCTCCAGTTGGTGGCGCTGTTTTTGGAGGTCTTGGAGGGTGTGGCCATGCTAGAGGAAGTGCATTGTTGGGGGCAGGCTTAGTGAGTTTTAACAAGCTTTGTGGTCTTCAGTCGCCCTCTCTCTGCTTGCTGAGCTCTTTGCGAGATGTGACCCTTGGCTTGCTGCTCCAGCCACCATGCCTCTCCAGCCGCCATGCCTCCTGCCACAATGGACCCTGGAACTGCCAATCGTAAACTCAAATAAACTCTTCCTTTTATAAGTTCCTTTGTCATGGTGCTTTATCACAGCAACAGAAAAGTGACTAATACAGGCTGCGATTGGGGTGAATTATGAAACTACAGAAATATAGACTGGACTCTTATTTGATCAACATGCTTGTACATACAAGCTCCTCCAGCTGGACAACGGGGACCTTGGGCTGGATAAGTTTGGGCATAGCTACTTGCAAATTGGTTTTACATGAAGGAAGCTTGTATTCATTGTTTATTAATTATTATTTTAAAAAATGAGTTAAAAGAAGAAAATTAATTAATTAATTTTAAAAAGAGAGAAAGATAACCATCAGCCTTTCCCAGCTGTGAACCCTGTGAGCTACAGTGGCAACTGGCTTGGCTAAATATGTCCAATGGTGCAATATGCCACAAATAGTATGGGAGTAACCAATCACCTTCTAATTGGATTGAAGTCCTGCTTCACAACAATTATTCCATACCTGACACTGCTATCAAGGCAAGAACCTGGGCCTAGACAAACCACAGGCCATAGGGTATAATCTACTACTATCATTCTGCTAAATAGACTAATATTAAACTGATTCAATGATTTATTGTTATATCTATAGTCCAGTACATCCCTTAACTCTCATCAGAGAAAGTTCTTCTTGAAGGACAAGGTGATTGAAACAGAAACACACAAAGTCAAAAAGCAAAAAATAAGTCACTAAAGAATATTCCAACCTAAATGGGACACCTATATTCTTCTCCTCTGAAGGTTCAGGGATCCAAAATAGATAGAAGAAAAATTGTAAGACTCGGAGGTGGTAGATGAATATAAGGATCACCACCAGGTGGTTGTACATATGAACTCACAGTGCTTTTGGTGGCAGGCACCAAATTTGTCCAAAATCAATCATGACAGAGGAACAACATGGAAGTGGGTGTTGGCAGAAAGTCCCATGCCTAGCTGAGGATCTATCAGCAACTTATTTGTGCTGGAAGAGGGAGAGTCAGTGTTCCTTCCTGATGTGATGTCTGGTCTCTGATCAGACTCCAGGGTATGGACCCACAACAAGAGCATTTAGGAGGTATGGATTAAAATTGGTCAGCCTTTAAAAAATAAAAATAAATTAACAATAAAGAATAGAGAATAATGGAGGTGATGTCATTGGTAGGGATGGTGAAGAAGCCTGGAGGGTGGTGGGAGGGGTTCTGAATATGATTAAAATACATTATATGAAATTTTGGACTGCAATAATAGACATTTTAAAAAGAAAGCTGAGATTCATATGGCAGTCATAATGCATCCACTTAAGCACGTAATTTTGCTTTTTTCATTCAATCGTAAAGGATTCATAAAATTCCACTTGAACAGAAAAATTATAAGGCAGAAAGGGACTAAAGGAAATACCCAGTGTCAGTACCTGCCCCCTTCATGCTCATATGTGAATGCAGACCTGAAAACACACCAGCACACACACACACACACACACACACCACATATACACATATACACACACCAAATAAAAGTTCCTGAAGACTTGATTTAATTAAAGATGATAAGAGATAGGATGTTTGAGATAAGAATATATTCAAGCATTTTTAACAAATCAGTCTATAATAATGTGACAAACTATAATTAAGCACTAAAGAAATAAAAATAATGAGACTTACTTCCTACTCTTAAATAAACCATAAACCCAATGATATGTTTAGAGTATGATTGGCAAACAATTTCACAAGGTTCTGTGCTCATCATACAATGTAAATAACTCAAATTATATAATTAGTTACTTTTCCTGTATGTACAATGTGAGAGGGCAAAAAAATAAACTTCGGGGATACTAGGTAAATCCAAAGATGGCTCTTAAACAAAGTTTGAGAATGTCGGGGCTGGAGAGATGGCCTAGCGGTTAAGAGTGCCAACCGCTCTTACAGAGGACCCGGGTTCGATCCCCAGCACCCACATGGCGGCCGAGAACCGTCTGAAACTCCAATTCCAGGAGAACTCCAGTTCCAGGGGAATCTGAGACCCTCCTCTGACCTCTGCGGCATTGCACAACACGGATGCACAAACCTACATGCAGACAGTACATTCATACACATACAGAAATAAATAAATATTTAAAAAAAAATTTTTTTAAATAAAGTAACATGGGCAAGAGAAGAGTGAGGATGAGTTTCTGAAAGGGACTTCCATTAAAATGTGGGCTGCGAGGTGGCTTTAAGGTGTAGAGGTTGACCAGCGAGCCCACAAGAATCCACTGAATACCTCCAAACTAGTGGTCACATAGACGACTCTGCTTTAACTTAGCCACAAAATAAATTAAAATAGAACTGAATCTGGAATCATCTCCTGTAGGGATGATGCGGAGGTTGACAGAGGTGGCAGGGAGATAAGAGAGGACATGGGGAAAGAGTAGGTAGGATAAATTACATACATTAAAGAATTGTTAAGGAATAAGATTAATAAAAAATTAAGGTGTTAAGGATGGTGGACTGGATTACAGGGCAGGCTAAGATCCCCAAGATGAAGGTCATTAAGTAAGCATTCCAGTGACCTATGATGAATAGAAAAGAAAATTAAATTAAAATGATAAAGTTTTCTTGGCTATGTAAGAAACTTGGGACTCCAAAATACATTATAAATTCTTCAATTTCACTTAGAATAGAAATGAAAGGGCACAGAAGCTTGGAGCTAAATATTTAAAATATGTAAGGCATTAAGTGTAGAAGAGTTTATGGTATTTTCTTTATATTGCAACCCTAACTATGTGTTCTTTGCAGCTGAAATTTTTGGCAGTTTTGATGAGTGTGGCAGATTGTATTTTCCAAAAATGGTCACAGAAATATTTTCTAGTTCCCCACGCTTCTCTAGCTCAGTGCTGTTCCTTACGACTGGCCAGGAATTGCCCCTTCTTCCCAAACTGAACAAAATATGGCAGGGGGCTTTTTGAGAGCCCCAGAATTACCTCATAAAAAAGTGACAAGGTTTTGTCTGGCTATTGGTACACTTGCCCTTGGAACCCAGCCACTGCTTATTTGAAAAAAATAAAAAAATTTAAAAATGCCCAGGGCCACCTGGAGAAGTTGTACAGAGTTGTTCCAGCCAACACCACAGCTATGATCTGGGCTGCCAGCATCAGCATCTAGATATCATCAGCATCTAGACATATGAACATGCCAGCTCTCAGAGAATCCAAGCTCCACATCGTTGAGGACCAGATGATGCCAAGAAGAACTGAAAAGACCTATCCCCAGTGAGCCTTTCCAGCTCAATATCCATGGTGGTTACTGATATCTTAAAATCATCTCCTCTTCAAAACCATCACTCTCTGGTCCTATTTTTTTTCTAGTTCTGCTCCTTCTTGAAATAGACTGAGACATTTTTTCCTTCTCAAGTTCAAAATTGGATTTTTCTGTATTCATTTATATTTCACATATATTCACCATACATAGTACTAGGTTTCATAATGAGACTTTCTCTCAAGTATGTCATGAACCTTGGCTATATTCATTCCCCATACCCTTGCTTTTCTCCCTTCTGGTCATTCCTGTGTTCCTGACAGTCTCTTTCCTTCCCATACTCTCCTCTGCTTTCATGTCATATGTACATGAACACACACACACACACACACACACACACACACACAGATTGTGTATTATTAAATCTGCAATCCAGAAACTAGGGGAAACGTAATATTTAAGTGTCTGGCTCATTTTACTTAATATAATAATCTCGTGCTGCATTCATTTTCCAGCAAATGACATAATTCCATTATTGTGGTTCCCTTTCCTTTTTCCTGGACATCATCTTCTGTTGTTTCATAGCTATGTCTTAGAAATATTGACCCAGTAGCTGTGTATCTTCTTTTCTCTAATTTCTCACTAGTAGAATCCATAACATCAAGACTATGCAATTTTTCCTACTAAAGCAAATCTTTAAATACTTTCCTTAATTTTGATTCCAAGTATGTACTAATAGGCGGATATTTTGTTCTTGTATTCTAGGACTTCTATGGTTTGCTTAAAGATCCTCTTCTAGATTTACAGAGGGTAGCCACGCTGTAGCCAGGCTCCATTCACTCTTCGTTTCTCCTGATCTTTTCGTTGGCTAGAGAGTTGACCTTCAGGATTATGAATTTAATCAAATCCAGTAATAGAGATAATGCAGTTTTCATATGGGGTCTTTCCTGATTCATTTAACCAAAGGATTCTTTCCTCTTAATTTATAAATCATCTCAAATATACAAGATACAACTACGGAGATAGTTTAGGTTTTTTTTTTCCATTTAACAGATTTAAGGGTTCCATTTTTTTAAATTATGTTTCCAAATAACTCAGGTGTCACCTAAATGATGTCTAGTATGTGTTTATCTTAGGACTTGGTTCATGTATACATTTTTTAGCATACTGCAAATGAAATCTTAAGATTTTTGCTTTATTTATTTATTTATTTGTTGGTTGATTGGTTCATGTTTTGACACAAGGTTTCTCTGTAGCTCCAGTTGGTATGGAACTCATTAGGTATACCAGGCTGGCCTCAGTCACAGAGATCCACCTGCCTCTGCCTCCCAAGTGTTGGAATTAAAGATATGCATTACCAGATCCTGGTAGATTTTTACTTGAAAATTTAAGATTTAAAAAGGATAATTTCTGTCGGATCTATGAAAAAAAAAACTTTCCTAGTAAATACTTTGACTAATAGAGTGAATGCTTAATAGTGTTTTAAGCATTTCAAAATATTAAATATTTTGAGATTGTTATAAATTTATGCTTGATGGTTATCATGAAAATAAAAAACTTCAAAATGTTGATTTAATTCTAGTTCACTAGGATGTTTTTATGAACAACGTACCTTCTAGCTAAACTATTAAATTCACAATGTATAGCTATTAAGTATGAGATAATAGTAATAAAGCAATAATAATGGAGACCATATAGTTAAACAATTACTATGAGCCAAGGCTAATGTTTAGCATAGTCTCATTTAGTATCTATATCAACATCTCAGATGTAGATTCTCTATTGCCTCCATTCTATGTACATCCTATGTATAGAATCTGAACTTCATGAAGGTTTGCAAATGTTTTAACAGTATGAGTGGAGATTGCAGAATTTAGATAATGAAAAGGATAAAATTTTTGCTCTGAGGTGTTGTTGACAAACCCAGACCCTGGATAGCCTGTTTGAGTCTCTTCACTTCAACCTCATCTCTATCAAACAGCACAACAGTAATGGTCTATTATGAAATAATCTAAATCAAAAACAGGTTATTTGCATATTAGGAAATCAATTTAAATACGTACTCTTTTTCATTTTATTTATTTTTTATGTGTATGAATGTACTGTCTGCATGTAGGTTTGTGCATCCGTGTCATGCAATGCCGTGGAGGTCAGAAAAGAGTGTCCGATTCCTGGAACTGGAGTTAAATACTGTTCTCAGTCGCCATGTGGGTGCTGGGGATCGAACCCAGATTCTCTGCAAGAACAGTCGGTGCTCTTAACTGCTAGGCCATCTCTCCAGCCCGAGAAGCCTAGAACTTTTATGAGAAGACATCTGCAATAATAATAATATTGACTACATTTGAAAATTTATTATACTTTATGTAATATCCTGATACAAATCAATTTTATCTTCAAGAATTAAAAGTTATGTTATTGCTACAATTCCAGAAAAGATAGGGCAGAGGTAACCCCTTACCTAGCTGAGTTGCTATTGACAGCTGATGGTTGCTGGGGACTCAAGAATTCATTTGGCCCCTGATAGGCTGCCTATGTTCTGGGGGATGGTCCTACATGCATTCACATACAGTTCACATTAAATGAACTCAGTGAGCTCTTGATAAACAAAAGAGACATGAAGTGGAGAGGGGATATGGTGGGAGATGACTGAAGTTGAAAGTAGAAAGTTGGGGTGGTTATGAGCAAAAACATTGTGGGTGCTGGGGATAGAACTCGGGTCCTCTGCAAGAGCAGTCGGCATTCTTAACTGCTAGGCCATCTCTCCCTAAATATGTACCTTTAACAGAAATGAAAATGTCATGTATAATCACAAATTTTAAAGGTAAATTAAAGAAATACCACCTACCTGAACATATAGCCTTGTCTTGCATAATAGAAATTTCACTGACCAATATATATGTGTGTATATATATTATATATATATATATAAAATTTGGTCTATAGAATCAATATAGAATGGGTCCTTCAAATGTCCTTCGATATATGTCCATCCACTGGAGCCTGGTTAAGCTACCAAAGGTAGGTTGTTTTAGTTCCTTAGTTTGTGGTTTCTTACCTACTTCTCTACATCTATACTGGGATTTTTGTCTGACTTGAGCTTACATGGGACTTGATCATGCTATCACAATAGTTGTGAGTCCATAAGACTAACTTCCCAGCTATATGGAAAATTTTGTCTCCCTAATATCATCTACCACCTCTGGCTCTTACAATCTTTCCAGCCCCTCTTCCACAATATTCTCTGAAACATAGGCGGCAGAGGTTTGATACAGATCAGGTATAAGCACCCTGCAGTCTCTTATTCCTGACACATTGGTCAGCTATGTGTTCCTGTGTTAACTAACATGGGCTGCATAAGGAAACTTCTTTAGTGAGAGATGCATTAATCCATGGGTACAATAATATGTCAATATAAATCATTTTTATACTATGCCTATTTAGCAGAATAATAGCATTAAGCTCTCCCCTATGGCCTATGACCTCTCTAGTCCCAGATTCCTAGACCTAATATCAGTTTCAGTTGTGGGCTCCATCTTCTGGAACCAATCTTAAATCCAATAAGAAAGTGATTGGTTAGTCCCATAGCATCTTCAGCAATATGCTTTTACTGTCAAGTTCTGGAGAATAAGTAAGCAGGACAAGGAGCATATTATAAATGGAGGAAAGGGAACAAGGATAGAAAGGGTTAATGGGGTAAGGAATAGGAAGGCAGGGCAGAGGTCAGAGTAGGGGAAAGGCCTTTTTTGGAAGCAATGTCTCACTCTGTAGCACTGACTAGCTCATAACTTGCTATGTAAACCAGTCTGTCCTCAAACTCACAGAGATCTATCTGCTTGCCTCTGCCTGGGAGCAGAGGAATGCACCATGACAACAGGCTCAAGCAAACCCCTTTTCCTTCAGACTTTAACTACCTGCTAAACAAAAGAAACTTCATTTATGACCACAAAATTTATCACAGTAGCTTCATAGCATCAAGGCTGTCCATCAGGAATGATCCTGGATTCAACTAACTATGCGAAGGGGCAAATCCTAGTCCAGAGCTTTAAAGTGGTTAAATGTTCTCAGTAACATTTCTTAGTCATATGATCTGTGAGCAATGGTTTTGAAAATCATAACACCATTATTTTAACATACTTTTATTATGAGAAGCAATAGAAGGAAAAGCCATCCCCAAACAGTTAGAGAATGTGAAAGGCCAGAGAATAACAAGCCAAGGGATATGTATGGCTGAATAGAGAGAAAACCAGAGTAAAGAGGGATGCTATTCTAAGTCACATCAACTCTATAGTACAGATATTGGTGAAATAACTGGGGTCTATAGTACTTACAGTTAGTAAGTTGTTAGCTAGAGTTCAAATGAACTATATGCATGGACAAGGAGTTCAGGAGATCACTGTGGAGAAAAGGAGGGTGAGTCAGTTGCCAGAATTCTTTTTCATGATCCTGTGCACTTACAAAGGCTGTTTCTTCTGCCTGGAAAATCTTTACAACCACCTATTTTCCTGTCAATGTTCTATGCCTTTTTCAAGTACCTGCTCAAATCTCAACTACTCTATGAATCATTGCCTATGAATCATGTCAAATTAAATCTTCCAACCTCTCTGATCTATAGCATTTTATCCTCGCTTGATTATAGCATTTAACATATTGAATTGTACGTATATTTTCAAAATACTTTTCTCCATTACACTGTGAACTTCTCTACAGTACTGCCAAGTTGCATTCTCCAGTAAGCAAGCTCCAGAGCATAAAGAGTACCAGCCATGGAGCTAGTTCTTAACTGTGAGGTCATTTAGTGAAATAAAAAATAGAGTAGCAGATTCCAAAGGAATTTATAAGGAGGCATAATTAATTCTGTATCAGAGGGCAGAAAGCATTCCACACCAAAAGATTCAGTTGAAACAGACCTTTAAGGGAGAAATGTTTACAGTAATCAAAGAATAGGAAGAAATTCTATACAGGTTGAGAAAACCATAGGTGCAAAATAACAGCTTGTGTAACGTGCAAGAAGATTTCATGATGAGTGGATTGTCATTAATTAGTGCATTCTGTACATTTTGATTACATCTCTATTCCAAGTATTAATTATATGAAATGAATAAAAATTGCAATACACTGTTGATTTATTCTGAAAGAAATACATTATTTTATTTAATTATCTATTCATTTATTCAGAGACAGAGTTTCATGTAAACCAACTTGCTCTTTCACTAGCTATGTAGCTGAGGATGTACTGGAACCTCGGAGATCTCCATCTCCATCTTTCAAGTGCTGAGATTACAGGCTTTGCTATGTGACACGGTGCCTAGAAATATATTCTTCTTTTTAAAAAAGTTTTAAGATTGATTTCATCATTTTCCATTGTGATGGGGGTGCAGGTGCTCACAGAAACCACAAGAATCAGATCCCCTGGAGTTGGAGTTACAGGCAGCTGTAAGCTGTCTGACATGGGTGCTGGGAACTAAACTTACATCTTCTGCTGTACTAGCAAGTGAATTTAACCTCTGAGCCAACTCTCGCCCCTCTAGGAACATATGCTGTTTTATTACAATTAATTTACATTTTTATTACTAGATTAAGTTTTGATATTCAGGAAATGACTCAACAGGTAAGACTACTTGGTGTGAAAGCCTGATGACCTGAGTTTGATCTCCAAGACCCCCCAAAAGGAGGAAGTAGACAACAGGGTGTCATGGCACAAGTAAACAGAATCATCCATCATTTACACACTAATAATAATAATAATTTTTAAAGATCATTCAAGAGTTTTAACAAAGAAAATAAGAACTCTCCTTCTAAAATGATGCCATTTTTACATAGCAAGTAATTTAAATAATCTGATTTTTATCAGTGGACATTTTTTGGAAAGTATATTTTATAGTTTAAAATGTTGAAGTAGAAAAGAAAATAAAAGACCTACAAAATGAAGATCTTGGGATGGAGAAATGGTTCAGCTTTTTTTTTTTTTTTTTTGCGGTTCTTAGCCTCAGCATTTAACGGCTGCGCTATCCCCAGAGCCCTGAAATGGTTCAGCTTTTAAGAGCACTGGGTACTCTTGCAGAGGACCCACACTAGATTCCCAGCATGCACATAGCAGCTAATAACTGTCCTAACTCCAGTTCCAGTGATATGACACTGTCTTCTGACCTCTAAGGGGATGGGATGATACACGTGCACTTTTACATATACAGGCAGTAAACTCATGCACATAAAAATAAAATTAATAAAATATTATTTGTTTTTTTTATTTTATTTATTTTTGTATGTGTATGAGTGTACTGTGTGCATGTAGGTCTGTGCACCCGTGTCGTGCAATGCCGCGGAGGTCAGAAGAGGGTCTCGGATTCCCCCGGAACTGGAGTTCTTCTGGAATTGGAGTTTCAGACGGTTCTCTGCCGCCATGTGGGTGCTGGGGATCGAACCCAGGTCCTCTGCAAGAGCAGTCGGTGCTCTTAACCGCTAGGCTATCTCTCCAGCCCCAATAAAATATTATTTGTAAAAGAATATTTCTTGAGAATGCATTATCAAGGCATAGGTAAGAGATATCATGAAGTCAGGCTAGAATTCTGGAAGGGAAATTAAGTGAAACTGATACAGCCTGAGAGGTAAGATAAATGGCTCACTCATTTACTTGCTTATTCAATTTGTTTGATAATGTTTTTCAAATATCATGTACAGAGTACTTGGCTTGGTGCTGAAAATGCAGGTGTGAACAACATAAATACCTATGCCCAAACCATATACTTCAGTGTAAAGAGAAATAATTTGAACTCTAAAATAAGATACTAGATACAAGTTAATGATGGTAGGGAATGTTATCTATAGTTTGTGAGGTGACCTCAGCTTATGAAATAATGTTTTGACTGAAATGTAAAAAATAAGTGGACATAATCCAGTCTGAGTCACTTGGAGGGAAGGAAATTTTGCCCAGGGAGTGCTGTGCTTGGTGCGGGTATTATTGTACTGAATGGCAACAGTTAAAGCTGAGCAAAGTAAGGAAGTGGAGAATGCAAAGGAAGCAATTTATTCAAGAAGTTTCTTCAAACAGATGGGTTTATTTTTTTCAGATCAATATGGAATCAAAGTAAGATTTTACATTCCTTCTTTCATTGAGTTATAATTTCCATACAAGAAAATACACTGGTGCTAAGTGCACAATTAGAATCCTTTAGAAGATGAAAAACTTCTAACCATCACCTCATCCAAAGTATAATTTCATTGCTCCACACAGTTGTGTCATATCTCATTCATTTCAATTTCTCAATGAAATCACTTTTTAAAAATTTTGTCACCATTGTTTAAACTTACATATTCTAGGATTTCCATATTAATGTAAATATATACTGTATGCTTTCCTTTCTGGTCTAATTCTTTCCTTCTTGAGATTTGTCCACTTGTGACTCTACTGGTAGTTTGCTACATTTTAATGCTAAGTAACAGAAACATCTTTATTTACAATGGGATTGTATGACATGATAATATCATTATACATCATGATAATACCATAAATTAAAATTTTCATAATCAAAGAATTTAATATACCTAATTTAGTGAATATATTAACTTATTGTACACTACAGAAGCCTAGAATAGTGGTGTACTCCCCCAGCTTGAGAGCCTAAGGCATTAGTATCTAGATTTCAAGACCAGCCTGGGCTAAATAGCAAGAAAATTTCTCAACCCTTATGCTCAAAAAATAGAAAAAAAAATCATGATCACATGGCTGACTGGATGCTGCAGGTCACTCTTCAACACCAACCATATATATATATATATATATGCTACTGCAATACTGCTAGTCTGAGAGGAAAATCAGAATTCCAAACTTCAAGCCTGATTTTTTAATGCATAGCATCTTCCTATCATTGTAAGGTCAAAATTGTTAAATTAAACCATCATTAGAGTTGAGAATCAGCTGTATTATAGTATGTACTATTGCATGCATTGTTTACCTATTCATCTATTGACATCTATTAGATTTTCTTCAATTGTGAACAACTTTTGTGGTTGCATTTGTTCCCTTATTCTAAGGAAATATGATAGATGTATATTTGGTATTATAAGAAAATTCTCACCGACTTTCCCAGGTGGTTATAACATTTTGCTTCACCACCAGATGAGATATAGTTGCTCTACATCAGTTCTAGAATTCAGTATTTTTGATGATTGCATTTATTTTCATTTTTCTATTTTGCCTGCATGTAAGTGCACCCATCCAGGCAATGCTCACAGAGGCCAGAAGAGGGCATAGGATCCCCCTAAAATTGGTGTTAATTAGAGGTGTTAAGGTCTGGAGCGATTTCTCAGAGGTTAAGTGCACTGGATGTTTTTGCAGAAGACCTGAGTTTGAATCCCAGCACCCACATGACAACTAACACCTATCTGTAACTCCAGTTCCAGGTGATCCTAGCTCTTTGCTGACCTCCATGGGCGCTGAACCACACAGGTACACTTACATACATGAAGGCATAACACTCATACACATAAAATAAGAAGTGAGGAGGTTTTAGCTACCATGTGAGTGCTAGAAACCTAACCCTTGTCCTCTGGAAGAGCAGCCAGTGTTCTTAACTGCTGAGCTATCTCTCCAGCCCCAAAGTCATTATTTTTTAATTCGAGCAATTCTAGATATTTAAAACCTTATTTTTCAATACCCTGATGACTGATACATAGAAGCATTACTTCCTAGACTTCTGAGATCACTCTATGTATATTTGAAGACAAATCCACTTCAAGAGGCTTTTTAATCATAACAGCAAAAGGATGAGAGGGTTTACAAATTTAAAGTCAAGAATCACTCATGAATGATATGTTCAATGTATGAAAGATAAAAATAATTAATTTCTTTACTTTTTTTTTTTGTCTTTTTGTGACAGAGTCTCCCCGTAGCTCCAGCTGTCCTAGAGCTTACTCTGTAGAGCAGGCTGGCCTCAAACTCACAAAGATCCTCCTGCCTCTGCCTCCCAAGTGCCAGGATTAAAGGTGTGTGCCACCATGCCTGGCTACAAAAATAATAGATTTCTGAAGGGAAACAATGTAATAAGATTTGAAATTATTCTCCTGAATGTTGGATGGGTGACTTAGTTACTTTCAAATCTTGTCAGTGTTTCAGAAAGCATTCTGACTTTACTAGTGATAATAGAACTTGAAGAATATTCACAAGTTATTAGTAGATAGCTTGCAAATATTAAATCCAACTTATTTTTATTATCATTATTCATTACAGATCAATATTTTCCTCATTTGGAAGCTGCAAAAGACTTTATATTTATTCTACAGGATACTGTTCTACATGGACCATTGTTTTTATTCAGATGTCTCAAAAGTAATACATGCATTAAATCTGTAAAAATGAGACTACCTATATTCAGCAACTAAACTAAAGTCATATGACTTTTCTTGCCAAAGCAACTTGCTTATAAAGCACAGGATGAGTGGCTTGAGAGATGGCTCAGTTGGAAGATAATTGCAGCATGACCAGGAGAACTTGTGTTTCTATCTCCAGTAGTCACAGAAAAAGTCAGGCATGATATTGTGCACCTGTAATTTCAGATGTGGTGAGGCAGAAACAGGAGGATCCCTAAGACTCACAGAGCAGTCCGTATAGTCAAATTGGCAAGCTCTAGATTCAATGAAAGACCTGTCTCCAAAAATAAAAACGTAAGATGGAAAGCTATTGACAAGACTTTGAACATTGATCTCTGGTCTCCACATTCACATTCTCTCTCTCTCTCTCTCTCTCTCTCTCTCTCTCTCTCTCTCTCTCTCCCTCCCTCTCTCCAAAAGAATGAAATGAATATAAGGGCACATGCGCCTGATGTTTAATGAGACTTATGAAATATAATAGTTATCAAAGCCTGACAGCAGGGCTGCTCTCGCTGCAAAAGACAGAATCAAAATGTCAGTCTTTGATTTTAATAACATCTATATTTTGTAATTTCAAATACAGCTGTTTTCCAATAAGCACATGAATATTTTCTGGGAAATCTTATTATATAAGCATATTTGGGATTTTTATATTCCCTGTAGGGTTTTAATGACTAGGTACTTTGATGTAATACAGCTTATAACCAGTTGATGTGAGAGAAGGAAAGGATTTGTCTTCCTAAGAACTGACTTTTCTTGCTATGCTGGTTTGCCTCAACTGCCTTCCTATGTATGCCCTAACCCATAGCCACAATGCAAGGGTGAGTTGTGTCCTTTTCAGCTCTATGCACGGGTCCACAGAAAAGTAAAGTTTCATAAGGACAAAGTTCGGCTGCTTTGTCATTCCTTCCTTCTGTTGCAAAGATTCTTACTTACAACAAATGAATAAAGAAGAGAATTATAGTCTGTGTTTTAAGATTGTTAAAGGTTTCTCTGTTTCTGACAGTTTGGCTTTCTTTTGTCATTTTCTCACTTAAATGTTGTAAACTCAGAAAGTGCTAAGCTAGGATTCTTTATGTAGTGTTACACATGCCATAAGACAATATTATTTTACCATGTCAAAGTTGTTTGCACCATTTGGAGCACATCTATCATCAAAACTCAATTAAATGGAGTCTTTCTATCTTCAACTAAAACAAACTGTTTACTTAGATTTGCTCAGTGTTTACTTCGCAAGAGGTAGAAGACCCAAATAGCACAGTAACATAGGTGTCTGGGGATATACCAGGGGTCAAAAAATTTAACCCGAAGAAAGAGGCTATTGAGGGGGGCTGCAACAAGAGACTCTCTTTTTCTTTTGCCAAGTAAATGGCCGCATTATAATGTTATTCATACCTCACTGGTGTCCTAACAATTCCCCTATTCAACCTGAAAAGGGATATATTCTCTTTGTTGCAAAGTATTAAATTTGTCTATTGAGGTTTGTGTGTAGGCAGTTTTAAAGGGTGAAACAGGATTAGATAAGGTTTCTTCACGAAGAAAGAGTTTTGAAACAGCACAGCAGAAACTCTCTTGTATTACTTGTCTTGAAAAAGAAAATCCTTTGTTTTAACATTTCAAATCACAAGTCAAATTTATTACATTATTCATTGACAAAATGTTCCTTCATGGAGTTTTGTGATAGGTAAGCATGTTATATATAAGTAGGAAAAATGACAGTTCCCTTAATTGTATTTGAAATTTGGTAACTTTTGAAATGCCTCCATGGTATTTATGATTTTAAAGTGTTTTAAGAGCTGGAAGGAACTATGGTAACTGTAGTTATCTGCTTAATGACTCAGAACATTCCTGTCTCTGCCCATGCTATTTAGGTGTGCAAACTATACCTCTATTAAACTCATACAACATTGCTAATTTTAATAATACTAAGTTTATGTTGAGGGCTTACATGTTCAGTGAAACAGTATGATATGGTTTCTCCAGAAAGAAAAGGAATATGCTAATAGATTGTTTTTCCTGGTGCTATGTCTCTGATGGGTTTCTACTGGTGCTTCTGTGGGATTTACTGATGCTGTCTGTGCTGGGTCTTCTCAGTTTCATGGGAAAGCTTTTCTCCCCACCGTAGTTTCTTCTTTCTCAATAGGGACCTAACTTTACTAATACATTGCTAGCAGGGACATTTTTCAGTATAAGAAAAATATTTTTGAAAGAGAACATTTGTAGAAGGATACCCAATTTTTGTTATAGAGTACAAAAAATCTTAATGTTGAGTTGCATGTTTTTGCTACATGTACAGAATTAAAGTTTAAAAAAAAATGACAATATATGATTTCGACTAACAGAAAGAAACAAAAATGAAAATAAACAAACACAGTTTCCCTTCATGCCTTGCCAGTACCTTACTTATCCTCTGCCCACTGGGAAATCTTCTGCAACACTTTCCTTAGTCACATCGCTTGCTGCCCAGGAATCAGGCTCCCCATGGCACTTCTCTATCTACATCAACCCCTGCTGTGAACACTGTCCAGAGTTGAGTCCATACTCTGACTTCATTTTCAAACCCTTCTACAAACCTCTCTAAACTCACACCACCATTCTTCTGAGTAATCGTGTTCAGACTCTTGCACACCCCTTACCTAGAGTCTCTCTGAGTGGTATTCTTAACGTCTCACATGCATCACTAAACACTTGACTTCCCTTGCTTTGTCTTTGCTTTCCTGTTTGGGTAACTTCTTGGTTTACCCTGTTGCTCTTACTTTTCACCTGCTGTTCCTTGGAATAGTAAATATTTACTTGACAGCCTCTCTCTAGATGCAACTCTTTGGGTTCACAATATAAAGGGATTCTGTTGTAATGTTCCTTGCTTACATGGAAAACATTTAATCCTTTCAAATAGATTTTAATTGGCAGGCCAATAAACTTACCATGTTTGCAGACCTTGTTGGATGACAGGAAACGTGTTAGTGTCTCTCCATTTCTACATACTTCTAGTTCAAAGCAGAAGAAAAATGTTATTTTTTTTCAAAATATGATTGACATGAAAAAAATTTTAAGTGTACATTTGTTACACAAAAATATCTAGCAGTCTGTAAACACACAGACTCTGCCCCAAGTATTTCTCTTTTTCTCAACCTGGTATTTGAAGCCACAAAAGTACAATGCTGAGATCTGATACTATTATAAGGCAGAAGCTAAACAAATTTCTGTCAACTCATGTTTTATGAATATGTGTCACTTCATACATCTTCTCTAAATCACAATTTTCCTGTAAATAACACTTAAAAATATTTTATTCATTTTTAATAATTTTGTTCATATGAGGGTATTATGTATATGCATTATGTAAGTGCATAAGTACACAGAGGTTAGAAAAAATGACTTAAGAATCCCCATGGAATTGGAGTTACAGATGGTTCTTAGCTGCCATGTGGGTGCTGAGAATCTAACCCAGGTCTTCTGCAAGAACAGCCAGTGCTCTTAACTGTTGACCCATCTCTCTAGCCCCTTAAATAATATTTTTTATATTCTATATTAGTTAGTCTTTTTTTCTGGGAAAATAACTCTCTAAATAATTTGGGAATTTTTTTGGGGGGGGAGAATACAGGACAAAGGAAGGTAGAAAGATGAGAAATGAATAAATATTAAGTGACATAGAAATGAGAAAGGAAATATTTGAATAAAGTTATCAGAAAGTTATTTTTCACTCTTTCACGTTCACAGCAGTCTCTGATGAGAAGGCCTTGGGCACTGGCTGGAAAGAGACTGGCTGGCAGTGGCCATAAAAATGTTCTTCTACTTTGTATTTTCCTAAGGGCTTTGAGGGACTTGGAAACCATAGAGCTTGATTGCCAATTTCTTTTTTTAATTTTTTTTTAATTTTATTTCTTTTTTTATGTGTATGAATGTACTGTCTGCATGCCGGTTTGTGCACCCATGTCGTGCAAAGTCACGGAGGTCAGAAGAGGGTGTCGGATTCCCCTGGAACTGGAGTTCTCCTGGAACTGGAGTTACAGACGGTTCTCAGCCACCATGTGGGTGCTGGGGATCGAACCCAGGTCCTCTGCAAGAGCAGTCTGTGCTCTTAACCGCTAGGCAATCTCTCCAGCCCCTTGATTGTCAATTTCAAGAGAAACTTAAACTTCTTTGATGGTTTACATCCAGTTCTGCATTTGAAAAGAAAACTATCCTTGCTGGGTGTGGTGGAATACACCTTTAGTTCCAGCACTTGGGAGGAAGAGGCAATTGGATCTCTGTGAGTTCAAGGCCAGCCTGGTCTACATAGATAGTTCCAGGACAGCTGGAGCTGCAGGGAGACCCTGTCTCAAAAATTCCAAAAAAGAAAAGAAAAGAAAACTCTTAAATTGGTATGATTAGACATCTATTTAATAAGTCAGGGCTTTGAAAAACAAATGCAAACCCATGAGCCATAACATGACCATGAAGGAGTAACCTTGTAGATAAGGAAACTGGTATCCATAAGCGTTGTACATATGTAGCTCAAGTTCACAGATTGTTTGGCTACATCATGACTATATCTAACCGAGATCCACTTTCCACCTATACTTTTACTCTCTGTATCTTTGAAATCCTCTGTATTGCATAGATGGCTAGATTTAGCATAAATTATGTTTTGATATAATTTATCAGCATGGCTTTGCTTTCCAGAAGGAAATTAGTTTAGACCAGTGATGATTCCTGAAGCCAAGCTATATGAAGTTTGTACAGAACATCACATCTGATGCATAGAGGGCATTCAGCAGCACAGCAGCAGATCTGAAAGCAACCAATAGAAAAGATAATATTCAAAGAACAGACTCAAGTATGGATGCTGAAATCTCCTTTTAGATCAGTCATAGTATTCTAAGTAGTGGGTCTTTATTTTTAATCATTCTAACAGCCAGTATTTATTAGGTAGTTCTAATTTGTAGTGCATTGTACTCCTTAGATACACAACTTATTATGACAGTAATGCAATGGACATGCTGTATTAGGTGAATAAACAGGCTTAAGTGTGTATCCAAATTCCAAATTCGCAGACTGGAATAAGTGCCAGACTTGAGAACTGAATCTAGACTTCTTTTCCTGAAACTCAAGTCCTTTATTTCATGAATTTTGTTAAAATTACTAGTTCAAATATTACTTTTTTTTTAAAAAAATAACACTCTATGCTTGAAATTTCCTACACATTATAAGGTGCTAAATATTATACTTCATAGTCCATCCAATCTTCATAACCAATACATGAAGCTGTGTGGAATGGTGTGTTTTTTCCTATAAGGTTGACAAAACCTACAAAAGTTATACAGTGTCTTCAAGATCATCTACTTAGGGAGAAGTCGAAGCAGATTGTCAGAGATGAGCTTCATCTGCCACTCTCTTCTGCCTCTCATGACTTCCTTTTCACCATGAATACGTAGCTGTTCTCTGTCTTCTTGAGTTAAGAGAGCAATGCACATGATAAATGAATCCAAAAGTTCAGAGCTCTCGGTGGACAGTACTTCTCACTCCCACATTCAGCCCACTGGAGCCACAGCTCCATTTCATATGTCATCTACAGGAGGCAAGCGGATAGGGCAGCCAGGATCTTGACCTATCAAAAAAGGAAACAAAGACAAAAATAACCACATAGGAACTTGTGAACTTCTGCCTGGAGATTATACGACTTTTCCCGACTCCACCTATGAAGATGAACAATCCTGTTTTGGAGATGGGGAAAAAAGGTTGCATAGGAAAGAGTTGTGTTGATGTCTGGCCCTATACATGCATGCATAAGGTGAAAGGGCATTAACTCTTAGGTTACTAGGAATATATATACAAGCCATTAGAGCACTTTCAAGAAACAAGAAAAGCAACATCTTGACTGGAGTAACGAGTTAGAAGAATACATTGAGTAAGGAAAAAATGGTATTAACAATGTGCTGGTGTTACATTTGAGACATCTTACATACTTTCAAAGATACATTTTTTTAAATGTCATATTATCTGAATGCTTTCTTTTTAAATTTTATTTATTTTTGTATGTGTATGAATGTACTGTCTGCATGTAGGTTAGTGCGCCAGTGTCGTGCAATGCTGCGGAGGTCAGAAGAGGGCGTTGGATTCCCCTGGAACTGGAGTTAAAGACGGTTCTCAGCTGTCATGTGGGTGCCGGAGAATCGAACCCGGGTCCTCTGCAAGAGGAGTCTGCGCTCTTAACCACTAGGCCATCTCTCCAGCCCCCAAAGATACATTTTTAAAAGTACATGTTTATGAGGGTTCAGAGATATAACTCAATTAGTAGAGCACTTCCCTAGTATGCATGAGGCCCTGAGCTTGATTCAGAACTGCATGAAGCCAGGAATATGAATCACACTTGTATTCCTAGCACTCTGGAGATGTGCAGGCAGGAGGGTTAGGAGTTCAAGGCCAGCCAGAACTACTTGAGACCTTGACTCAAATAAAAAGAAAATAAAGGATGAAAATAACAGCAACAAAAATACATGTCTTGAGAGTTACTTAGAGTAAAACAAATCAAAATGAATAAATTGCTCATCAGTAGAAAATATTAAATCAATTAACTAAATACTAAAATAAATTACTTACTAAATAAACTAAATAAATTTCTATAGAGGAGAGAATTCAAATTATAGAGTAGTATGATTATTTAATTTTAAAAATTATTTATTTTTCTTCCAAAGAAATATATTTGAAAAATGATAAAAATGTTGAAAGTTGTCTTTGGGGTTTGAGCTCTGCTTTGATTTTTATAGGAAAGTTCAGGAGAAAGGGAAATTTGCTAATATAGTTTAAATTATGCATTTTGAAATAATTTAATAAATGAATATTTAAAAAAAATAATTAAAAGACACAAAACAGAGTATTATACTTGGGGGAATATAGAATTAAAAACCAGTTAAATTCAAATAACTGATCATGAATATGTCAGATCAGTTAGGAAAAAGTTAATGAATTTTCTTAGTTTTTGGTTGTCCAGTTTCTACTCAGTTCATATTTCATTTCCTTCTTATACTTATTCTCTTTACAGCCTGTCATCATCCTTCAACTCAATTCCCTGAGCTCCATATCAGGATGGATGATTATGTTTACTGCCCACATTAAACTGTCAGCAGACCTGGAAGTTTATTCTTTTTGGTTTCTTCCTTCAGGACAATATTCAAATCCAGGCTCTCCAAGACCAGCCATGCTCCCCATTACAGATAGAAAGAAAAGAAAAGAAAAGAAAAGAAAAGAAAAGAAAAGAAAAGAAAGGAAGGAGGAAGGAAGGAAGGAAAGAAAGAAAGAAAGAAAGAAAGAAAGAAAGAAAGAAAGAAAGAAAGAAAGAAAGAAAGAAAGAAAGAATAGAAAAGAAAAGAAAAGAAAAGAAAAATATTTTTTGAGAGTCGGGCTTATTTATTAGCCAGTTTACTCTAGATTTTGCTGTTCTTATAGACAAACTTTAAATCTCAAGGAGCTCCAGAAGCAAAGATTTGTTTCTTCCTCTGGTTGTTAGTTATCAAGAGGCCACTATGGCTTTAAGAACTAACACCTCCTATCCCACTGAGAAAATACCACAGGCTCATGCAATAGCTACCAATGTTTTGGCTTAGAGGGGACATCAATCATTTTGGCTACATAGAGTTTAAAAAGAAAGACCTGTGAGAAGCCCAATGCTAATGAAATACACCACATTTTAGATACAAAAAAAAATGAAATAATAACCTATGACCCAGATAAAGGATGGTAATACCATCTCAGCATTGTCCTATATTTTTCATAGATATTAATTTATAAAATAATAATGATGGGCAGTAGTTTCTAACTTGTACAGTTCAGTATGGAGAGTATTTATTTCTAAGAAACAATATAATTTTATAGACATTTTTGACATAATTTCAATAAGAGATCTTAACTCAGGTCCATGTGCCTATGGCTTGACAAAATTGCCCCAGAGATTCAGAATTTTTTCAAAATTGAGAAAGAAGCTCTGTGACTTCCTAACCCTAAGAAATTATGGGACATAGTTCTTGGGACTGTGTCAGATCCATCCTTAGGTAAATATTTATTTATTTACTTATTTATTTAGGAAGATTGGTTAATTAATTTATTTACTTGGGAAGAATGGTTAATGACCCAATATATTCTCTCTCTCTCTCTCTCTCTCTCTCTCTCTCTCTCTCTCTCTCTCAAGCTGTGGTGGTCACCTGAACAGTGGGAATGTTCCCATCAGTCCAGTCTATATATTTTTCTTTAAAATGTGGCTCCTTTGGGTTGGAGGGATGGCTTAGCATTTAAGAACACTGACTGTTTTACAGAGGACCCAGGTTCGATTCCCAGAGCCCACACGGCAGCTAACAACTGTCCATAATTCCAGTTCCAGTGTATCCAACATCCTCCTCTGGCCTCCGGAGGCATAGTATGACACGGATGTACTTACACACACATGAAGGCTGCACACTCATACACATAAAATTAAAAAAAAATAAATAAAATGTTGAAAAAAATGTGGCTCCTTGATTGTTCAGTGTAACTCAGTGCTTATTCATTGAGCATTAAGTCAGAGAACATCACAACTCATATTTCATTGGGAAATTGTTCCAGGAAATTATACTAATATATGGAAAATAGACAATTCTGAGTTAATATAAAAATAAATTATGGGACACTTTTAAGACTATTTTACAGCATGTTGTTATCTATGGTAATATGATTAAGGTTCAGACTAAAAAGATATTTAGACACAGGTTTATAAGAATTAATAAAAAATCTGGGCAGAGTTAATACAAGCCTAAAATCTGAGCACTCAGAAAAGGGAGCCAGGACAATGAGGAATTCAAGGCCAGACAGCACTACAAGTGGTATAAGGGGAAGTACTGGGCAGCTGAGGAGACCTCATCTCAGCAACTCCCTCCAAAAAGAAATATGTAAATACAAAGAAGTAAAATGAACAATAATTATTTATAACTATTTTAGCAATTATTTATGTAGATGCTGTTGCAGCTTATAGAAGACCTTAGGAATAATTTTTAATAATTCATTTAATTTTCACTTTTACTTAGGAGCCTGGAAAATCTTTCATCATAGAGCTGTGAGAAATATTGTTTCTGATGTTTTTAGAAGCAATGCTGGTATTTGGAATTACACAGACAAAAGAAAAAAAAACTCAATTACTTTACAGAATCTGATTATTAAAATGAAACTAATTTAAGATGCATTGCTTACATGTGGAGAACTCTATTCCCTGTGAAGTTCTGAGGCACGAAGGATTTATATATAGATGATTTTATATACACATATATATATATTACATATAATCTTAGGCACAGTTATATCCTATAGATATTGATATATAGTAAGAGTTATACATATTTATGTATAGTTGTGAATATATGTAAATCTATGTATGTATAAATATGCATATAGATATGGATATATATAGATATATAGTCTTTTATGGTTAAACATTAGACACTCATCATTTTTGCTTTCCTAGAAAGACCACACAATGTATAAATGCATTGTTTGAACATAAGGGAAATACAGGGTACATATTCTTCTGAAAATCAATTATCCTGGTCTAAATAGTTGAATTTGATTTGTTGACAATGCCATAGAAAACTATCAGCCTATAGAAGGTGACTATAATTTTGATTATGCTCAGAAAATGTGCTTGTTAGGATGGATATTTACAAGATGTAAAAATTTCACAGTTTGGCAATCTTGTATTTACATCTGAGGGGGAAAAAAAGAGAAGCAGCAGCTTCTCAGCTCTTAAGGCTGTATTTTTCTCTAACTTAGTGATGCCTGAGCATCTTCTGTCCACGTTATTTTGTAAAATATAGAAAACAAAGAGAATGTTGTTAACAGTCCTGAGTATCAGCTTTTATATTTCAGCAAGGCTTTGAGGAAGGCCAATCTGATTCAGTGTCCAAACCACTATGTTTTCTGCTGGGAAGAAATGAAGTACTACGTAAAGCGCTTGTGCGAACTCCGAGCTTTGTTTTACCTTCTATTTTGGTGGCAAAGGCATGTCAGTTATAACTGTGCTCTACTCATGTGTGTTTGCTGATTTAGTTCAGTGGATGATGCTCCCTCGAATGATCACTTGGAATTCAAATATGGTTAACTGTAGTTAAAGTTTTAAAACAGTAGTGTTTTTTAGGCAAGGTGAACACATGACAACAGTCATTCCATAGTTGTAAATTTCTGAAGTTAATACTTGTATGTTACAACAGTATCAAGTACAAAGCCAAACTTTTCCTATTTTTGCATTAAACATGAACTGGGTTACTGTATAATTTCAACATATGACATCTCATTTCAAAAATTAGTTTCCATAGGCAGTTATTTATATTCCGAAGCATTTTAATTTCTTGAATTAAAGGACGTAATGTAGGTAAAGATATTCCTATATTTTCAAGTTCTCTTTTGATTGGTAAGGGACAGTGCAGGCCCATCTGTTTTGCAGCAAAGAAAGCCCCAACCATCTGTGTAGAGCCACATGCCAGCTAAAACATAGAGATATGCACAGTTTTTTTGTTATGAAAAATTTTGCAGAATTTTTTTCTGTATTAGTGTGAATAAATTAGCAACAACTAAATTAAAGAAATCTTTAGAGAACATATTAACTTTCTAGTGCCTACAGTAAATTATATCTACTTAGAATTTATGGGGCTTGTATTGTCCCCATATGAATTTTTCCTTACTGTTTTGAATTTGATAATGAAAATTCATCACTGTCTACAAAGTAAATAGCTTCATTGTTACTAATACAAGTTGATCATCGTAAAATTGTTTTTGATTGAGCAATTCTTCCACATTCAAATATTAAATACCTGTAGAGGGAAGTTGTTCACATATCTATCTATATCTATATATAGATAGATAGATAGATATATACATATATAATAGGTATATATACCAGGGTAGTTAATTTAGCTACAATCTATGTATAATATATTATTTATGCAATGTCTAGTACACAACCATGTATTTTAGGATACTTTGAAAAGTTTTGTTTTCCTCTTTTCCTCTGAAATACCTCTGCTAAAATTCTTTTAGACTATACTGGAATGAATATTATATATATATATATATATATATATATATATGTGTGTGTGTGTGTGTGTGTGTGTGTGTGTGTGTGTGTATTGCTGGCTCTTTAGGAGTAATTATGAATATTGAGTAATAAATGCAAAGTTAATCTTATTTTATAATTACATGGCTCTAAACACTTAAGTTAAGGCCTTTATAATGCTTTTAGATTTAAAATATTTCATAGAGCAGTCAATAATGGGCTTTTACCTAAACAAAGTTAGTCATTTGAGCCATTTTTCTCAAAAATCAGAAAAACATATACAGCCCAGTCATGTCTTAAAGCATCACAAGTATCAGATTTTCTGATCTTCTAGCCAGTCTTTTATCTTAAATGTGTTTTAGCTTATGTGTGATTGCTGTTTGATGAGTTAAAAAATAACAAATAGTAGAGATGTATACAGATATTAGCTTCTAAATGAATAGTAAGTATTGATGAAATTTCCCGCTCTCTGAGGGAGACCTTTTCTGCTACATTTTACATTGGTGTTGAAAATGCTTATTATCTGTTTGAAAAACATTAAAAGCTTTAAATTCAAGCAGCTCATTTTTCATTTTGTTAATTGCATAACATACTAATGTTGCACGAGGTTGTTTTTTTCAGTGGTATAATGATGCAACAATATTTACATACCAACTCTGGTTTCCCTTTAATGGTTTCTATAACAAGATCATAATTTCCTTTACTGTAATCACTGGCAGATTTATTTGGCGTCCCATCTTCACTCTGCTCTGGCTTTGGGGCCTGGGAGAGAGTGCATATTACCATCTCTTCATGTACCACTAAGTACACTTGCTCAGTGTCACGGCTAGAGGCCCAGGTTTTACTTTTGCCAAATATACATGTTTAAAAAGCATTCGGAATGCAGTACTAGTAAAAAATCAACCAATTCCTCTATATTCTACCCCAAAACTTTAAAAAATTGGCTTAACCCTATAATGTTACTATTGAGTAGAGACTTGCTCATATGATAGTGTGTGGTTGGAGAAAAAATTCACTGAATACTTTTCAGTGGCTTCATAGCATTGATGATGTCATAAAGAGGTTATCTTGTTAAGTTTTCCTATAATATACTCTTAATCTAAATGCCGATGTGGACAACTGTGTTTCCTACCCAGAAGAGTATCCCACTGTGTGAGAAGTCCTGGAGACCTGCCTGCTCCTACCACATTCACAAATGCTTCATACTCTGTACATCATGCAAAACAGTGAGTTCATGCTCTGAGTTGTTCATTTTCTCATGTGGAATGACCACCCGGTGCTAGATAAGATTTATATGGCTACTTTTCTCAACATGCCTTAGGAGCAGATGAAAACATTGTAATATGACATTCCAAATTTAGCCCCATTTGTCCTCCATAGAAAAACAAAATTAAAAACAAAATCATCAAAAAACAATTCAAGCTGTCTCCTAAATTGAGGCATTTTAAGAGAAAAAATACCATTAATCAGAGCACTACAGATTTGTATAGTTTGCTCTTCAAGTGACATTGTATGAGATAACTTTACAAGCCTCTCATTATGTTTCAGAGATAGCTTGTTAAATGTCTAGATTCTTTCCAGTCAAGTAACTAGTGACCTGTTTCAAACCACAGTAACGGCAGAATTTTGAAAAGAAAAACTTAGCCCACAACGGGTCTGGGCAAAGCTGTGATTTTCTGCTTGGCTGGAACACAGTCCATGATTCATTTATAAGGTTAATCAATCTGAACTAAAATGTAAAGGAATATGCATAAAAGATACACATCAAATGGGCTCCTTAATGTTCTGAGGGGCAGTTTCACTCAGTATGAGATCTTTAATGATTGTCTCAATGCTGTTAGTTCCTTTTCTTATAACACATCAATTTCTGTGGAGCGGTTAGGAGTATTCATCAAAGCTTATGACATCGTCTTGGTAGAAATCCTTCGTATATTAAAAGCTAGCATAATTACTCCTTGCAAACAAAATTTGAAACACATTTAATATTTTATTAAAATGTCCTTACAATAATTTAAGTTCAATACAGGGTCTATTTCAATTAACATAGAAAGCAAAATAAATATTTAAGTTTTAGCATGCTACGATTAAGAGCTTTAATTCAAATGATCTGCAATTAGTTTTGTTTTTTCTTTTAAACAGAACTATTTTCCAGATAGGGCCAAAGCTTTATTACAGTTTACTCTTCAAAGGTGCCATTTGGTTTTAAGGGGATTTTTTTTTCTGCTTTTAATCTCTTCAGAAAGTGTCAAATTTCACTGCTCCAATACCTGCAAAGTCAAGACTTTTTTCTATTTGATAGTGTATGTCTGCTTATTAAAAGTCTTCAAGACATCCTAGACTTAGGCAAACAGTGTCCAAATGTACCATATTTAGCTTCTAGCTCAAAATCTCCCGAGCTGTCAGTTTAGGTGTTAAAGAGACCATTTGTAAAGCTTGGCTGGGAATTGCCATTATTGACTGGAATGTGTGTTTATCATTACATTCAATGATGAAAGTGGAACACGTAGCATATGAATAAATGTCAGCAGATGTTTCTTTTAAATGGCCTGATTTCAACCTCCTGTTGTTTGTCTTGAATACAAATATTAAAAAAGGGAAAAAAGGCAGAATTTTTATGACATAAGTGCAAGGGTAGTTAGATTTTTGAAAAACAACAAAAATAATGGCTAGAATATCAGACTGAGGGAGTAAAGTAGAAATAAGAGTTGGTTGGCTGTGCTTGGCTATTCATATGGGTTTCTAAATAGCTCTAGCAAAATGAGAGAATTTTTCCCAATATTTGTTTATAGTGAGTACATCTCATGGATTTTATATTTGATAGCTGCTATTAAAGATGTTTTTCTAATGACTGAATTTGATAATTGCTTAAAGGACCTCTATTAGTTATTAGGGTTGTAAGATAGAGACACTCATTAGCAATGAACACTGACTACACTCAAGCTCTTACTTTGAAAGGTAGATGTTGAGCACAGGAAGCATAGTTTACATACTTTAGTGAGAAGCATGTGATGTAAATTCAGTGGTATACAAATGAAACAGATATTTTAAGGGGAAAGGCCCATCTTTTGTTCATTTCTACAGCCATTTTTGTGAACGCAATGGATTTAGTTTACTCCTGTGATACTTTGGGGTTGTAAATATTTGGGTGTCATTTGAAGAGGTGTAAAATGACTAGAGACAAGTTCTGGGTGGGCTTTAAGAGCAAGAAAAATAACTTTAAAAATCAGGCACTCATATTAACATAAATTTCCAACATGATTGGTCTAAAGCACTTCAGAGGAAAATTTCAGATATAATATATCTTAAAATTGTTCAGAATTTGTCACCATTTCCACTTATTTAAATGATAATAATTTCTACTTCAGGCTCTAAGGAGCACTACAGACTAATACTTAAGTCTTTCAAAAACAGACCTTGCAAAGCCACTGAAGTTCTGAGCAAAGCATATTCCAGGGTTCTCCAAGGCAATGACTCTAGTCGGCATCCCATCCTGGCTTGCATTTGGGTAGCAGGATTGTTTGTAGCCACTGTGAATGGTGGGCACTGATATAGCATACACAATTAGCCATTTTCTCTTAATTTTTAGAGTGCAAATGCCTAATTGCTTGTGCAATTACATAGTAAGCACAAATTTCCTGCCTGTAAAATAGAAGGGAAGGGTTGAATGTAAATTAAAACCATTAGTGTGATTTTCTGACTTGTATATCAACAAATGATATCTATTTCTTATAGATGTGGTATTTGTGTACTATTGATCAAAAATCTACCTTTGAAAATGGGACATGCTCTCAAACAATGTTTAATTACTCCTAAGACAGGGAACATTTTGACAGTGATCCTAATCAAAATGTCATATTTAATATTTAACTATCAAATCTTTAAGTTTTTTTCTTTCTTTCTTTCTTTCTTACTTTCTTTTTTTTACAAAGTAACAAAGTCTCCTGTTTGCTATGACTTCCTGGTGGAATAATTAAAAAATATTTATTTTGATCACCTCCCTGAAATTCAATATTGAACCTGAATGCACTTTTCCATTAGGTGACAAATATATACTGTTACTTCTTTTTAGTCAAAAATAGCAAAAATTACACACACTTTCCTCTTTGCCACTAGACTGAAATCACACTCCAGCCACTACTCCTTTTCTACCAGATTCTCTCAGTACCAAACCCCAATCTTTTATCACCATGTACTCTTGACACGTTCCTTCAGTTCAGCACTTTGCATAACCTCTTTCAATCCCAGTTACAGATGAAAATGCACTTCTCTAAAGAAGCTCTCCTCTGTCAGGTCTTTCACTTCACAGTCACCTCCTTTCATATCATTCTCTTTTTTTCTCAGTTTTGCCCGGTCTTTGTTCTCATATGTCTTGTCTTAATCTACACACACACACACACACACACACACACACACACATAACTCACATATACATGCTCATTTACACATACATACAACATGCCTATGACATGTGTCCCTGAGCACATCCTCATCTACAAAGAAATCTGAGGTACTCATTGTAAAATGGCAATTAACAAACTGCTCTACTTGCCTATCTTTGGCCATGAACAAAATTGTGCTATGAGTATCTATTAAATAGATGAAGGTTTACTTGCATAAATAGAATGTGAAGGGACCTGAGAATTTGTGGGATGTGGATATACCTCGTTTGTCACATTGGAAAAATGGGACATGGACAGGGAAAGTTGTGTTTGGCAGAGAAAGACCAAGAGTCCCCTTCAGTGCCTGTCTACCTGTGAGTCAAGCGTAGATCTGCCCCATGGCCCTTCATTGTGCCATCATAGTTGTCAAGAGCACAGGAAGGAACCTTTCCACCTCTGCTGTCTCCAGTTTACCTGCATAGCCACAAAAGTATGAGGGGTAAGGTAGCCACCCCTGCACAATGCATTGCTATAAAAGACGTGGAGCAAAAGTTTATAGGAAATTTATATTAATTTAGTCAATGTTAACAGGCAAAATTTTGCATTTAAATGACAGTTAAAAATAATTGTTTTGGAGGAAAAATGTCAATAATCCTTTGATAATGGTAGAATTCTATTTCAGAATTTGGAGAAAAGGAAAAGCTCATACCTGCTTCACTATATTCAACTGTAGAGAGTAATTAGTATCATTTGGTGGATCTAAACCTCCAAAAAGCCAAGAAAATGGCATCTTATTTATGGAAGTAGATTCCAGATTTGAGGATTTGATGATGGAGTCTTCATGGAGATTCTAGATTTAGAGAGTCCTATGCTCTTAATTTAACATTCCCTGAAGCTAGAAGTGTCCACAGTGTCTTCTAGAATCTAGGAAATAAATTTGCAAGGGACATTGCAATAGATAATTATAACTAAATTTCCCTTTCAGTAACTCTTAGACTCGGCTAAGATCACTGTTTAAGTCTCCAGGATTAAGCAGCAATATTCAGGAATAAGGTTTTGTATTTTCATAGTGCTAGTTTTCAGGAAAGTCTTTGTGACTCATCTAGTTTAGTACTCTAATAGAAGAATTGATTAACAAATAGCATGCTTCATTTTAATAGAGGAACAGGCAAAGACAAGACTGCTTAGGCAAGAGATTTTAACACTTTCCCAAGGTCCTCTTGGTGTTCATCAGGGGTCTTCACTATGACATTTTTTATTCTTTTCTGCCCTTGGAGTTCTAGTAGGAACAATTATTAGATGCCAGGCATTTCTAAGTTCCTTCAAGTACCTTCCTTGGGAAAATCATGTTCTGAAGATAAGACTAAAGTTATAGAAAAATCACTCACATGTTTGTAGTTGCTTTCAAACCTAGCTCTTAAAGGGATACCCACAGCTGGAGAGATGGCTAAGTGGTTAAGATGGCTAACTGACTGCTGTTGCAGAGGATCAGGGTTTGATTCCCAACACTCACATGGCAGGTAACAACTATCGGTAAAGTCAGTTCCAAGGGATCAGACACTCTCTTCTGACCTCTGAGGGCATTGCACAACACAGGTGCATATACATACATGCACACAATACACTCATTCACATAAAATAAAAATAATAAATAAAATATTTTTAAAGGGATTCTAAACTCACTGCCCTCCTAACTTTTGTTGAGAAATTTAGTTCCTTTATCTTTGATCTAAACAACCAGTTAAGATGAAGAGCATAAGGTTTGCTGTAGGAGGTCTTGTGTGGAATGAATTGCAGAGGTTACCCCTCTCTCTGTTACTCCACCTATTAATCTTCAGTCCCCTTAAAACAATGTGTTTTCTGTATTGTTTTGTGTGCTTACAATACTGTTATAATTAACAAATTTCTTTTGCTTAAAAATATTTCAAACTGATTAATGATGATTAGAAGAAAAGAAATAAATTATTTTACTCAGTCAGGCTTAATATTTAATTAGGGAAACCATTTAAATTCTGTTTTAAAGGTATTTACATATAAATTCTTATGGTTAAAAGACTACAAGATGTGTTTGTGTTTTCTGCTTTATTAAAATGTCTACAAAAGAAACTCCATTCCATAATATCAAACCCAAGAAAGAGAACTCATCAGGTATATTAAAAGTTTACTCTTAGAGGCTGCTGGGAAGATTGGGGCCCGCAGACCCACACAAGGCAGCTCTAGGCACCAGGCAGCGCAGGCCAGCTCAAGATGTCATACATGCTCCCACATCTGCACAATGGCTGGCAGGTAGACCAGGCCATTCCCTCAGAGGAGGACCGCCTGGTAGTCAGTCGTTTCGGACAAGACTGGGATCCTACCTGCCTGAAGATGGACGAGGTTTTGTAGAGCATCGCTGAAAAGGAACAAGCACATCATGATTGGCTTGGGCACTGGCAACAACAAGATCAACTGGACCATGGAAGACAAGTAAGAAATGATTGACATCACAGAGACGGTCCACCGTGGTGTTCGCAAAGGCCAGGGTCTTGTGGTGTCTCTCAAGGACTACTCTACAAAGTACAGATACTGAGCACTGCACTCACAGGCCAAGGATACTGGGAACCTCTTCCACACAGAAATACGCAGCTCTTCATGGCCTTTGGGAAAGGTGTGCAGTAGAGTGTGGGGCTGCAGGGCTGGAGGATCCTTGAGATAAGGGTTAGAGGGTCTCAACTAGCTGCAACAAATAAACATATGCTGATGGAAAAAAATTACTCTTTTGATAGTTATTATCTGACTCATGATCATTATGTACTAACATTGAAACAACTAAATCAGTAACTATAAAATATAGGAACAGAATTTTACAACACAAGATGAGCCAAACATGATCAAATAGCTTGTAATCTATGCAATTGTGAATCTCATATTAATGAGACGATCCACGTCAAAAATTAGTAACAGGAGGTATCTTACAGATGGATGGTGATAAAAAATTCCAATTTAAAATGAAAGTAGCAGCAATGCAAATTAGTGCAAAGTGAAACTTTTGTTCACAAAACTTAAGGTCATATTTCACAGATTTAGACTTAAGTGTGCTAATTTCAGACATTGTCAGTAAGTCAGCTTCTTTGAGACACTTAATCACTCCACTTTCTGAGAGGAGAAACACAGTCTTCTTAGGGAACTGCTATATGCTAGTAGGTGTTTTCACATGCCTCCTCCTTGACCTGCATATGTGGATAGTCTGACAATTGTTTTTATGGTGAGTGTCAGTGTGTAACATTATTTTTAAAGAGAATTTATTTGGAAAATGATGATCATTACCGAAAAGAGCTGAATATTCAGCCCTGGATGGAAGGGTTTCAAATGAGAAGCTAAGAGTTTTGAATGGTATTAGACCAAAAAAAGAATAAAGAATATTTCCTTCTGAGCATTTCCAGATTAGAATATGTGATGAAAAGGGGAAATTTTGAAAACTTGGGGAGGAAGGAGAGGAGAGGAGAGGAGAGGAGAGGAGAGGAGAGGAGAGGAGAGGAGAGGAGAGGAGAGAGAGAGAGAGAGAGAGAGAGAGAGAGAGAGAGAGAGAGAGAGAAACATATTTTGGCTGATAAGATACTCCTGAATAAAATATTATCTGAAACAAATGTTTAAGTCAGAAAACACCTGCCAATGTAGATGTGCCCTTCAATAAATATGGTGTCTCTAGCTTCACTTAACATGTTTCTTAGCAATAAAGTGTTGGCATTAAATTTAAACATAAGTGCAGTATAAAAGAGGCATGTATCTATGTCTTAGAGGCTGGTGTTAATAGCAGCTAAACCAGAGATTTTCATTGGTTTGAAGCTGTGACATTACAACTATTTAGAGAACACAAATAGCACAAAATTTAATTTTATAGATTGTAGAATAATAGTAACCACAGTGATACAAGCCTGCCTCTGGTAATTCTCAAAAAGAGTAACCTTTAGTGAAGACTCATAATATTATCAGAGCAGGGAATATTATTTCAGTACTTATTTTCTGGATCTTGTGAAACATCTTCAAAATATTTTTTAAATACACATGTGCATTCTAATGGATCCTTGAGTACTTTTGAGGAAAATATAACTTTGTGGATTAGATAGGATAAAATCACTTAGCGATACGGATGAAAATTAATTCATTCTTTCATAGATCGACAAAAAATACCCCTACTAAAAACTTATAGTAGAAAAAAATCTATATTTGCCTATACAAACATTCAATAGTATTACACTTGCAAAACATGAAAACTGGCAGACACTCATGCAACCTTAATTTGAAGTAAAATATAAAATGTCCTGAAAATGGGAAATTGAAATTGTCAAAATAAGCAAAACCAGATGCTACCTTGTTTGAAAGAAAACTTTCAAAGAATAAGAATATCTTATTTACTATGGCAATTGTTATACAATATCCTCCATGTTAGAATTGGCTTAAGGAAGAATACATTCTTTAGAATCTATTCAGATTCACATCTTTACAATTAGATAAAGACTGAAGGGGATTCCTAATAGATAAGTAATGTTTAATGTGGAAGTTTATATGTACCATATGAAGATTATTTTATTGTAGACATATCTTAATGAGCTACTGTGACTACTGTGTTTACAGCATTCCACTTGGAATAAGTATCTTATAAATTGGTTCATCAGCTCAACTACATCATAATGAATTTCTTAAAAATGACTTACAAGTCAGGTAAGATTATGTTAAGGAATGGAAACAAAGAAAGGTTAAACTTTGATAATAATACGTATACTAAAATATAGTAAACACATCAGTTGAGCTTTGGATTAAGTAACTGAGGTATGTCTTTGATACTAACATTAATTATAGAATATCAAGATGATGTACATTCTAAAGCTGTATTTTCCATGTCTATGTAACAGTTTACTAAATGTTGGCCTCTAAGAAAAAGATTCCAGGGTTTACCTCACTTTTCAATTACTATAAATTCAGTATGCATATTGTTTACATCATTTCTTAACAGTTTGAGGCTATGACTAAAAGTTCATTTGAAGCACCATTCATTATATATTTTAGTGCTGAATAGATTTTCTTAATTCATCTAAAAATCTTATGTTTGAGATTTTATTTCAAGGCACTGATGTAAACTTGAACCTCTAGATCCACATACACCATAAGGATGTCCTGAGGGAATTTCTTTTATCTTTTCTCGTTGTTTTCTTATGACACCGTTGCACACCAAAAGTCTGAATTATTAATAGCTTCAAATAAAAATATACTTATGTGCAGTCACACATATTTTAAATGTAAATGCCAAGTTATTTGAATTCTAATGCACAATTATATATGTTCAAGAAAGGAAATGCAAAAGGATGTGAATTGGAATTCCTTGTAATGCAAGGGGACATAAAGTTCTAAGTCATGGGATGGAGAGATGGTTCAGTGGTTAACAGTGCCTACTGCTCTTGCAGGGGACCAGGGTTCAATTCCCAGCACCCACCATGGTAGCTCAGAACTGCCTTTAAGCCCGGTGTGGTGGCACACGCCTTTAATCCTAGCACTTGGGAGGCAGAGGCAGGTGGATCTCTGTGAGTTCAAGGCCAGCCTGGTCTACAGAGTGAGTTCTAGGCCAGCTGGGGCTACAGAGAGTCCCTGTCTTAAAAAAAAAAAAAAGGACAAAAAAAGTTAAAACAAGATCCAAGTCATTTATTTTAAATTGAGATGTAAACTATCAATAATTATTTTCTGATATCATAGTTTCCCAAAGAAAAATTCACAATACCATTGAACAGTACACCATAAATCCAAATTCTCTTTAAGAACAATTAGAAGCTAGATAGCAGGCCATGCCAAGGTGAAGTCATTGGAGAGAGACAGATGCAAGGAGGACCTGAAGGGCAAGAGTGATGAGATAAAGGAACTCGCAAAATTTTCAATGCCACCCGTCCATTTTCAGCATGTAGCAATTCCAGGTCAAGAAAATGAATCGCCACTGAAAGACTAGGCAATAATCTGCATTATATTTGAAGGCATCACAAATAATTCAGAAGGCAAAAACTGAGTTTTATGTTTGTAGGAGAGAGAGAAGTATCTTGAAGGATTCTGGAAGACTCTTGATGAAGACTACTTTTATCTTCAAGGAATTTAATAATCAAGTAGGTACACTGAGTGGTAAGTTGAAAAGCAAGGCCAAAAATGGACAGCAGGAGAGAAAGGGGACAATATTCTTGTTCTCACTGTACTGGTAAGAATCTCACTTAGGGGGTTGGAGAGATGGCTCAGCAGTTAAGATCACTGGCTGCTCTTGCAGAGGACCCAGGTTCTAAGAACCATCGGTTAACTCTAGATCAGTGGGTTCTGATGCCCCCTTCTGACATTCAAAGGCATTACACAACATGTGTGCACCTACCTACATGTAAGCAATACACTCATACATATAAAATAAATATAATAAGTAAAATATTTTTAGAGGAATCTCAGAAAACTTGGACAGCAAAGCACTGGGAAGTGGTGAGCATGAGAAAGAGTCAGCCTTGGAAACGAAGGACATCAGCCTCTCATCAGCTTGACCCATCATTGTGCTAACAGATTTTTCTCTCACTGACTGACAGAGGATGGGATGCATATTTCCTGAAATGAACCCATATATTCTTATAGTTGAATACAGTGACTATGATCATATAAAATATTTCAGTCTTGTTGAAAAAAGAGTATCAAAAAATTAGATGATAAAAACAAACATTTAGGTGGTAGAAATATCAAGCTGCTTTCTAATAAGATATTTGAACTGTAGAAAAAGAGCAGATGCAACAATGCTGAGATTGTTCTGTGAATTAATAATAGAGAAAGAAAACTACAAGAATTTTCTAGTATGTTCTATGAACCTCAGTCAGTATAAATATAAAGAAAACTATCCAAGAAAATCACATGTTTCAAGTTACAACTATAGATACAAAGAAAAATCTTAGGACAGGTGATGGGGGGTGGATCATTACTTTCAGAAAAGGCAGTGCAGCAACAGAAGCCAGATGATACAAATAATGATAAAAGATTTTTTATTTTATCTTCATTTTTAAAGAATATTTAAAGAATATTCTGGCACATCATTTCTCAGTTCAGCTTAGACATATTCCCCTTTCCCTTTCCCCCACCATACCCCAGATCATGCACTCTGCCATAACTGTCCTGCATCTTTCTCTCAGTCTTTTTAGAGTTCTAATTTAATGGTGTTGTTAATGTGTTTGGAAATTTTTGCCTTTTGAAGTTACTGAATATCTATCTCCCTTTATAGGGAGAGCATTTGGAGAGAAGATCAAATTAGAACAGACTATAATGACATACATATGAATATGGTATGATGAAACCATTGATTTCTACTTTGAAAAATATTTTTGAAGGGGGAAACTACTCATAAATTAGAATTCTATACCCAGATCATATATCTTTAAAAATACCAAATAACAATCAAATATTAGTCTGGCATGGTGGCGCACTCCTTTAATCCTAGCACTTGGGAGCCAGAGGCAGGCGGATCTTTGTTGGCTCAAGGCCAGCCTGGTCTACAGAGTGAGTTCCAGGACAGCTGGGGCTACAGGGAGACCCTGTCTTAAAACGACCAAAAAAAAAAAAAAAATTAAACATTAGCAGTAGACCAACATTCATAAAATGGTAAAGAACTCTTTTAAGAAGAAAGAATACAGAATCATACAGAAAAAATCAGAAAATGTAAAGAGCCATAGCAAAGTCAATGTGCGTGTTCATCTAAATCAGTAATGAAACCATAAAGAAATGTACATTTTGTTTTTAAGATATAGTTATCAAAATATGTGGCAATAGTATACCAAAATCTAGAAATCTGTGAGGGGAAACAAAATATTTTATGGAACTTTCATTTTCTTGGAAGTAATAAAAGTATAATTTCAAAGAGAATATGAATAAAATAGGGTTGTGAATTATATTCTCCAACATAAGAAGTAAAACATATAATGAACTAATCTAATATAAACTCAGGTATGTCACCAATCCATTAAATATATATTAACAAAAATAAATCACTCTAAAAATAAAGAATTGAGATTTTTATTGTTAGACAAACAATCAAAAACAAAGCAAAACAAGACAAAACAAAAGCTTAGGGGTATTGATGTAGCTTAATGGTGGAGTGGAACAATTGCTTAGCATGTGTGAAGTACTGGATTCTGCCCCTAGCACTAGGGGATTCTCAACCCAATCCTGTACTTAAAAATACCAAATGCACTCACAGAGACCCAGACACAGATCACACACACACACACACACACACACACACACACACACACTCTTAAATTTCACAGAGTTTGAAATTACGTAAATGATGGAAAAACATGTCTTTTGCAAATATTGCTCAAAAATTGATGCAGCCATATTGACAAGAATATTTTCTTAAAATAAATAATTAGTACATCAGATAAATACAGCAGTTTAAATGTGTATACATTAAGCAACTCTTCACCTCTAAATATATGAACCAAAACAAAACAGAAATAGAGGAAAATTCACTAGTCACAGTAAACATTTTATCATATATCTTTTTTATGTAGTTTTTTTTTATTTTTTATTTTTAAGATTTTTTTTTTTTGGTCTTTTTCGAGACACGGTCTCCCTGTAACCCCAGCTGTCTTGGAACTCACTCTGTAGACCAGGCTGGCTTTGAACTCACAAAGATCCGCCTGCCTCTGCCTCCCAAGTGCTAGGATTAAAGGCATGCGCCACCACGCCCGGCTATTTCTAAGATTTTTAAATTTTTATTTATTTATTTTTCTATGTGTATGAATGTACTGTCTGCATGTAGGTTTGTGCACCCATGTCGTGCAATGCCACGGAGGTCAGAAGAGGGTGTCTGATTCCCCTGGAACTGGAGTTAAAGACGTTTCTCAGCCACCATGTGGGTGCTGGGAATGGAACCCGGGTCCTCTGCAAGTGCAGTAGGCACTCTTACTCACTAGGCCATCTCTCCAGCCCTATCATACATCTTTAACAAGAATACTGGGACTAACAATTAGCCAAAGTGCAGAGAATCAGTGACTGTGGATTGTTCAGCCCTAAACGGGCCATCTACATCACATCCCTTCTCTCCAAAGCACAGAACATACAAGGACACTGAATGGAAATACTGTAATAGCCAGAGGTTGGGTAAGACTACTGTGAAATGATGTCTTCTAGACATGTCAGAGCCACAGCCCTCACAAATCACAAGCACCTGTGGTTACCAGCACATGACCTGCATATGACCAAGCCATCAACATCCCAGCATGGACAAGGGAAAGGCTCCTGAGACCCTGCACATAACTCGGAAGTTATGAAATGTTGCAATGGGAATGTGGGAGGATCCATGAGAAGGTTGAGGGAGGATTAGGACATGGATATGATCTAAATAGGTGTTATTCATGTTTGAAATTACCAAAAGATAAATAAAATTAACCTTATAACGACGGGATAGTGCTCCTGCTAGAAATAATGGGCTAACAACATTAAAAATCCCTCAGAACCAGGAATGGAATTTCTCTCTACAAAATGTTGATCATGGGTCCCATAGGCTCTCAAACAATACTGGCCATTGGCCTGATCTTTGTTATCCGCCAACATTTTATGGTAAGATTCTATTGATGAAGACACTATATACATATGCTATAGAAAAAAACAAGGAAAAATCAAGGTGGTACTGACTGCAGTGCCTGATATTTACTGGTTAGTAGTCACAATGCTAGAAGGTGCTATACTACTGGAAGGGAAAAAAAAAATAATCATCAGGCTTACCTAGCTGTGAAAGTTGTGAACTACAACTGCTCTTACAAAATATGGTGCAAGATACAGTGCAGAATGGCACAAATATGAGAATAACCAACTCTTCTCTAATTGGATTTGAGGTCTATTTTATAGGATGGAGCCCATGCTTGACACTGATATCAGGGTTAGGAATCTGAGACTAGAGAAGTCACAGAACACAGAGAAGGACCTAATACTAGTTTCTCAATAAATAGTTATTGTATTAATCTTACTTCTTTTTGTTAATATAATACTTTTATTGATGTTTTGTGTATTTCAGACATCATCTTTCAGTTCAGTTTAGACATAACTCATCTTTATACCCACATTGTATTAACTTACTTCTAATGACTCATCTTTATACTCACACCAGAGAAGTTTCCTTATACAACAAATGGTAATTAACATAGAAACTCACAACTGACCTCTGTGCAGAGACCAAAAGGCTACAGAGTGCTTAGTCCCTGAATAGGATGCCTATGTCAAACTTCTACCTCCCAAGGGTCAGTGATCATTGTGAAAGAAGGGGCAGAAAGAATGTAAGAGCCAGAGATAGTAGATAACTACAAAAAAGCACGTTTCAAGACAGCTGGTCAGTTACATATATGAACTCAGCAAGGTACAAGTCTCATGCAAGTTCAAGTTTTTTTTTAAAAAATCCAGCACATGAAGTAAGAAGCTCCAATTCCACCTAAGGAAATAGTGTCAACAGATGGCTCTAGGGGGAAAGACAATCCCTTTCAAGCCTAGGAGTCCTGGTAGGTTAACCAGATTCCTGGCCTCAGTGGATGAACTCACACTGAATGATATGTAGGCACACAAATCAGATACTACATATATAAAATGTGTGTCTATATCACTAAATTGGGCAGATAATAATAAGGTAATGTTGTGGGGTAGGGTGGAGATGTAAATGCCATCAAATTATATTGCATTAATATAGAAAGTTTTCAATAAAATGCTAAAAATAAATTAAAATAAAAAATACAAGGAGAAAGGGAGATCATAGACAAAACTCTCATATGCATATAAAATATTTTAATAAGAAAATATACATCTATGTTCTAATAGGTTTAGAATACTTCCTTCAGTGATTACTGGGCATCATTATTCCAAGTACAAGTGAAATGTAAATCAAAGAAGACAGCTTAGTCAGTTTTGGTACTACTCAATAAATTTAAAACAATTAGAGTCATGACAGATCTTCAAACCTCATTGTTTTTAATTTAGAAACAGTTTTTTAAATCTACAGATATTTGATAATTAATTTGTATATTGCAAGGAATAAATTCTAATTTCCATAATCTTTTAATAAGTTATTATAAAAACATATAGCATTTATTATTCATAATGACCAAACAATGAAACTTTTCTTCACAAGACTGAGAAAGGAAAATGATCTACTAGGACTTGTTTTTTTTTTCACCAATTAACAGAATATTTGCAAGTAAATGAAAAAATGGTATAAGGGGTTATAAAGAAAAGTGGGAATTATTTGAAGATTCTAACTCTATGTGCATAAAACCCAGCTTTTATAATAAAATAATTAGGATGACAGAGGCAGAGGCAGGCAGATCTTTGTGAGTTCAAGTCAAGACTGGTCTACAGAGCAAGTTCCAGGACAGCTGGGGGGCTACAGGGAGACCCTGTCTCAAAAAGACAAAAAATTAAAATTAAAATTAAATAATTAGGATGTGTAAATGAATTTGGCCAGGGGTCTAGGTAAATGGTCAGTATAAGATCCATATTATTATATACACTATATTATTTCTATATATCCTCAGGTTTGAAAAGTTTCTCAAAATTTCATTTGTTGATGGTTTGGTCCCCAATGTGAAAGTGCTTACAGGTGAGACTTTGTAGGGGTGATTAAAGCATGAGTTGGCTAAACCACTGATGAATTCAAAGTCAATGGGCTGACAGAAAGTGCTGGAAAATGTAGAAGATGAAGCTTGGACAGAATAGGTCACTGTGCTCATGCCTTTGAAGGGCTGTTCCATGGTGGCTTTCTCTTGTGCATTTTACTTTGTCACTGCCTTCAAGTGACACCCTCTGCTCTGTCATGTGCTCCCTGTTATGATTCTCCATCTCACCACAAGCCCAGAAACCATGAAACCAATGGACTGAAACATCTGAATCCATGAGCTAAAGCAATTTTTCTCAGTTAGTTTGTTGCAGCAACAGAAACTAACTAGTACAACTACTAAAAAATAAATAGAAAAATGAAACAAGATTTACATATAGTTTGGGACAATACCCCCCTGAAATAAATATAAAAGGAAAAACTTAAATTATGTACAAGAACTTGACATATAAAACTAAAAGTCATTATTGAAAGAAATTTAAAACTACAAAAACTGTAAGTGAAAGCATTTACCATGCTTATAAACAAAATACAATATTAAAAAGATAATTTTCACTCTCAAATGATATATAGATCTAATCAAGTCTCATGCAAATATTTTAAAATATGGAAATAAGGAGTATAATTTTTAAATCCATATGAAATTGGAAATGGTAAGAATAACCAAGACGATCTGCATGAAGAGCAAGATCAAAGGTAACACATTACCAGAGATCAAGACTCAATACAAAGCCTAGTAATTATCACAATGTTAAAGTTATCACAATCATAAAGCTTGAAGAAATGCAGAAACACAACTACACAACTACACAATCACTTTCCTTATGGTGAAATGATAATGTTAAAGGCATTGAAAAAAATTGTTTTCTCAATAAAGTCTGAGGTAAGTAGTTACATATAAAATTCTAATTGGTCCCTGTTTTACACAACAAAATCAATTCTGATGCTTCATAGGTACAAAACTAGTCGTAAAAGCCTTCCAAATATAGAATAGTATTCTCAAGTTTTGGGATAACATGGGAATAATAAAAATTATGAACTACTCTAACTTCAAAGGAATACTAAATTAAAATTACAGGATTATATTTATTAAAGACACATTATTAAGAAATGGAAACCAATAGACCATAAACCAGAAATAGGTATTCTGAACCCATATTTACCTAAAAGATACATATTTGGAATAACCAGCACTATACAGCCTTAATAAAAATGTACTCTGAAACAAAAATAGGTACCATATCAGATCAGCTACTGTACAAGAGAGAGTATCTAGTGCATAATAATGAAAAGCAAAACTGTGTCCTTTGCAGGAAAACTGACAAAACTGGAAATTACCATACTATGAGAAATAAGCAAGACCTAAACAGACAACTATCATGTTTTCCCTCAGATGCCAAGCCTAGGATACATACACACATGTACATATGTGACATGAAAGCAGGGGGAGAATATTTGGGAAAAGGAAAGGTACTATGCTTCAGAATCTAGGCACAGGAGTGAGCAAAAGGGTAATGAATAACCCCCCAAGTAAACGACGTACTTTAACAAAAATTTCACTGCGAAACACACTACTTGACATAATGAACATATTTTAAAAACAACTTAAAAATATTTGGAACTAACAAATGCAGAAAAAGTACATAAATTTTATTAGTTGCAAAATGAGTATAAGTTAAGACATGCCTTTAATTCTAGCACTTGGGAGGCAGAGGCAGGCGGATCTTTTTGAGTTCAAAGCCAGCCTGGTCTACAGAGCGAATTCCAGGACAGCTGAGGCTACAGGGAGACCCTGTCTCAAAAAACACCAAAAAAAAAAAAAAAAAGTTTAAAAAGAGGAGTATCACCATATCCCAATCCCCTGACCCAAAGACAGACAATAAGAGCAATCCCTGGGAAGGACAGGAAGTATATTGTTCATGCAGAAATGCAACAATAAGACCACAATTGGATCACAATAAGACATTGGCCAAACTTGTTACAACTGTACATGCAAATACTTTAATAAAAATTGCTTCGATTCTTTGGCATATGTTTAACAGAAATATGTATGTATAGGTACAAAATAGTTATAAGAAGGATAATAGTAGCCCCAGAT
>VZQC01009419.1:74050-137242 GCA_009823505.1 Rhizomys pruinosus
GGGGGGCGGAGGGAGGCGGGGGCCGGGGCAAGTGAGACAACAGTGGGGTGGTGGTGGGGCTCGCGGGGGCGGCGCAGGGGGCAGGGAAAACCAGGCACGACACGGCGGGTCTGTTCTCGTGCGGGATAGAGGAGCGTTACAGACAGAGTGTACGATAGCGCGCCCCCGGAAACTGACGGGGCTCAGCTCGTTTGGGCAAAAAGAAGGTGCTTTCGCTAAGAGTCGTGGTGCTACATTAAACAACTTAAGGATAGGTGTAAAATAGGTGACAAATTAGTGGTAAGCCGCAACATCTTACACTAGTGAACCAAACCTTCAAAGAAGTTTGAGGGGGGGTTGACACGTTGAGGTCGTTAATCCATACGGGAATATCACTGTATAGATACCATGGCAGCATGAGGGTATGAGGTTTAATTTCATTCTTCGACAATGGTGATCCAGTTTTGCAAAAAACATTTGCTGAAGATGCTGTCTATTTTCCATTGTAGGCGTCTTGGCCCCCGTGTCAATAATGAGGTGGTTGAAATTGTGTGCTCAGTTTGGATCTTTGGTTTTGTTCCATTGGATAACAGGTCTGTATTTTGTGCTGGTACCAGACTGTTTTTATGAACATAGCCCCGTAGTATAGTTTAAAATCTGTTATAGAGGAATACACCTCTTTGTAGCTCTTTCACTCAGGGTTGTGTTGGCTATGACGGGTCTTTTGTTTTTCCAAATGAATTTAAGAACTTTTGTTTCCAAGCCCGTGAAAAAACCGTGGGGATTTTGAGTGGGAGTGCGTTAAATCTATACAAGAGATTTTGGTAAAATGGACATTTTTTACGTGTGAATGTCCATTAGTGTTTTCCCTAAAAGAATTGCCAATTATTAAAGCCCTACAATTGGAAGAAGATTTCTAACAACAACAACAGAAAAGACTGCATCAAAGAACTGACTGAAACAGTGAACTTCTGCTCAAAACAGTCAACTTCCCCATGGACAATATTGAGAAAGACTAAGAGATGAAAAGCATGTTTGGCAGAATGCATGAGCTCTGGCGGGGTGGGGGAATGGGCGGGAACACAGGTCTAGATTTGTTAAAAATAAATAAATAAATAAATAAATTTATGTGAAAAAAAAAAAGGAAAACACTCTACAGCAATGAACATGAATGTCAGGATAGAATAAAGGAGGTGTTCTTATATGATAATGATGCTCCTTTCCTTAATTTCATATAAGATTACACAGTTATGGTCACTGTGATAAAGTGTGCAATAAAATGCATACCTTAAATTTTTATACCTTTGAATATATACTTAATAAAGTGAAAGGATCATTTAACACACAAATCAATCAAATCATATAGAAAATAAAATGTCAGTATAAAAATGTAGTTTCAGGGCTGGAGAGATGGCCTAGCAGTTAAGAGCCCCGATTGCTCTTGCAGAGGACCTGGGTTCGATCCCCAGCACACACATGGCAGCTGAGAACCGTCTAACTCCAGTTCCAGGGGAATCTGACACCCTCTTCTAATCTCCGCTACATTGCACAATGTGGGTGCACAAACCTACATGCATACAGTATATTCATACATATAAAAAAAATAAAATTAAAAAATTAAAAAATAAATGCAGTTTCAATTTTTGTTTATCTTATTGCCATCTTGCTATAAATTCAATAAACTTTTCTTTCTAGTCAGAAAAAATGTAGTTTCATTTTTGTTCTTTTGTTCTTTTTCACAGATATTAAATACTGATAAAGAAATAGTTTCAATAGTTGGGGCTGTACTAAAGCTTCATGGAAATTTTAGCCATTGATTTGACTGATGATAAAGAAAATGACTATGATATATAAATATCACCCCAAAAGTAACTGCATTGAAAGGCATACTAGTACACAACAAAGTGCAATAATTTAGGGGGTTTTTTTTGTTTGTTTGTTTGTTTTGTCTTTTTGAGACAGGGTCTCCCTGTAGCCTGGAACTCACTCTGTAGATCAGGCTGGTGAACTCACAGAGATCTGCTTGCCTCTCCCTCCCAAGTGCTAGGATTAAAGGCGTGCACCACCACACCCAGCTAATATTTTAGATTTTATGTGCTTAATCATTTTTCCCTAAGACCTGAAAAATTATGATATTGAGAAGTAAATGTCTTGCCATGATCCTTCCTGGTTTATGGATATGAATTTATGGGCAAAGCATTGACCATTTTATTATCAAGAAATAATAAAAATGCTGTTGAAATTCATCTCAATTTTTACATAATGATGATGACTGATTCTTTATTTTATGACCTAACCAATTCAAACACAGAATTTCTGCTTTTGGGAGGGGGAGTCTTTTTGATACAGGGTCTCCCTGTATTTAGTTCTGGCTGTCCTGGAACTCACTATGTAAACCAGGCTGACCTTGAACTCAAAAAGATACACCTGACTCTGCCTCCCAAGTGCTAAAATTAAAGGCGTGTGTATGCTTTTACAAGATCTAGATAAATACCTCTGGCAATTCTGAGGACTGTCCTCCTTAGAGAATTCCATAACTATTTGTTTCAGACACAATATGCTTTATGCAAATATCACAATTCTTCAGTACTGATGTATAAGACATTTTCTATTTGGGTTAAATTAAAAAGAAACCCTGAACAATATGTTCATCAGAATTTGACACAATTTCTAGCTTACTCTCTTCTGCCAGGAGGCCACCTAAATTTCCTTCAAAAATGTGTATGTATCCTTTTCTATAACACCTGGCCCTTGCTGGTATTTCAGTGAGAGAAAGAGGTAGGTTTCTTCAATTCTTCAAAAATATTGAAGACAGGGGCTGGAGAGATGGCCTAGCGGTTAAGAGCGCCGACCGCTCTTACAGAGGACCCGGGTTCGATCCCCAGCACCCACATGGCGGCTGAGAACCGTCTGAAACTCCAATTCCAGGAGAACTCCAGTTCCAGGGGAATCCGAGACTGTCTTCTGACCTCCACGGCATTGCACGACACGGGTGCACAAACTTGCATGCAGACAGTACATTCATACACATACAGAAATAAATAAAATTAATAAAAAATTAAAAAAAATATTGAAGACTAGTATGTCGACATTGTAGTCTACACAGCCTAAAGAATTGGTGGGCATCCTGATAATGGTAATTGCATTCTCCTCAAAAGAGAAGAGTTGAGGTGCTTCTGTGACAATGAGTAGAACCAATTTTTCTTACCTAGAGAGAATCCTGGCATTCATCTTATCAAGCTACAGGTGTCTCGGAACATCACATTCCCTAGTATGTTGTTATTTCCAGTAGTGGTATATATCTAAGATCTTACAAAACTCACCAGCTTTCCTCCAAAGTGTTTATAATTCTTTGACCTCAAGAAAGGGGCTCTCATTTTCTCACAGCTCTATGAACTATACAATTAATATAATCATTTATTTTCCCCCACATTCAAGCACTAAAGCCTGAATGGAAATTTGATTTAATTAAATGGCTTTCCTGAAATGCAAGCTGGAAAAATTATTCAAATTCACTTCTAATTTCAAGGCTAAAATGTTCTCCTAGGCACTTTCTAAATTGTATGTTATTAGCTAAAAACAGCGATTTTGAACACGGAATTATAAATGAGATCATACAAGCTCAGAGTTGAGAATTTTGACCACTAGTCTGGATACAACATGAACATCTCTATTTCCCTACTGTTAATGCTACCTGTCTTTCCAAGGGACTCTCACTCATGTTATATTATTAGAAAAGCATTATCTCATTATCTACCCTCAGTATTGCATCCATGGTTTCGAACTGCAGACCAAGGTAGAATAATCTTCATTCTTTCAAGTTTGTATTTCATAGTTATTGCCATTTCTTTTTTTTTTTAATTTTTTTTTTATTTTTTATTTCTGTATGTGTACGAATGTACTGTCTGCATGTAGGTCTGTGCACCCGTGTCGTGCAATGCCGAGGAGTTCAGAAGAGGGTCTCGGATTCCCCTGGAACTAGAGTTCTCCTAGAATTGGAGTTACAGACGGTTCTCAGCCGCCATGTGGGTGCTGGGGATCGAACCCGGGTCCTCTGCAAGAGCGGTCGGCGCTCTTAACCGCTAGGCCATCCCTCCAGCCCGCCATTTCTTAATAATAAGATTTTTCCATCATTTGGATGAAATTTTTATTTATACACACACACACACACACACACACACACTCCTTTTCCAGGATATAATTAATATGTTACAAAGAAATATTCAAATGCATGAAATTTCAATATTAACTATTGAAATGTGTTAGGATTCCACGTAAGTCTATTATTTTAAGATGAAAAATACTTTATTAACTAAACTGACTGGCACTTAAGAGGCATTGTTATCTTGATAATAATTGGAGTTCATTTTTCAATCAACTATTGGAAATTCCATTTGCCAATAAGAAAAAGGATGATGAAGAATGGGACCAAATGCCTAGTTCTAGATGTCAAGTTTTTAATCTTATTTTTCCTCAAATATCCCATTATTGTAAATAACAAACGTGAACAACCACATAGAGTGTGATATTCCTTCATGGCAACATTTAAACAAAGCATTGCACTAATAGCATTGCCTGCCTGTAACCAAAACACTTTTCAAAATCCATTATCTACCTGAGGAAGAAATGAATTATTCCTTAGAATTTTTATTAAAAATGGCAAATATAAAAGATCTTTGGTATTTCAGAGTTATCCAGTGTTAATATAAAAGTAGGAGAGTAGATAAATGGGGTTTTGTTACACAAATTTCTGTTGGTCTTAAGCTTCTATTCATCTAGACAGTGCAGTTTCCTTCAGGCTTTGAACATTGAATATTGCTTTTTCATTTTAAAGGTTTAAAGAAATGATGTTTCAAAATATCAGAACCATAAAACGTGTGAGTAACTGAAATGGAAGAGTGCTCAGAAAAGTTGCTTTTAGAAAGAGCAAAGAGGACAAGTGAACAATTTAAAAATGGAATGAATGGAATTTTAAAATGCAAATGAGTGAATCATATTTTTCACAGAAGCCAGATGTCCACTTGCTTCTATGTTACAAATCAGTATAAAAGCTTATTTATAAGGAAAGGTTTACACAATAAAAACAAAATGATGTATTTAGAAAAACAGTCTATTGATCCATCTGCTTTCAATGTCTATATAAAAAAATAGAGAAAAAAGAGATGGCATTTCAGTTTACCTCAGTTGTCAATATAAGAGTTGCTTATTCTTCTTTCAGTTAGAAAGTGAATATGATGCGCTAATTTATTTGCGAAATTTCTTTATGTGAATTTTATAAGCTTTTTCTGTGAAAGGGGTCATAAATTTAAAAAGTCCCTTATTTTCAAAAAGTAGAAAAAAATTGCTCTTCTGGCCCAAATATCTATGAGATCATATTTGCATAACTTCTTTTAGATAGATAACAACTAAGAATGAAGTATGAGTGGTTTTTTTTGTTCTTGTTATTTTTGGTCTTCTCAAGACAGGGTCTCCCTGTAGCCCCAGATGTCCTGGAACTCACTCTGTAGACCAGGCTGGCCTTGAACTCACAAAGATCCCCCTGCCCCTGCCTCCTGAGTGCTAGGATTAAAGGTGTGTGCCACCATGCCCAGCCGAAGTATGAGTTTTACGTCCAATATAGTATATGATAACACTTTTCCTTTAAACAGTACAGTTGGTTCATGGCAATAAAGCTAAAAAATGAGAAATGTACTTGCTTATAGGTAATTTTTCAATGACAGTTAATTATACTCAGAAATTGTGTAATGAAATGCCATATATCTAGGATGAAATAAATGCTAAATTATACCAATTTTAAACATATTTTAAAATATGTTTATATTTATTTAGGTAAATGTTTGAGTAGCTGCTTTAACATGATTGAGTTCTCTTATTGAAATATATATATATATATATATATATATATATATATTTATATATATATATATACATATATATTCAAACCTGAAATTTCTTGCCAACTACACAAAAACCATTTTTAGTGAGAATCACAGAACACTACCCTAACATTTGAAATACATTTAATGGGAGGGTCACAGAACAGAAAAATCTGCATCTCTGTGGTACTTAAAAATATTCAGTTTGCCAAAATGAATATTATACATTCTCCTTTTATTTTTATATTAATATTCTCTTAGATACTTCTGCTTCATATCCGTTAATGTATTACCATTACCATAATTTCACTTCTGTTTTTTTTAAAGGCTTACAAAGAGAATTATAGTTTACTGATGGGCATGTGCTGAAGAGAGTCAATAAGTGTACACATACATAATCTACCAGGGACTATTTTCTGGTGAAAATTAAGAATACTTTCAGCTTATTTCACCAGATTTAATAGAGCCTCTTATGTTAAATAAATGTAACATATCTACCAACATAAAATCTTTAAACACAGAAGCTAGATAACACTACTTGATTCATCCTTTTTATTCTTTTACCTTTTTTAGTTGAGATATTAATTCCTTTTTATCTTCTATATTTACACAGAATTTTTCAGAACTAAGGAAAAGTAATATGGTTAATAGATGGTTGAGCTTGCTATTATTTCATTTCAGGAGTTGTAGAAGCTAAATAGGAAAAAAAATACTTTTCATCTGATTCTCTTGTGGTAGGTAAGGCATTTACTTCATAGAGAAAGTGGGAGCTCAGAAAATGCTTCTGACAGGCTAGAGAGATGGCTCAGCAGTTAAGAGCACTGGTTGCTCTTGCATAGGAACCATGTTTGGTTCCCAGCACCCATATAGCAGCTAACAACCATCCATAACTCCAGTTCCAGGTGTTCGACACCCTCTTCTTACCTTCATGGGCACTGTACGACACAGTGCACTTGCATACACGCAGGCAATACACTCATGCACATAAAAATAAAGTGGGAGGTGGAAGAAAAATATTAAATAAAATATTAAAAAGAAAATGCTTCTGCCAGCAGAGTGATAATACTTATTCACACTATACACACCTAAGTATCACTATTTCTTAGCTATCATTGATAAGAATAACATGTGCTTTGGTCAAGTAATGAAAACTTCAGCATATCTTTTTATGAATGCCAAACTTTGGTCATATGACTTCACCTTTATAGGGGGAAATTCAAATGCTTGCATCTTGTTGTGTGGTCTGCAAACCAGCCACACTATCTTCCACTTCGAGCTTGTTCAAAACACAAACACCCTCATCCACCATAAGCTCACTGCATCATTACCTTCAATTGAACAATGTGCAGGCAACTCATATACAAGTGAAATTTGGAAGCATGGGCAATGGCTAGATATCCAGTTCTCAAGGACTGGCCTTCAGCCAGCTGCATCACCACCATATGCAAGGTCATAAAAAGTTACAGTTCAGTCATCCTGCCCAGGCCTACTGCACTTTACAAACTCCCACAGACAGTGTGTCACACATTATATTTGAGAAATGCTGACCTAAAAAACAATTAACTCTGCTTTGATTCAAATATTTTCTACATACAAAGCCCTCCTGCTACCTGCTTCTTTTTCATACCTATTAGAGAATCATTTTACTACATTTATACCAAGAAAAAAAAAACACTCATATACTTAGCTGTTCTTTTAAAGTTTTAGAAAACAATATAATTTGAGTATCTGTTGCCCTACTTAGATATATTACTATGCCAGCAACTCTTCTGTTAGTTCATTAAATTTCTCTCATATTCACATGAATTTATATTGCATTAATTTTTTAAATTTTATTTATTTATTTTTGATGTGTATGAATGTACTGTCTGCATGTAGGTTTGTGCACCCATGTCGTGCAGTGCCATGGAGGTCAGAAGAGGGCGTCGATTCCCCTGGAACTGGAGTTAAAAATGGTTCTCAGCCACCATGTGGATGCTGGGGATCGAACCCGGGTGCTCTGCAAGAACAGTTGGTGCTCTTAACTGCTAAGCCATCTCTCCAGCCCCTTGCATTACTTTTTCATACACACTTAAAACTGGCAACATTAAAATTAGACACTAAATGGTGGCATGGCATTAGTTACACATTTACATTTATTATTTCTTTTTAATTTTTTTAATTTTTTATGCATTCATACATTTCTTTTTTATAATACTTTTATTGGTATTTTTAAGACATCATTTATGGTTCAATTTAGACATATTCCTCTTTCCCTTTCTCCCACCCCACCCCAGTTCATGCACTCTGCCATACCTGTCCTGCATCTTTCTCTCAGTCTCTCCAAAGTATTTCTCTGCAAAGGTTTATTGTCCTAGGCAGAATTCAACCACATCAGTCCATTCCTTGTCCCAGTCCTCATGCTGCTGTGGTTCCCTCCCAACTGTTCTGCTCCAAAGTATGCCCATGTACAGGTCATATATGTACCAGAATTATGTCCTCCAGGAATAAACTGTATGTTAACTCCAATATATGTCCAGGAGTTCACATTTTTCCTTTTAATTTTATATTACTCTAAAATATGAATATATGCCTTCCACCCATGTACATTAATTACCATGTCTGAAAGTAAGTGGTAAATTAATTCTAGGGCTCATTAGGAGATTCACAATATAACATCACAGTTGCTTTCAGATAGAAGCATTTTTATTTCTTTTCTCCTATCATCCCTATGCAATTCCAAAAAAAAAAGAAATTCCACTGAAAAACCAAATCTATATAGCCATACAACTTCATGATAATACATGTTTTGTACTGAATAAGAAATGTTTAAAAATGGCTTTCTCAAAACCTCAAATTTAACCTGAGGCCCATTAGTGCAGTCTTTAGTCTTTCAGTAAGGTGTTGAACTGATCCCATCAGTTGTGTTTATCTCCCTTTTTTTTTTTCTTTTTGTATTTTTGAGACAGGGTCTCCCTTTCATCTCAGCTGGCCTGGAGCTTGCACTGTAGACCAAGCTGGCCTTGAACTCATAGAGATCACCTGCCTCTGCCTTCTGAGTGCTGGGATTAAAGGTGTGCACCACCACCACGCCCGGCTATGTTTATCTACTTAAAGCCACTGCTTTTTCTAATGGGACCTCTCTTTGATGAAGTTAGTTATTCTTCTAACTCTCCCTAAAAACATTATCATCAATATTTTGTCTTACTGTGGTGCTACTCTTATCCTATTTTGTCCTTCACCAGATATACTATGCATATTTTGTAGATCTGGAACTTGATGGGGCCTGGAATGATAGCTCAGTGCTTAAGAGCAATGGCTGCACTTGCAAAGGATCCACGTTTGGTTTCTAGCACTCACATGGTGGTTACCAACCACCTGTAACTCCATTTTCAGGGGATCCGACATTCCCTTCTGTTCTCCACAGGTACTGGACACACATAGAGTGCTTACATACAGGCAGGCAAATTACACTAAAATAAAAATAAATAAATATAAGTAAATAAATAAAGAAGCAAACAATAGAGCTTTATGTCAGTGTTCTCTGAATACATAATAGCTACAAACATGCCCTTTAGTGAATATCTGGTAAATTATTTTGAATGAACAAGTGAGTAAATAATGATCATTGCAAAAGTAAATATGTTGCTCAAACAAAATTGGAGACATCAGGTATCAAAAAAGAAATATTCTGCTGGGATCATTTGCTCTTTATTCAAATAGGCACTTCTGATACTTATACCCATAATGCAGGATCATATAATATTCATATCACAAAAAAACCTTGAATAAAATTAAATGACCCCAAATTTACAGTATTGGTGAGGAAGTATGAAGCCCTGATAAAAATGCATGCTCAAATTCCAATAGGATGTTAATGGAAATCAGAGAAATATTTTCTTGGTCTTTCCAAGACCTGAAACTCAAAACATCATGGAAAAATCCTACCAATTAGATGTTTTTCCCACTTCACTAAGAAAATCACGTTGTGTTTCACTTTGCCTTACATATTTCAGTCTTTATTCATTCTGCTGCATCATGTTTAAGCTTCATTGTTCTATTTTAAATAGACATTGTCTTTCTTTATCCCACAATCTGAAAATTTTCCAGATGGAAGTCCTTCTGATAAAGACCCTTCCTTTTTCATTTAACCATGCTTGTACTCCTCCTTGTTGAAGAGAGCAGGCCACTTAAGTGCATGGGAAGATTGCCTGTCCAGGTTCGGGCTCCAGGCAGGCATATGTAATGTTGGGCTACTTTGACTTACTCATAGTATGGCCTCCTTCCTTAGATGCAGATGGAGGAGCTCAGGCTTCAAATCTTTGAGGTAGAGAGCCAGAAATTTGCTATAGCAAAATACCCAAAGAGCTATGGATCCAAAGACTCAACAAGTTAAAAAGTAGCATGACCCAGCTCAACATCCTTGACCTGCCCAAACATATATGAGCTGTGAAGGCCATTCAAGTGTCATGTTTAGATAAATATGGGTAGAAGACAACAAAGAAATATAATCTCAGTAAGGATTATTGTGTACAAAGTTTCATCAAGGAATATAATTAGTTTATTTATTTGTTAGACCTTTTATTAGTGAAAATATTTATTTTCTTCTACATGTGATGAGATTGAATACCATCCCAAGCTTGGGCAACTGTTTCAGAGTAAATATATTCAAAATGCTTCTCACTGAGCTAAGATACAATGTAGTTGCATATATTCTCTCCTCTCTCTCTCTCTCTCTCTCTCTCTCTCTCTCTCTCTCTCTCTCTGTATGGGTGTGTGTCTCTGTCTTTGCCTATCTCTGTCTCTGTCTCTGTCTCTCTCTTTCTCTGCTGTATGTGTAAAAGATCATATTCTAAAACTGTGAATTTGAAATATTGGAAGGCACTGTGTATTTCTGTATGGCTTTTCTCAACTGTATGAGCACCAAATGGCTGCCTACATGACATGTCAGGGGTTTATTTTCTCCATCACGTGGAAGCAGATATGAAAAAAATTAATATTGAAAAAATGTGTTCAACTTCATCCCTAGAAAATATTGATTCATAGGAAATTTCTATAAAAACATCTGAAATCAAGAGATTAATTTTACAATTTAATTAGTTAAAATATTAATTTTTTGAAAACATAAAATAAGAGATTTAAAATATTTGCCCATGTGCTTTGACTAAAGGAAATGTGCTAATGAGTACTTGGTTCTTACTCAAAGTGAAATGATGCTGCTGACATGGAGAAGGAAAGCAGACCTCCACAGCACTGCAAGTAACAGTCATAGTGGTGGCTGACGTCTTGTCCTTGAGCCTTTCTCCCTTCTTTCTTTCCATTCTTTTTGCTGTAAGTATTGCTACTAATTTACTCCTACTGGTATAAAAATACTACTCTGTCCATGTTCTGTTACAAGAAAAAACTGCAAAAGCTGCTAGGGAAAGAGACTTCTTGTGCTAAATTGAATTTAAGTTTAATTTGTGAACTGAAATATTTTAATGTGTATTTAGCTAAGGATCCATGACCTAGTTACAAACGATTAATGGTCTGGGCCACAAGAAAGAATATGAACCAGCTGTGAGCCTTTCAACTGAAACTTACAGAAGTATAGTGTTTTACATTTGTCTTTGTCTATGATTCTAAGTTAGTGTTAAATTTTAATAATGGCATTCGCCTTCTATTTGTCAATTCCCAATAACTTTCTCCAGGAAAATTAGATTTCAGAAATTCTCACACACTGGAAATCCTCAAAAATGAAATGTATAATCAACAATTCAGTCTAGAAACACATTTTGATTCTTCCCCGAAAATATCATCATGCATCAAATCATTGTCTTAACCAATGTACATTATTTCTGTAATAAAATATCAGTGTGTTTCAATAATGTTTTCACTTTTTCAAGTTACTGAGATGTTTATCTGAAAATCAGCAGGAAGTTTGGTGACATAATTCTTCAAATTTCCAAAAGTCAGGCATTCATAAATGTGGGGTTTTACCTTTTCCTAATGGTAAAGTTCAGGATTTGGTAATTGGTGCAGTCTGAGCAACGGTTCTCATGTTGCTGCAGCAGCACACATCTCTAAATTACAGTACAAGCTGGGTACAAAGTGAGAAGCATTCACTATCTGTAAAAGCTGAGCAAGGATATTGCTGAAATTTCTCTTTGCATAGGCAGTTGCCTGTGGGTTATCTGTACACCATCCATGCACTAAAAAGCAAAGCCATATGGGATCTCCCTTCTTCACCCTCCAAAGGACAAGTCACAAAGTAAATCACAGAAAATGGGCAGAACATCTCAGCACCCTGTCTGTAGCCCACATAAGTTTACTGCAGGGTTTGTTCTTTTAAGAATTATATCAATAAAGTAGTATAGCACTGAAACAAAGACTTCATTAAAGAGTAGAGAATGAGGAAGGCTTATAATGAAAATAAAGTCCAGAAAGCCAGTGCTCCTTTTGTGACATTAGCACTCACTGAAGAAATGGTACAATGTGTTTTGTATCATACACATATTATAGCTTTCAGAAATAACAAGATAAAGAGACTCTCATATATTTAGTCAGGAATTTTTATACCAGAGAAGCATCTGTCACTTCATTTTTTTTCTACTTATGACTGACTGGGAGCCTAGCATAACCTTCCTACTATTGTATTTGTGGTATTAAAATTTTTATAGGGATTCTACTGCTGTATCTACATATGTACAACTTGAGGTATACCAGAAATCAGGCAATCAGGAGCATCAATTTGGTATTTTAAGAATCCTCCTGTACTCTTATTATCCTGCAATTGTGTTCAGAGCCTGAGAATTGAAAATGAAAAAGAAGAAAGAAAAAAAAGAAAAAAGAAAAACAACCTGATACTACAATCACTATTTTCCCTGGAATCAAGCCCGTACTTCTCTTCATACTCTTTTGCTGGTTGCTTTTCTCTGTTTATTGTTGTTGCTAAACAAGGTGAGACAATGTTTCTCAATGATGACTTCTTTTTCACTAACAAATCTTAAATGCAGTCACTCTTTTCTTCCTAGTATGTGCTATCAAATTCATCTTTGTATAGGAGGAACAGACTAAAATGAGTAAATTGCTCTTAGTAGGTAGTACTCTTTTCTTGACACTAGGAAGTAAATTGTCAAAGAGTTACGCAGGGCTTTAACTGCATGAGTCCCATTGACTTTAATGGAACTTGCGAAAAACACCCCATGCAAAGCTGAGAAAAGTATGGTCTCCACTATATTTTGTGCCCTCAAGCTTTGAATACACTCTCCCCATACACTTCTCTGTTCTTCCTTTCCTTTAACCATTACCCTCAAAGAATATAAATCTATGCCTTTCATCTTACCAACAAACTCTACTTAAGGTCATTCCTGCAGGCCGGTATTTAATGCTCTCATTCGTTAATTTCCCAATACTAAACCATTACTATTGTCCAGTTAATGTAGTGAGAAAGGAAAAACTTAGTTTATGACTTTATGAAACATTACTACAATGTTAGTTGCATATTTTTGAAACATAGAGTTTAATTTTTTGAAACATACGGAGTTTAAATAATAGAAAATTTACCTAAATCTTATACTTAAGGCACTCATTAATATTAGCAACTTCATTAGTATTTAAGCCTTGAATATTTTTAGTATTTCCTGGAAGTTTGCATACAGCACAAGTACATATGATCTTGGAAATATATCAGGGATCACAAGGCAGTTATAACCACTTAATCAGCAGTTAACTAAAGTGTTTCATAGGAAACTAGTAAGCAAAATGATATATTAGCATGATATTAGCTCCTGGTGGACTGAATCCATGATCCCATCATGTCTGGGGGATGAAGGACACTGTTGTCTGTATGGTAAAGACAGCAATACCACAATTGCCTGATGTCACTCGTACATAATGCATTAACACACACACACACACACACACACACACACACACACACACACCCTATGTGATTGTACTAATTCTCTAGCAAGTTTGATTGCGGAGAGAGCCAAACTAAGCTAGCTTTGAGCTAGATTTTTATGAGTGTTTGGTTCTGTATAGAATGCACAAAAGGCCCAATCTTTGTGCCTAGCACTTTTTTCATTACGGTGGCATTAATTACTAAGTAAGATGCCAAGTAATTGGCAAGGGAACACTACTTGCTTATTTATCAGATACCTTTATCCTATGCTCCTGGCTTCTTCCCTTTGCTGCACTTTTACAATAGATTACTGGGTTAGCAATGTAAAGAGTACAGAGTCTCTCCTTTGCACAGTTATAAGCCAACTTACCTTGAATTCTCGGCCTAAATTCAAATCATACCGGTTAGAAAGTCAAGATACTAGACAAAACTCCGTATACAATGACATAAAGTATAAAAGCAAAGACTACTATGTTCTTCTAAAAGTGGGTAATTTACTATCCCAAACCTTCCCAGTTTGTACTTGTAACTATGGATTCATTATTTCTAAGAAGCTTTGTAGGAGTGCGTAGTCAACACAGAGGCATCAAGCAAAAGTCCTGAAATCTCACCACTTGGGTCATCTCAAAAACATTGCTAGGTCCTATTTATGTCAATTTGTCATCTTATTTGCCCCCAGATATTAAAGTTATTGTTCTAGCTCTATGTTGATCATGACAAAAGATATGTTTTTCATAAAATAACACATTTGGACGTAATAATGAGAAACTTGGTTCCCATCTTCGCGTTGCAAATAGCACGTCTCGTGCTGTACAGGCGCAGTTGGCTGTCCAAGGACCCTGATGCCAAATTGCGGAGGATATTCTTGTTGCTGTGACAAATTGCTTGCTGGTGGGCTGTGCAGTGTTGTTCTGGCAGCATCGGATTTGTCTACGTGTCTGTCACTTGGTTAGGCTGCCTCAATGCTAGGTGATTCCACCCCACACCCCACCCCCTTTCCTTTTTCTTCAAGGCGTTTTTCAAACTTACCTTTGCTTCCCAATGAATGGGGGCTTTAACAGGCACTTGACAGTGAGCCTACGGAAATGCTTCCCAAGCTCTCCGCACAGGTATCTGTAGGGTGCAAGAAGGATTTTTTTTTCACAGTGCCATGCTTGTTTTCCATATAAACCTACAGGCTGCCATTACAGCCACCCACATTCCCGTTGGCAACGCACTTAGGCAGAGAGCTTTAATGAATCCAGACAAACTGCACAGCACTCTGACACACAGGAAAATCATGCATTTTAATGATATTGCTGGGTGATGTATTTCTTTAGTCTGTAAATATTAATGGTCAATGTTATTTATTAACAATTAAGCAAAAAGATTGCTCTGCATTTTATCTGACGCTTATTTTTAAAACTCAAGACATTTCCTTTCCAAATTCCTTATATTATGTTTTTCGGTGAGAATCTGCTAAAAAAAATCAGCAAAAAATGTAAATGAGTAGACAACATTCAGTAAACAAATTGGCTTGTAAACATACTGCAGGCAACCGCAACAGTGTCTGTTGACTACCTATGAAGGTGTGTAATTTAATGCCTCCAGATAATGTGGGGGTAAAATCTAGCCAGCTGACATTTTGAGATAAATAACAAATAATATTCCTAGTTCATTACCAAGTTTATAATTAAGTACAAATGTAAAGGTCTTTCAAGAACTATGACATAGGATACTTTAAAACGGTTTTGCATAACCAAAAAGGACAAGTAATAAATATAAAAGATACAGCAGGAATTTCTTTAGTCTATAGAATGGCAGTGAATTTTCTTTCTGAATCATATTTTACAGTATTGGTATATTATTTAAGAGTCCAGGATGTATAAAAGAAGCTAATGGATTCTTTTTCGCCAAAAGATAATATACATTGTAATAAAAGGAAATGAATAGGCTTTTAATCTTGTGTTAAAAATGTTTGTTTTTGCTCTTTTTATAGATAAATGTACTCTTCAACTTAGTTGTTCAAGCTGTAGCTCTGAATTAAGTGGGCTTTAAAGTTTACCTAACTACTTTATAGGTATAAGATTATTTTTAGAGAAATATATGTGTGTGTGTGAGTGTGTGTGTGTGTTTGTGTGCAGTAGAACTTGGAGAGGAACTAAAAGCTATTTAACAGCTCAACTTTCAGGGCATCTAGGTGAAAATTTCAAGCCAAGGTGATGTTTGAATTCATTTGTTTTTCTCATGACTACTGCTAGCATTTGTCAGCTCTCCCAACGGCATGGCATGGATATTTCTAAAACTAAATGTTTCCAATTCTCTTCCCCTGACAGGTTTGCATTCTGTTGTTTTCTCTGAAGTCTCTTGGCACACACTTCTTGACTTCCATCACTTAGTAGCATCTAGTGAGGCTATTGATCCTAAAATTGGTAGGATTTTCTCAGAAGGCTGCTTCTTGGTTCTGTGCTGTTGTCCCTGAAGTGGTTAAAGCTTTGTTTGTTTGTTTTGTCCTGAATGGCTCTTAATGGATTAAGCATTCGGCTTTCACCAAAGCACTAACTGATTGTTAAAGTAGCAAGGAATAAACTAACCACAGGGTGTGTGTGTGTGTGTGTGTGTGTGTGTGTGTGTGTGTATGTGTGTTACTAGGGTAAAGTAAATTTCAAACTCTAAGTTCTAAATCTGAGCTAGTATAAATATGTGTTAAATAAAATATTTCTTACTACATATTTTTAATAAATCTACGTGCTCTAAATTCCCATAAATTATGGTATCTGATACCTTAGTGGATTATCACTATTTAATCAAGAATAATTGAATCGAATTATATCATAACCCACAGTTAGTGAGATGGAGATTATATTTACTCTGGAATTAAGGTGACATTGTGTTTTGATTGTAGAAATGCTTTTTATAATTTTACTAACAATATTCAAAGTGGTGATTCTAAGTTATATAAATCTTTCATACTACCCATGGGACATTAAGGAATATATACGTACTTGTGTTCATAATAGTGTGCTATGCTTCTGGACTCTCGTAATTAGATTTTGGCTTAAGTGTGATATTAAGTAGGAGATTAATGAGTTGACGAATAAAGAAACACCCATATCTAGAGAAGCAGATGGAAATGCATTAATTTATGTGACTATTTAATTCAGTGCCAGCTCCTCTATAAGAAGACTTGACTCAGGTCTTAATACCAACTTAAGTGTCTTCAAGGTCTACATATTCAAATCAGAAAGTGATATTCCATAGAACGACTGTCCTAAAGTGTGTATAGACAAAATACTACAAACTGTGTTCCCACTTTTACTTCTACACCAATGATGTATAGGATCATTGGATAGTGACTGTCTCTGGCTAACTGCTCTTGGAAATGTTGTGGGGTAAATAAGCCTCCTGCCCAATGGGTAAGTCATAGAGCTGATAAGAAATGCATTGAAAAATAATGAGCTCTGAATCAGCTTCAAATAATGGATTCATCCATTAAAAATTACAGGGATAAGAGTGCTTTGAAAATTTTTTAAATGTTTGATCCAGAAAAAGGGATGAGCATAGCCTCTGGGCCTCTCTAGCTGTCACACATTTTATAAGTAAGTCACGTGGAGATTTAGTTACTTTAAACATGGGAATTAAGAGCTCTCCATTATGTCTCTGGATTTAATGTGAACATGAATATTCCATTCCATTTCATACTTGCATGTGTAAATAATGAGCAGTTTGTTTTACTTCTCAGACCATTAGCTCAATTCACTAAATTTCATATGAAAATGAATAGCAAAAGGTTCTCCTCTTTCTCATAAGCAGTACACACAAAAGATCTGAAGCCTTGCAGGAACTTTCTAATTTCCATCTCATACTTGTAATAAGTTCAATAAATTGAACTGAAAAAAGGGCTATATTAACGGTAATATATAAGCTTCAAATGACAGTACACTTAGTATATAGAAAGACTGATCAATTCCATTGTGTGCTAGTGCAGAATTGTAATTTTCAAAATTCCATTCGGAGTGCTGATATTCTGATGACAGGAGTAGCTGCCACATAACTCCAGAGCCTAGCATTAAGAGAACGGATTTTAATGAATGCACTAAAAAGAAGGCAATTTTTCTCCTTGCATGTAATATTCTAAAATTAAGGTAGGCAAAGTGTTATAAAACCTAGATGAATACTCTTAGGGAACGGCTAATTTGCTAATTCTATAATACCCCAAAAGCCAAATGTAATTAATATTTAAATAAAAAGATGCACTCTTAAAATGTCATGTGACCATGCCATGCTCCTTTTCTGAGCCATTGTACCAAAATAAGTCAGATGGGGGTGGTTTTGAAGGAGAGAGCTCCACCCCCACCCCTTCCTTGTTCAGATCTGAAATCCCTCTAATTGACCTACTGCACTTCTATTTCCAAAACCTCATCAAAGGCAAAAACAAACAAGATGTGTTTACAGAGGCTAGGGACTTCTTTTTTATTATAGAATATTTTTCATTGCATTTTCCAATATTTTCTCATTCCACTTTCCTCTATTGCTCCATGTCCTCTGGCACTAATACCCTCCACTTCCATTACTCCTTTGTCGTGCAGCATGGAGGAGGGGCAGTGGGGAAGGACATGGCCTTTGCTGCACCCTAATCTTCCCTATTTACACCACCACCTGTGAAAGAGAAGGAAACTTTCCTGGGGCTTCAATGAAAAGCTTCGGCCTCTCCTATAGACTGAGATGCATGAGGCGGAAATAGTGTTTTAACCCAGCTGAACCATTATAAAGATTACACACAACAGAGAAGCTGAGGGCCATACCAGGTTAACCAAGAAGGAACTCACTAAATAAAATGAACCTTGCTGACCTCCAGACATCCAAAGACCAAGTTTATACAGAGCCTTGTAAAGAACTGGATTATGAAGAATTTTTAGCATAATAGGATGAGATAGTAGATGGCACACTGCAGTCTTCCATTGTAGAGCAGAAACATGTTTCCTTTTGAAATAAAGTACAAAAACTTCCAGGGATGACTACAAAAGAATTTTTATCAATGGTATTGGGGCCTCAGATACTACATTAAAAAGACGAAGCATGGTTTGAAAGCATTCAAAACTCTGATTTCCTAAATTTTCTTTAGAGTCTTATTCAGATTAGAAAAAAGAACAAAATTGGAAACTGAGCATAGAAGAATTAAGATTAAAACTGGAATTATAGGCCTAGAGAGACAGCAGTTAAGAGCACTGGCTGCTTTGCAGAGGACCCAGGTTCAATTCCCAGCACCCACATGGTGGCTAACAAATATCCTAACTCCAGTTTCAAGAGATCTGGTGCCCATTTCTGACCTCCATGAGAATTGCATGACAGTGGTACACTTACATACATGCAAGTATAACACACATACACATATTAAAAATTATAAATAAAATATTTTTAAAATATTATCAGCAATAAGAATCTTTACTACTTATTTTAACCTTGAAACACTGTGAAAGAAATATCAATGAGGTGGGGTTTTTTTATTACTCCAATGTCCTGTTTTCTCATTGATCTTCTATATTCTGATTTAAAAAGCTTACTTCCCTCTAAGATGTTGTCAGACTTCCTCTTTCACCACACACACACACACACACACACACACACACATATATATATATATATATATATATATATATATATATATGCTGAAAATATTTAAAGTGCTGGAATACAAGCTGGGTGTGTGGCGCACAACTTTACAACTTTCATTTCAGCACTTGCAAGGCAGAATCAGGTGGGTCTCTGTGAGTTCAAGGCCAGCATGATCTACATAGTGAGTTCCAGACCAGTCAGAGATACACAAGGAGACTTTACCTCAAAAAAGGAAAATGCTAGAAATAAGTCAGCTTTTCCAAGTACTAATAGTCATGCTACCTATTGGCACTTGGCAGTTGGCAGTGTAAGGGTGTGTGCCTTAAATGGACACCTCCAGGACTCACTCATAGATCAGCCATATATGATGACCAGTGAGCTCTTTGAAGTGCTAATGAATTGAAGGAATCACAGGTTTTCATTGTGGAACTTAAACACCATCTTTTAGCATGAAGAAATGGCCAAGACTATATCAAATTTTCCATACAAAGCAGTAAATGGTTAAGTATGATACCAGTGTGCTCTGATGATATAGAACATACATTTCCAATTCCTTCTGAGGGAATTTTCAACCATACTTACATTTCTTAAGTATTTTGCTACTTTCATGCCTCTTCCTCTGGTGCCCAAGGTCACAGTTCAGCTTTAGAGATGTTCAGCAGCACTGCTCCTGAAGCCATTTCACTGTTCCTAAAAGATAAATTCTACCCAATATAAGTTTCATTGCTTCCAAATCCATTATATTTTCTTGAGTAGCTAAATGTCCAGCCTTTCTTTTGGTGACTTCAATGCATTGCAAAGTCCAGTATACATGTACCCATGCATATCTGTACACACACACACACACACACACACACACACGCACACACTAAATTTTTATTTCAAAACCAAATATTAGCTGTGTCCCAATCCCACCCATTCTGCCCAGCCTTCTCTACCCACCACCCACTTGTTTGTGACAGGGTTGAAATGGAAAGACAAGGAAATCATGAACAGTTTTGAGTGCAGAAACACAACAGAGTGGGGAACCTATAAAAAACAAGCAGAGCATAATAGTCAAAGCACCTACTACATATCAGGCACCAGTCAGAAATTAATTAGGATGAATAATCACACAATATCTGAGAATTAGCCTGTGGTGGATTTTTTCTTGTCTATCTCTTGTACATAATTTGCCTTGACTCACTTAAAATGAAGACATCTCCGGCAAGAAGGGTGCTAAGCCTTTTATGATATCTGACTTAGGTGATGCACTAGAAAAGAAAGCCAGGCATACAGTAGAATCTTAAACATTTGTTCTGAAAATGAATGGTTGGTTATAAGTACTCTTCAAAGACCAAATAAATCAATTGTCACTCCTAATGTATTTGGAAAGACATCAACAAATAGCTATTGTAAAGAAAATTGCAGATGCTAGTTAGGGCAATCTGTTATGCAGTAGTTCATTTACTCTGCTACAGAATTTTTGTTCAGAGCCTTGGGAGAAAACTTTTGCTGTTTTACTCTTAGGCTGGCAGGCAGAGCCTCTACTCAAGAAAAGATCTCAAAGCAAGCCCATGTCCTCCTCATGTCCCTGCCATTTAACCATCCAGTTGTTAACACATTTTAAAATCTGACAGGTTATTTCACTTCCAAAATGATACTAAGAGTCACACATGTCAGAACTCCACTTGATAAGTTGTGTTCATTTCAAATGTGGTATGTGAGCACTGAATCCTCACTCTTTAAATTCTGCAAAGTGTATCAATAATTATGCCAAATCCATCCAACAGTTGATTGAGGTGTTTTCAGTTTGATATGGGTGTCAAAATGTGAACATTATTCAGATCTTTGCCTGGTGTGCTGAATGGGAAAAAAAAATCCATTCATACATCACAGATTCATTCCTAGGATAAAAGTTTGAAAAAGGTATCTCAGATTCCACATACATTTTCTGTATGGTTTCAAGGGTGACTCTGATACTTGACACCTGATCCTACCTTATTTGACCTAATTATATCTGACCTATGTAAAGGTTCTAAGTAGAACATAGATTTTTGCAATTCTCAGGTAGTATTTTATGAAGAAACATTTTTTACAACTATAAAGTCTAACCTTTGAAATACATATACAGAGAGAGAGAGAGAGAGAGAGAGAGAGAGAGATTCACTCTTCTTCAGACCTATTTAGCAGTAATTTTGCCCTTTCCTACCATATTACCAATGACTGAACTCCAGAATATTCAGTAATGGACATTCCTAGACCTCTACTATTTAATTGTTATATTCCCAATTTATGGCCATATTTTGCTAAGGTAGATAGAAAAAACACAATGAAGAATGTGAGCAATATAATTTTATTTCTAAATTGCGGTTATTGGGGATTAATATAATCAGAAAAACTCAAAGAGAGTTTTTAAGCCAAGTCATTTTTAATCCAAGGAAACAACTAGTAAGGAGGATAAGTAGTAAAGAATATAGTAACATTGGAATCAATGGGATCATTCCATATGTTAAATTTACAGGAAGAAATTTAATAAAAATTCACCTTAATTTTGCTTTATGATCATAAAGCACTGCAGTAGGTTGTCAATTAGGTATGGTTAGTAAATCAACCTCTCACTTATTTATACATATGTTTTCAAATGTAGGTATTTCACAATCTCATTGAAAATTCTAAGTGTAGAATGATTTTCCATGGCTTTTAGAAATGGATGGCAGCGGCCTGAGGTTAACTTCTGCACGTAAGTTCACCATCATCTTTTAATTTTATGGCCTTGAGCTTTTGACCCAAAGAGGTGATTTGAGTTCAAAAGGCCAGGACTAAATGGAGCCAACACTTAGGGTCTTTGGACCCCAAGCACTGACCTTAAAGATGTAAAATGAATTGACTGTTCCCAAGAATGTTGTTCTAGTCGCATACATGAAAAGGAGCTGTGAAAATATGAGACAGAGAAACATTTTAAAGGCAAGTTTAACATAAGTATTTAGTGTAAATTGTGTATTTTATTTAATTTTTACATCCATATCCTGCTTTTAAAACGACAGATAAAAGAGTGAGTCTTCTGACTTTTAATGAATCACTGTGAATTTTGATTGCATACGTTACTCCAACCTTCGTGCTGAGGGACAATTATAGTTCATTATATGCGTCTCAAGTTGTTTATTCCTTATGATACGCAAGGATGCTTAAGGACTTGTTTCTGCCAAGAGCTTCCCCCCACCACCAAATAATTTCACAACAGAGTGAAAACACATGGACTTTATATGAAGTAAAAATAGAAGTGATATAAGGGTTGTATTTTTATAGCTGTATTTGAGTACATTTCAAATGAATGTTTGTTAAACAGGGGGAAAAAATCAGACTGGCATTGTCGCGATTCTAAGCGAATTAGGTGAGGCAGGAACAGGAAGGCTCTGAGGAGCTTGCATTTAATTAGCACTTACTGGTACAAAATAAATTAGACAGATTTGTCTTGTTTTATGAGCAAGATCCTGTTTTTCTATTTCATTTTCTTTGTGCTTTTGGTGAGGACGGATCTGGCGCTTTGGATGCTAACTAGGCACTAATTCAATTGGTGCTTTCTCCAAGGGTCTGCTTGCAAACCGGTGCCAGACCCACTGGTCCTTTGTGTACTGCCCGCCCTGCATGTGTCTGGGCTCCCCTGGCCAGTCCGTTTTTTTGTCTCTGATAGTTAATAAGCTTTGAGCCTAGTAGTCAAATGTGGTGGGAACGGGGACAAGACGAGGGTCCTTACTGAAGGTGTTTGTTGTTAAATAGAACAATTCAGCTGTCTCTTTAGAAAACTTGACAAAAGCAAATGCTCCCTGCTGAAAATTTTCTTAGCCTGTTGCACAAAAGATGAAGTTTGTTTAAGAAATTGCTGCTAAAGAAAGCGTCAACCCATTAAGGTAATTATATGGAACCTGTGCCGTATAACAGCTTAATTGATGTTAATGTTTGTCTAATTGGTGATTGGGAGAGTGCAAAGGACTAAAGGTCTTCCGAGCACTTTCAGTCATGGCTCTGAAAGGGGCTCTTCTGGTTTTCACAGTTATAACAATGCCTGCGCGTCTTTCTCAGATTACGCCTTGTTTTCAGCCCCTTACAGCATTCTGCTCCACTACTTAAAGCGTAAAATAAGGGTGAAGAGCCATTGTCTAATGCAGCCTTTTTCAAAGAGTGTTTCTGACAGGGATTGTTCTAGGAATCAGGCAGGAGAGAAGGGAGTGTGAGAGGTGAAAGCCACTATCACCCACTTGTGCCACCTCCCCAATGAGCAGCAAGAGCAGCCTAATTGCTGCATCTGTTTTTTTTCCCCTCCCCTCCAAGACTCCGTTCTCTTAAACAAGACCCTTACACCAATGCCACATGTTCCTGTGGAATCTATGAAACAAAACAAAACAAAACAACAAAAAAACCCCACCCCAACCTTGCTGACATTTTTTTTAATTGGCATGAAAAGGACTGTTAGAAAGCATATGTAACAATTAAATGCATGCACAAAAATTCATGAACTTTTATCTTTTTATACTTTCACACACCTTATGGACATATTTGCAAATATATTTAAATAAAACAATATATATACACACAAATACATAAGTGGCTTTTTCTCTGTAAAGAGACAGAATGATTATTGCATGGACGCTTATACATGCAGTTCCAAACGTATAGATTTGGAAATCCTGAATTTGTTTTCATATGAAAAGATATTAACTATGTCACCCATCTTTATGGTTTAATAAAAAAGTCATAGCAAACATTATTGATCCAGATTATAAAACTCAAATGTTTAAATATTTTCTTTCTCCAAATTAACTGAGTAAAGAGCCAAGACTGGTCTTTAAAAAAACATTCTCAGCTTACACACACACACACACACACACACACACACACACACAGAGTACACTTAACATCCCCCCATCCTTGTAAAGTTATAGTTCCCAGGCTTTTCAATTTTTATGTTTTTCATTCCTATATTTAACAGATTGATATTTTCCTGTTTGTTCTCTATAAGATTTCTTTTCTACATACAGAGTGTATTCATGTGCTAACCTAATGAGGAAATGACGAGTTTTTATCAACCTTATTAAACATACACCCAGAAGATATCCATTTTAATAAGGGGCCAATTACTAAGTGTGTCTTCAGTTAGAAAGAACTTAGCTTTTACCTTGTTCTTTGGCTCTCCATGTCTCTAATTAATTGAATCTTGAAATCGTTGGACTTTCAGCTTAAGAGAAGACTGAAGAAGGGAACTTAACAACACTGCCTATTCCTTTATGTCTAGAACAGGCTAAAAAAAAAACACCTGTAATGCTAAAAGACTCAGGCTTTTGTCTGTTTCTAATATTACTTTTCTGCCTAATTGCCATCACTGCCACGTACATTAGGCCCTTTTTCAGCAGGGTTAAAACAGGGCCAGTGATGAATGGAAAACTGATTGTACTGCTGTCAAACTTGAATGTGAGGCTTATTCTAGAGATAGAAGTACGAGGAAAGGACAGAGAATTGCACTTCATTAAAGCTCCACCAAGCTGATTGGAGTGGAGGAGGTAATTGAGATTTAAAGTGGCATTCCCATCACACTGTCCCTTTTTCAACTTAACAACTGTCATTCAAGCCACATAGGGCAACAATTGGCCAGATTTCCCAGCTCTTCTGAGTAATAAAACAGACACTCACCTTCTGGCTATTCGTTTTACTTACTTTGTTCTAATTTCCAATTCATGTGTCATTAGTGAACGAAGATTGACAAGAAATAGCTTTGACCTCACAGATTTGACCTTCAACCCCCAAGACCCAACTCTAGTCTGAACATAGGTTGGAATATGCTAAGAAACACCTTTCCTTTGCACACGAATGAATGGCAGTCTTTTCGTCATTGTAGCACCCCCCGCTTGCCACTACATTTAGACTATGAGACATGTCAACTGCCTGTCACAATTACAATAGACACAGCAAACCAGAATTTCTCCCAAATCCAAGGGGAACTTCCTGAACAAAGAGTAAATTTTATTGCACAGATTTTGGAGACCTCCAATTTGTAAAGCCATAATGAATGGATCCCAGAGACAAATAGGTAGTTGTTAATTATCCCAGCAATTTCTTTTTTAAATGTGCTAACACACAGCACACTGAGCCTCATATCCTAACCGTTACCTGATGATCTCATCACAGTTGAAAAGATGGCAGTCTGGGAAGAATCCATTATTATTACAGCAAGTATGCATGACAATGCGCTCCATGAGTGTAATCTCTTATTTTCACAATTTAATAAAAAGAAAGTGTGATATTTTGGAAACAGGTTTGGCTACACCTTTACTAAACCAACTGAAGCAGCTGAGCTCCAGGATCCCTGTAAGATAAGCATAGCACTTGTAATAGGCACCAATTTTGTCATCAACATGTGTATTAGATAAGAAAAATAAATACCAAAGAGCAAAATCTATCACCTGAATAAGAACCCTCAATAAGTTGAAAAGTAATATATGTCTTGTCTGTTGGTTTGAATAAAAATCCTGGAAATCTGTGGTTGGCTAAGAAATTGCTATTGTTTCTTCCCCTTAAGTGACAAACATTTGAACCTAGTATTGCCCTCTAAACTAGTGAAATACACCGCATTCGTATAGTAAGTTTAAAATCTTGACTCCACGCACTTGAAGGTTAAAGGTTTTGAAAACACTGCCAGGGGATGTCTTTGGCTTCTTTTTAGTGAATTGGGAAATCATGCTCCTTTCATTCCTCTGAAGTTTCCTTTTACAACATGGCTGAAGGACTGAACTGATTTCACCTTTGTGGACATTGCAGTCATTTGGGTTTTCCCTTGTAATATTCTTTTATTATAACAGGAATGTGATGTGTATAAGTCATTGGATATCACTGTGTTTTTTTTTTAATTTCCCTGCTGAAGAGTGAGCATACAATATATTATTCTTACAAGAAGAGACATTCATTGTAATGAAGATTTGTAATTGTTAGGACATCATCTATAAGTACTTTCAAAGCTATTAGCTTCATAATATTCAAGTAAAATTCAAGAACTGATTGATTTCTTTTGTACATGGTGATTAATCACCAAATGCAGAAGAAACATTTCAGAAAAATAGACACTCAAGAGAATGATAAAGGAAGAGTTTACTAATAATTATAAAAATTCTGTAGCCTATTAAAATAATGCATTCTTTTTATATCCATTGCACTTGCAAATATGTTTACAGAATGCTTTCAGGATGGTGACAATCACATATTTGCCATAGCTTTGGGCTGTTTCATCTGCCTATCCTGTTACAATACTCATTTTCAAACCAAGCATTGAAAAAAGGTCTCTATATTGGAAATGTTCTTCTTTATTGGGTGAATTGTCATGTCCTCATAGGTCAGAGCAGGTCCAAACTCATAGTTTAATCTCAACAGAACATTAGCGGTCATCAAAAGACCTAAATCTCTGACTGTTGGTAGATTGTGTAGAGCTGCTTTCATCCTACACCTGTGACAATTACCCTGTGTTAGTGAAGCTAACAAGAGTCAGGCCACAGGTCAAAGGTCAGGGCACTGTCAAAAGGAAGTTATTCTCCAGTCCACTAAATCTCTTATCATTTTCATCTAATGTGATATCCACCTGTCAGTCAGAGAACATAGACCATTGTTTTGTTCTAAGTGCTGCACTTTCTGCCTCAAAGGAACTAAAGTGCATTACTTTTATGATAATTAACATTTTCTGTCTTTAAGTTTTTATTTATAAAGACACTGAACTTCTAAACATTTTAAAGAGCCAGGATTTTATAGAAAAATAAAATAAGAGTGTTACTAAAAGGAATTTCCAGCTATTTGTATTTGTTCGATTGACTCGATGGTCACATTATGAATTGATTTAAGAAAGGAAGTAGCTAATTGAACAATGAAATGATTTGCACTGGCAATATTATGAAGGCAAAACTTTACCACTTTGTTTGTGCTTGAGTGAATACTGGTATGAATATGTGCAGCCTCAACCCAGAGTTTAGGGTCTAGCATAACATCTTATTAGTAAGTATATTTCTATGACAGGAAAAAAACATATTATGAGAACTATTTTCTTAATGGCTTCGTGTAAGTATACATGGTACCATCTGCTTCTGCTGTGCAATGATGTAATGACATTCCACTTAGAATATGATAGGCGGTGAAAGGCTCCTTACCCCAGCTATGCACCATGCAAACTCCAATGCCTGTGGTCAACTGATCCAACTCGCTGAGAAATTCTTGTCATAAAGAATGTTAATAAAACACAAGCACAAACACAAACAAGCAAAACCTCTCAACAGCTCAAAGCTTTCCAAAAACAGGTCAAAAGTTACTAACACACACACACACACACACACACGCATACACAATTATGCTACCCTTTGTACCTATACAAATGTAAATTGAATCATAAAAATTTTCAGACACTCTTTTCTTCTGGAAACTTGTATTAACAACATAGTCGAGTGAAAAAATTCAGAATGATACCAAGGACATCAGACACTTTGGCATCAGTTCTGTCGTTGCCCTGTTGGAGGATCTAAGTCTCAGTCTTTCTAGCTGTCAAATGGACTGAGAGTTTCAGGCATGTTTGTAACTTTCATAGCTCCTATTCATGGTCCGAGATGACAACCACACTTTTCTGCCTCTAAAAGAGTTTTATGTTAGTTTCTAATAAAATGCGTGCATTCTACCCACATGCCCTTGATCTTCTGGAGGACAGGGGGGTATAGTCAGGATGTTTTTCTACCAGTATTTGAATGCTTGCTGATTTAGTGAGTGAAAGAATGGTTCCCAGGTGACTATCCATCTTAATTCATACCTTTTTCATTGTTTAATTATTAATAAGCTGCATTCACTTTCAGAAGTACCCCGGTTTGGATGACAAATTGTATGATATTCATCATTTCCTCAGTGGAAGTAGAAACTACTTACATTGCCAATTTACTTGAGATCAATTAATGCCACTCACACTCATCGTTTCTTTACAAAATAACTTCAGTTCTCCTAACTTTCTTTATCTTCACTTTAGAGATTATTCTAAGGAACAGATGAAGCAAAGATTGGGCTTCTGCATGTGCTGTCATTCAATACTTAAATCGCCAGGCTCAAATATAAGCTCCTTATAAGGATATGTTTCTCTGTTACTTGTTCTCCCAAAGTGTCATGTAGAGTCTATATATATATATTGCACCTCCCCAGGTATCCTTTATATGGTTATACATGGAGATTATTGTTATAGTTCTTGGATAATCAAGGATGTGGCTGAAAGCAGAAATAAATAATACGTTTCAATCGCTTAGAAATGTTAGTTTTGTAAACAGAACACACTTGAGATGGTGAGGAAAGAATATGTTTTATCTTGCTGGTAATAAGTGGCCCCTTAAAATGTGAAGCACATAGTTCAAAAGTTCATGTGCTTGATCATAAGACTGTGAGTAGATATGACTTAGAAACACAGCCAGCTATGATATACATGAAAACTGCCTTTCCCCAAATCCCATTCCCAAATTCAAAAACTTCTTTTTCCATGATTTTCATGATCATGTTTTTGAAGCAATTGCCTCATGTTCAACCATTCTATATAATAATGCATCAAAGACTCTGACGAAGAGCCTTGATGTGAAGACAAATAAAAACAGAGAAAAGCATTCGGTTTTTACAAAATGGAATCATGGTTTCCAGAGGAAATAACATGCCCAACATCTTATGTTGCTAATTGAAATATTGACATTTATTCTAGGCTCTTTAGGAGACTATGTTATTTTTACTAGTCCCAAGTACTCAAAGTATGGCTCAGATTTTGGCTTTTGATATAATGTGGCAAGAATTATTCTGATATTTATCAGAATAGAGGAGCTGATGCTGACAGTACAAAACTAACGGCCTTCCATTTTCATTTGAATTCTTTTGATATTTTATTAATGTAGTTAAGCAAAACTATGTAACTGAGAACAATGTCCAGGAATCTTAAAGCTCTGTCATGGCAGTGACTCATCATCTAACCACAGGATGGCTGTTAAAAAGCATATCATTGGTAACGTTTAGAAAAGAAAAGAAAAGTATGTCCTATAAATATTAGCTCCCACATCTTTAACTACAACATCAACTTAATTTCTTTTAAAATTAATCCTGGTTTAGAGTAAGCACCAAGGGACCCAGGAATAGTTTTATACTTACTTACCTGCTATTTTTCTCAAGATTTCATCGTTCTTTTCTATGAATGGCTATAATCAAATCTGAATCCAGCTGTCTTTGTAAAGTTAAACTAACAACAAAAGGAAAGGAAGAAATGGTGTCCATTACTGTGCCTGATTTTTGTGAATTCAAGGAAAGAAAGGGGGAATTTCGGCACAAACACCTCAATGGTTTTTGTGGGGAAAAAAGTATATTCATTGTCTAAATCTATGTAGACTGCACCCCCCCCACAGTAAGCACTTAATGAACCCCATTTCCTGAACTTGAAATGTAACTGAAATCCACTCAAAATAGCTTTAATTAGATATATGGAGAACAGCATTAGAATCAATATAGCTGGGAATGAGAGTTATTAAGGCAGAGACAGGATGGCTTTAATTTGAATATATTCTAAAGCATTAATTTAAAGACATTCAAATAGCAACCATGTGGCACACATCTTAAATTCCAGCACTTGGGAGACAGAGGCAGGCCTGACCTTCATAGTAAGTTCCAGGCCAGCTGGACTTCAGGAGACCCCGTCTCAAAAAAGAAGGTGTTTAAGTAGGGGGAAGAAAGTCTGAAATGAATCTAGTTCATCTCATTCTTCAGCATATTTCCTCAAAGTTCATTGCTTCCTGTTCTCTGGTTCTGTTTATTATTAATATTTTTTATTGTGAAAAATATTTCACCTTATGCAGATTCAGATTCTATACTAAACTTGAAGAAAATTATTTCTACTGAGATCATATATTTGTATACAGTTATAAGATATAATGTTCACGGATATTCCTTTTCCCCAGTTTCTCCTGATAGTAGATGTAAAGCCACAGTTCTCTATCGTAACCAGGAGGCTGATAGTGATATCTGAAAATGATAGAACTCCTCCATCAGCACAACTTTCCTTTTGGCTGCTAGTTATCATATCACCTATTTTCACCCTTCTCTGTAACACTCCCTACACTGTTAATCACTAATTGTTCACTATAATTATTTCATTTCAAAATACTACATAATGGAATCATAAAAATGTAACTTTTAGGGGCTGGAGAGATGGCCTAGCGGTTAAGAGCTCCGACCGCTCTTGCAGAGGACCCGGGTTCGATCCCCAGCACCCACATGGCGGCTGAGAACCGTCTGAAACTCCAATTCCAGGAGAACTCCAGTTCCAGGGGAATCCGAGACCCTCTTCTGACCTCCGCGTCATTGCACGATACGGGTGCACAAACTTGCATGCAGACAGTACATTCATACACATACAGAAATAAATAAAAATTTTTAAAAAATGTAACTTTTAGGATTTTTTTTTCGATGAACATAGTTTGAGATTGATTCAGGTTATGGCCCGTTAATTGTAATGCCTTCCTTTTTTATTAGTAGGCACATGATATAGAAGTTCCACGGTTTGTTTAAGAAATCAGTCATTGAAGTGTATCTGAACTACTTTAAATTAGGGGGGTTATAAATTCAGCTACCAGAAAGATTCACACACAGGTTCTGGGGTGATCGTAAATCTTCATTTCTCTGAAATAAATGCCAAGAAGTAGAACTGGTACCTAAAGTGGTAGTTATATGTTTATTTCTGCTACCACCAGTGCTTTCTAGAGTTAGCACTATTATTTTATTATTTTTTCCACTATTATTTTCCAGCCTTCTACAAGTAATCTAATTTCTCTGTTTCCTTGTTTACACTTGTTCTTACTATTTGATAATTTAGTCATTCAGATAGATAGGTAGTAATATATTTTTAATCAAAAATGTACTTCTATAAAACATATTAAGTTCACAGCTCATACAATTCAGCAAAAAAATAGTTACTTTCTATGCCCTGTCCCTATGCAGGCTCCATCCTCACCACAGGTGGGCATTTGTTATAGTCAGCTACCACATCAACATGCAACAAGAACCCACAGACCATAGTTTACATTAGGCTTCACTGAGGAGAATTTACAGTTTAGGAGTTATCACAAAGATGACTGCTCTTGCAGAGGACCTGGGTTGGATCCCCAGCATCCACATGGCGGCTGAAAGCCGTCTGTAAATCCAGTTCCAGGAGAACTCCAGTTCCAGGGGAATCTGACACCCTCTTCTGACCTCTGTGGCATTGCACGACATGGGTGCACAAACCTACATGTAGACAGTACATTCATACACATAAAAAATAAATAAATAAAATTAAAAAAACCTGCTTTTTAAAGTATAATGACAGGTAATCACTATTGTGGTATTATACAAAATAGTTCACTGCCCTTAAAAGTATCCTCTGTGAGCCGGGTGTGGTGGCACATGCCTTTAATCCTAGCACTTGGGAGACAGAGGCAGGCGGATCTTTGTGAGTTCAAGGCCAACCTGGTCTACAAAGTGAGTTTCAGAACAGCTGGGTCTACAGGGAGACCCTGTCTCGAAAAGACTAAAAAAAAAAAGTATCCTCTGTGATCCAACTTATCTCTTCTCCCACAGCCTCTGAAAACCACGATTTTCCCTCCATCTCCATAGCTTTCCCCTTTCCAGAATATCACAGAGTTAGAAGCAGACAACATGAGAATGCTCTAGACTGGGTTCTTTCACTCCCGTAATGTGCATTTAAATTCCCTTTATGCCTTTCCGTGGTTTGATTACTCTTTTTCAATGCTTTTTATATAACTTTTAAAATTTCATTGATTCAGAAATTCCATACAATGTATTTTGTTATATTCAGACACCGTCACGCAGTAACTTCCACCTTACTACTCCCAGCAGACTTCATGTGGTACATGATTATTTGTCTTTTTTTTAAAGACCAATTGAGTCTAATCTGTACTTCCTATATCCTCTTGGGTGTAGGTCTATCCTTTGAAATCTGATCAACCTACCAGGTGGCGCATCAATAAGGAAAATGGACTCTTCCAAATGCCAATAGATCTTCATGGGGGGGGGGGAGGTGTCCTGCCCAGTTCTCCATTAATGCCAGGTCCCTGTCTAGCCTGGGTTTGCATAGGTCTTGTGCATGCTGTCATAAGCACTGTGGGTTTCACATGTCCAACTACTTTGTGGTGTCCACACAACAAAGTTTCCATGTATTTATCTACTGCCTCCCGCTTTTTTTAATTTTTATTTATTTCTGTATGTGTATGAATGTACTGTTTGCATGCAGGTCTGTGCACCCATGTCGTGCAATGCCGCGGAGGTCAGAAGAAGGTCTCGGATTCCCCTGGAACTGGAGTTCTCCTGGAATTGGAGTTTCAGACGGTTCTCGGCCGCCACGTGGGTGCTGGAGATCGAACCCGGGTCCTCTGTAAGAGCGGTCAGCGCTCTTAACCGCTAGGCCATCTCTCCAGTACCTGCCTCCCGCTTTTAAAATCTTTCTGCCCTCTTCTTCACAGTGATTGCTGAGCCTTGGGAAGAGAGTGCAATATAGCTGTCCCCAGCAAACCCCGGCTAGCCCAAATAATCCTTAACAGTAAAAGAAAGAATGGAGGCACCACCGTCACTGAGCTATAGTAATGACAACAGCGTTCTTAAGATAGAATCAAGGACCCAGATTTAAGGCCACACACATATGATCACTGTATTTTTGACAAATGGACCTAAAATACATATTTGACAAAAGACAGCATGTTTAATAAGTGCTGCTGGTCAAACTGGATAACTACATGTAGAAGAATGAAAACTAGATCCCTATCTCCCACCCTGATAAACCTCAACTCCTTATGAGTCAAAGACCTTGACCTAAGACTTGATACCTTGAATCTGTTAAAGGAGAAAGGCAGAAATACCCGAACTTGGAGACACAGCAAAAAAATTTGTGAAAAGGACTCTGACCCTGTCTCGAAAAGACCAAAAAAAAAAAAAAGTCTGAGAGAAAGATACAGGATAGTTATGGCAGAGTGCATGATCTGGGGTGGGGTAGGGGGAAGGGATAGGGGAATATGTCTAAACTGAACTGAGAAATGATGTTGGAAATACCCAAAACATCAATAAAAGCATAAAAAATAAAAAAAAATTAAAAAAAAATTAAAAAAAAAGAAAAGGACTCTGATAACACAGACGTAAAGTACCAACGAATAACAAATGGGAACTTGTGACATCATCATTCAAGTGAAGCGCCAACCTACAGAATGAGAAAAATCTTTACCAGTTATATCTTTTTTTAGTTCTTACTAATATTCCACAGCCAGGATATACCAGAATTTAACCATTCACCCAATAATGTGCATCTTGTTTGCTGCCAAATTTGGGAAATTATGATTAAAGTGGCTACAAACATTTGCTTGTAAAAGTTTGTATAATGTATGCTTCATTCATTTGAGTATATAACATGTAGTACAATTGTTGGATCTCTTGGTCTATTGACTTTCTAAGAAACTGCCAGTCTTGCATAATTTATTTATATTATCAACCATTTTACATTCTCATAAGCAATGAGGGTTTTTCTCTCTCACACACATCCTCATCAATATATGATGCTGATATTTTATTTTTATCTTTTTATATTTTATTTGTTGTTTTTACTTTTTGTGTATGAGTGTTAGCCTGCATGTATATATGTGCACCCATGTCATGCAATGCCTGTGGTGGTCAGGAGAGGGCACTGGATCCCCTGGAATCCAATGTTACAGACAGTTGTTAGTTGACATGGAGGTGGTGGGAACTGAGCCTGGGTCCTCTGCAAGAGCAGCCAGTGCTCTTAACTGTTGAACCATTTCTCCAGACCCACAATTGGTATTTTAGGTTTAGCTTATTCTAGTAAGTCTCTCACTGTTATTCAGTTTATAATTCCTCTATGACATGTTGAACATTTTAATGAGTTTCCTTGCCATTTGTGTATATTTTTTGCTGAGGATTGGTTTAAGTCTTTTGTTAATATTTTAACTGGGATGTTCATTTTTTATTTACTTTGAACAATTCTTTGTATATTTTGAACAGCAATCCTTTATCAGATGTATAATTTGTAGATTTTTTACAGTTTTTCATTGGGATTGTGGTTTTAACTTGCAGCTTTCTAATGTTACATTGTGTTAACACCTGTTCGTATCTGCATTTCCTATTTGTGTATCTTCCTCATGAAATATTTTCAATGTCTTATTAATAGTTTCTCTGTAATTTTTAAATTTTGTTTTTGTTATTGTTGAATTTTAGAAGTTATTTATGTATTATAGATACTAAAGTAATTATATTTTGTATATATTTTCTCATGAAAATGCACTCGAAGGCTAGAGAGATGGCTCAGAGTTAAGAGCACTGACTGCTCCTGCAGAGGACCTGATTTCAATTCCCAGCACCCACATGGCAACTGACAACCATTCAACCCTGGTTCCAGGGACATCCAATGGTCTATTCTGATCTCAAAGGAGACTGCATTATTCTTATGCACTTACATACACATGGATGATACACTCACACACATAAAAATCATAGATACAATTTTTAAAAAGAGAATAAAATGCACTTGATACAGAACTCAGTGCCTTACACATGTTAGAAATATGCCCTAGCAGTGAGCCATATTCCTATTTTAATCTCTAAACACAGTTGCTTATGAGACCTTAATATTTTTAATATTCTGCTAAAGTGCGATTTGTCAGTTTTTATCACTGCATTTTTCTTTATGTAGTAAATTGTGAAAACTCTAAATCTGGAGGCTTTCTCCTACATTGTATTATTAAAACTGCATCATTTGATATTCCACATTTATGTCTCCAATTTTAGATGTAGGTCAAAGTTGTCGTTGTTTGCTTTTTACTTTAGCTGTCCAATCTTTTACCATCAATTGTTGAAAAGATTTATTTTCTCCATTGAATTGTATTTACACTTTTCTCAAAACATTCTTTGACATATTTACATGAGTCTATTTCTGAGTTCTGTCTTCTGTTCCATTAGTTTGTGTGTCTACCCTTCCTCAGAGTGGTAGTTCATACTGTTCTTCATTGTGGCCATGAAAAGGAGCTGTAGAATCCCTGCTACTTTATTCTGTCCACCCTCTGTTGGATATTGGGTTTCCTTTCACTCTCCATACCAGCTTAAAAGAGCTTTATTTATATTATCAAACATTTTTCTGGATTTTGATAGGGATTTGAATAAATCTATGCATCAGTTTTTGAGAATGGTCACTTTTATTATTTTGAACTTTCCGAGACACATAGTTTGGTTCTGTTTATATATTTTTTCATTGATTTATCTCAGAAGTTTTACAGTTTTCATCATGAAAGTTTTATAAATGTTTTGTTGGATTTACTGTTATGTAATTCACTTCTCTGAGTGATTATAATTTGCATTACATTTTTAATTTGGCATTTTTATTTATTAGTAGTATTTAGAAATTGAATTGATTTAATGAGTTTGTCTTATCTTATGTTACCTCACTGAACTCAATTATTAGAGATGAGAGATTTCTATTTCTAGTGAATTCACTGGGATTTCTGTAGACAATCACATTATCTACAGACAAGGACATTCTTATTTACTCCTTTCTTATCTGTCTACCTTTTATTTCATTTGCTGCCCCATTACACTGTTAGGACTTCTAACTCATGCTAGAGTAGTTAGGGAAGATGTGGTATCTCTCAAACTTTGACAGAAAGCATTCAGTCTTTAACAGAATCTTCCCTCTGTCACCAGGTTTCTATGACTTTTTTTTTTCATAAATGGGTATTGGACTTTATAAACTTTTCTTAGCTCCAGCTGATAAAACCTTCTGATTTCTTAATATGAGGGACTGTAATGACTGACTTAGAAGTGCTAGCTAGAAAGAGACTGGCCTGGTATCTCATTATGCCAAGGTAGAGCTTCAAGTTCTAATGGCCTGTACCATCATTACAAGGCAGGAGTAGAGGACAGGTCAGAGAATAGGAGTAAAAGATCCTTACTCTTTGCAGGGAAGAAGGATGTGAAAATATCAGCTCCAGGTATAACTGTTTCTGATATTACCAGAGCCAGGGATGGATCTGAAGAGCCTTGTTATACCCAGGAGAGACTAGAGTCTAGGCTTCTACTTGACCTTTGCTACCGTGATGGACTGAAAGCACCAGTTCTCCTGCTATTTTTAACTAAAGTATGGAAAATTTGTAATTTCTTGTCTTCTTAGACTGTGCCTTTCCTTGGAGGAAAGACTTTTACTGGAGCCTATTGCCCCCAGTACAAAGTGGCAGTTCCAGGTTGCCAGTTTCTTTAAATACAAGTCCTCATACCAGAAGCAAAAATAAAACAAATAGACTCACTCACTGCAAGCCAAAATTCTCTTCATCTACAAACCTCTGCTCTTCACTTTTCAGTCTCTGTCTCTGTCTCTTTCTTGTCTCTCAATGTATATGTGTATTGTATGTCCCTGTGCGTACTTACAGGTAAGCATGCACTCATGTGCACATGCATATGAGTGCCAGAGGTTGAAGTTCAGTGTCTCCTGAATTTCTCTCCCCAGTAATCTTTGTGATAGGCTATCTCATTAAATATGGATCTCATCGATGTGCCTCAACGACCTGGCCAAAATGTACCAGAAATTTACCCATTTCTACCTCCTCACTGCTAGAGTTCCAGATGTTCTGCTGTGCCTACCTTTTCCTTGAATGCTTGGAATTGGAACTTAGGCTTCATCTTGTCTGGCAAGTACTTTACCCACTGAGAATCTTTCCAGACCACCTTTTTCATCCTTTCCTGGCAGAAAATTTAAAGCAACTTACCTTGGAATTAAGTCAGTTAACAAAGACAAGCCCATATTGATTAAGCTACCTTTATGTCATTTCTAACTCAAAGACTTTAAGGACAATGATAAAATCGTAAAATTGTGAAAAACTTTCTAGAAAGAGTATGATTTTTTTTAAACTTCGAGAACTATTTACCCGTGTTTAGTGATATTTGTTTCATTTTCTAATCCTAAGGGCCTAGAGAGTTTTGCTCTTAATTAATCAAGAATGCTCTGTTGGCTAAACTGTTCAAACGGAACTTTCGTATGCTCTCAAGTGGGTGGAATTTAGGTGCTGTATTAGCACAGCTCAATACTTACACATAAAAAAAGTCAGTGAAGTGAGAGAAGTGAGTGCAACTACTTTACATTTCAGTTATATGAAGAATTGTCAGATTTATCAAAACTAAAACAATAAAGTATGTGGTACTACTCAAATATCAATTTCAGATGAATAGCAAATAATTTATAGAGTGAATATGAGCCATGGACTATTTTGGGATAGGCACATAGAAAATAATCATTTGCAATTTATCTGAATTTCTATTTTCACTAAGCATCTTATATAAGCATCTGATAACTTTGTTATTCTCAAATTTCACCAATACATTACAAGAGCTACACTTAAGGTATAGATTTATAAGCATATAGTGATGCTTTAAAAGGAAGCCAAAAAAATGTACATTCTTCAAAAGTTAATGTAACAGCAAAGGCTAATGGTCCAAATGCAGCAAAGCAAAATGAAAGCAATTAGTTGCTTAGGAAGCACATATTAAATTGTATGATCTACCTTTTCATGAGAGAGAAAAGAAGAAAAGGGCACCACGATGGAAGAGAAGACCAAATTTATCGATGACATGGTAAAAATGGTGACGTGGTGGTACATGCCTTTAATCCTAGCACTTGGGAGGTAGAGGCAGGCGGATCTTTGTGAGTTCAAGGACCAGCCTGGTCTACAATAGTGAGTTCCAGGACAGCCTGAGCTACAGGGAGACCCTGTCTCAAAAAGACCCAAAAAAAAAAAAAGGTGACGATCCAAAGATGTCTTCTTTTACATAGGAAAATGAAATGCATTAGTGCTTTTTAAAAGAAGAACAAAACGCTTTCAAATCCCAGAAATATTGGAGAAAGGAAAGTGAGTAGCAGTGCTAAACTTCGTCCAATGTGTGATCAGAGTTGGGGGACCACCACGGTATTCAGTTTCTGTTTCAGTGGGGAATCGAACTCTGTAATGTGCTCATGCTGAGCCACATCCTGACCCTTGGTTGAGTGAGACAGTCTTGTTCTGTTGATTAGTCTGGCCTTAACCCTTCCTGTTTAAGTCAGGTTGGCCTCAAACTCAAATCCATGGTTCTCTTGCCTTGATCTCCTTTGTTCTAGGATTCTGTGACTGTATCACCATGCACAGGTACTGTGTCTAAATTTAATCACATGCTAGGAAACTCTAACATTTTTCATCTGAACATCTAAATGGGCATCAAAAGTTAGATTTTTAGTCTATTCAAATGCCTTCTCATAATTTTCCTAAGTTTTGTTGTTTGTGGAACATTGCTGCAATTCAGGGCCCTAGCTGTCACTAGGTTAAAGTGCTGCCCCCTAATCAGCCATGGTGATGTCTCATGGGTACTCTGAGTAGCAGTGATACAGCTTCCTTGAATAATCCTGGTACATTATCAGTTGAGATGAAAGTGTCTTCCAGGATGAAGTTCTTCAAGGCCATCCCTGCTAATTACCCAGGAGGCTGTTCAAGTGAACTAGCATTCCTTAGAAGCCTTTGACTTTTCACTCTTAAGGTTTGTTCTTTACCTACCCATTGCTTGGACTCTTTCATCAAAGTCCCATTTTTCCTCAGATATCAGTACATTATTTTAATAATATCACTGGATATATTTTTGGTCAAATGGATTATATCCTGGACAGTAGTGGCAGTCATTCTACTGTGATTTCTTTTTTTTGTTTGTTTTGGTGTTTTTGAGACAGGGTCTCCCTGTTGCCCCAGCTGGCCTGGAACTAGCCCTGTAGACCAGGCTGGCCTTGAACTCATGGAGATCCACCTGCCTCTGCCTCCCCAATACTGGGATTAAAGGCATGTGCCACTACACCCAGCGTAAAGATGGTTCTAAGCCACCATGTAGGTGCTGGGAATCAAACTTGGGTCCTCTGCAAGAGCAGTCCATGCTCTTAACCACTGAGCTGTGTAAAATTTTTGCATTGATTCTTCATGACTTATTCCAGTGGTCTTCTACCATTAAAAGTATATGAAATGACAATCTGTGATTTCATTGTCCATCTTCAGGCTCCCTGTTATAAATTTGATGGTACTTCAGACTAAATATTCAGCAAAGATTTGTTTAACAGCATTATTAAAAGTTCAGGTATTTTGGTTTCTGATTAATGACTTAGATTTTAGGTGATAGGTTTGTTTTCACATTCACAGGCTGGCAGGCTTGTCTTTCACCAAAATAAAGTTAGTCGAACACTGAGAGATGACTTCAGTGATTAGACCTAAAGCCTTTATTAATGAGTAATCAAAAGTCCAATTAACATAAACAAGGTGAAAAGTAGTTTAGTAATTTTCAGGGTCTAACTTGAGCTGACTGCTTCTGAAATGGTAAAATTATCAAACAAAACGATTAAGTTTCAAAGGACCCAACATTTTGTACAACTTCTTACAGTGAAAAAGAAATAATTACAGCTTACTTTGCAGGATTTTTTTCTGGTTTAGTTGAAACTAGGAGAGCTGTGAAATAAATTCTCAATTTAGGAGAAATTTTAAAGGTTTTATCTTTGCCATTCGAAAGGAAGGAAATGTATTTCTTTAAAATGAAAACTTAGCTTTAGAAGAAAACAAGAAAAATTGCGAAAGACAGGGAAATTACATAATCCACAATTTTTTGGTGTTCGTGATTTTCCACTATCTCAAGTCAATAATCCTGAGATTAAATGACAATAAGGTGCTTTCTGGGGCAAGTACTTCAGTTCTTATTAGATTTCCAATAGTCATTTAGATTTGGAGTTTTCCAAAAGTGCCTCAAAATGCTATAGCTTATCTCTAAAATCATAGAGATATTTTTAAACCATTCCTGATATAATGAACTCTTTATTGTAGGTAATAGCTATAAACTCTCTGACGGACCCTGAACTTTTCGTGTTGTTTTTTAAAGACAAAGTTGTTCAGTTTACATCATAAAGAACAAGGCTGATGGTTAGCCTAGTAAGGAAAGACAATTTCTATAATTCAGAGGTATGATCCTAATTCTTTATGAGTCTTTTCCCATTAAGAATGTCTGACCTGAGTTTGATCCCCTGGACCCACATGGTGGAAGCACAGTATTGACTCCTGAAAATCATCCTCTGACCTCAACACATGTGCCACGAAATAATAAAGATTTTTTAAAAATTAATTAATTAATCTAAAAGATCTTTTTTTTAAAAAAATGCCTTCTCCAGGCTAGAGAAATGGCTTAGCAGTTAAGAGCACTAGCTGCTCTTTCATAGAACCTGGGTTCAATTCCAAGTACCCCCATGACAGCTCATAACCATCTTAACTGCAGTTCCAAGGGATCTGACACTCTCTTCTGACCTCTGCAGGCATTGCATGGCACAGGTGCACTTACATAAATGCAGGTCATATACTCATACTCATAAAATAAAAATAAATAAATACATTTTTAAAAAGAATCCCTTCGCACCTGATCTCTTCCATTCCCTATCCTTCAAAGTTCACTTTAATTCCTACATCCTTCAAAAAGTCCTTCCTAACCTTTTCAGTCCTTGGTGATGACCCCCTAACTTGAACACCTGCTATATGCTATATGCTATTTTTCACTTGGCATGTGGTACTTGCTAAGTTTAATTACTTTTTATGTTGATCTCTTTTTTCTAATCATAACATGAAGGCTTTACAATCATGGATCTTGTACATTATCCAAAGCATGAGGAAGGACTGTCAGTATATCAATAGATGTATATCATTTCAACAGACAATTATGCTTCCAAGTTTATGGAGTATCTACTTGTTCTCCTAAACTATCTCAAGCCATGGAAGGAAGTAACCTTAAAATGCCTGCTGAGCTGATCAAATATTTTCAAATTATGTAGACATTAATATCTTCTAAATGTAAGTATAGGATAACCATGTTCAGATACCAACACTACTCTGTCTTAAATATTCTCCTTTAATCCCAGCACTTGGGAGGCAAAGGCAGGTGGATCTCTATGGGTTCAAGGCCACCTTGGTCTGCAGAGTGAGAGCCAGGTCAGCTGGGACTAAAGGGAGACCCTGTCTCAAAAAGACCCCCCCCCAAAATTCTCCTTTAGAGCGTAATAGCAAAAGAAATTCCATTGTGTGAATGCACTTGAGATTTCAGCAGGCATTGTTACCCTCTGTCCATTTTCAATGCATTCTTTTGCGTTAAAGGACCTGAAAACTCTGTGTGAAGAGCCATTTCGAATGTGGCATCTAACAAATCATTTCCTAAATTTATTGGACTATAGTATCATACTTAAAATAGTGCATGTACAGAAAATACCTTGATGAATGAATTGTAACATATTTTTAATAGCATAACCCACTTATTTTCTCAGCCATGGGAGGCAGACCAGAAGCTGCTTGGCCCAGGAGGAATACTGTTTTGCCCAAGGCTGTATTATGTCTTCTGGCAGTTTTCTGTATGTTGATCTAGCCATACTTGGTTCCCTGATATTCTCATGAAAACACACACAACATGGGTTTAGTAATGATGTCATGGACAAAGAAACTTTCAGTGTAAGGATTATTAATAATTTTAAACAGGTCCAAGTCACAAAAGGGATTAGCTACATTGTCACAATAAAATGCCACCAGATCTCAGATTGTCTTTTCTTACCTTTTAGTATCTGTGGGGAAATTAAAGATATTTATCATTATTTATTCAGAATTTATAAATATGCCTGCCAAGTCATATGACCTTTGGCCCACATTTTAAATTATTATTGCTGCTTATACTGCTGTTAGTTTATATAGGATATGACTGTGAATTGTAAAGAGCCAAGGGCATTTTCTCAGTATAAAGTCCTACTTGGTCCTGGCACCATCCTAGAACCATGAAGGAAGATATTATATGAATGAAATCAGCCTGAGGAAAATGAAGAGGGAAGATACACAGAACAGATAGAATATTACCTCTAGTGGAACCATGACAAGACTTTCGTATTTCTGGTTTTTGTAGATGAGCTAATATATCTTTAAATTTTTTTAATCAATTTTATTTCTGTATGTGTATGAATGTACTGTCTGCATGCAAGTTTGTGCACCCATGTCTTGCAATGCTGCGGATGTCAGAAGAGAGTGTCGGATTCCCCTGGAACTGGAGTTCTCCTGGAATTGGAGTTTCAGACGGTTCTCGGCCGCCATGTGGATGCTGGGGATCAAACCCGGGTCCTCTGCAAGAGTGGTCGGCGCTCTTAACCACTAGGCCATCTCTCCAGCCCTAATATATGTTTAATTCTAAGGCCTGTTTATAAGTGAGTGTTGTCTGCCACTATAAATACAAACCCATTACTTTATACACACTCTGGTCCTAAGAGTGGTGTCATAAATAATAGATACTAAAATACAGAATGAGTGGAATAAAGGAAGGGCTGTGTCTCAGGAGGTTGGCCCATATTGGGTTGTGCTAGAGCAGTTGTTCCTTCAGATGTTGCCCAGCTCTTGTGGGGAGGGCAAAGGTTGAGCCCATGTTCAGCAAAGATCCACAGTACTTGATTGAGATACTTGATTAAAAATATACTTTATGTGGCAGGATACAAAATTAACCTAAAAAAAAATCAATGGCCTTTCTTTACACCAAGAACAAGCAACTGGAGAAAGAATTCAAAGAGAACTTACCACTCACAATAGCCTCAAAAACAATAAAACACCTAGGAACAAACCTAACAAAAGACACCAAAGAGCTCTACAACAAAAATTTTAAGCCTTTAAGAAAGAAATTGAAGAAGACATCAGAAGATGGAAAAACCTTCCATGCTCATGGATTGGGAAAATTAATATTGTAAAAATGTCCATTCTACCAAAACTCTTGTATAGATTTAACGCAATTCCAATCAAAATCCCCAAGAGTTTCTTCTCAGGCTTGGGAAAAAAAGTCCTTAAATTCATTTGGAAAAACAAAAGACCCCGAATAGCCAAAACAACCCTGAGCAAAAAGAGCTACACAGGGGGGGTCTCTATACCAGACTTCAAACTATACTACAGGGCTATAGTCATAAAAACAGCCTGGTACTGGCACAAAAACAGACCTGTTGACCAATGGAACAAAACCGAAGATCCAAATCTGAGCACATACAATTTCAGCCATCTCATATTTGACAAGGGGGCCAAGAAACCACAATGGAGAAAAGACAGCATCTTCAGCAAGTGGTGTTGGCAAAACTGGATCACCACTTGTAGAAGAATGAAATTAAACCCCTACCTCTCACCCTGTACAAAAGTCAACTCCAGATGGATCAAAGACCTCAACGTGAAACCCCAAACTCTGAAGGTGATAGAAGAAAAAGTTGGCAGCAGACTACAAGACATAGGCGTAGGAAAAGACTTCCTAAATCAGACAGCAGCTGCACAAGAATTAAGGTCGACAATTGACAAATGGGACCTCATCAAACTCAAAAGCTTCTGTACATCAAAAGAAACAATCAAGGAAGTGAAGAGAAATCCCACAGAGTGGGAGGAAACCTTCACTGCAGATACATCTGACAAAGCATTGATTTCCAGAATATATAAACTACTCAAAAAACAAAGAAAAAAGAAAACAAATGACCCGCTCAATAGATGGAGCAAAGAACTGAACAGAGACTTCACAAGCGAGGAATTAGAGATGTCTGAGAAACACCTCAAGAACTGCTCAACATCACTAATCATTAAGGAAATGCAAATGAAAACCACTTTAAGATATCATCTTACTCCAATAAGACTGGCTAGGATCAAGAAAACAAATGATACCAAGTGCTGGAGAGGTTGTGGGGAAAGGGGAACACTCATCCACTGCTGGTGGGAATGTAAACTCGTACAGCCACTATGGAAAGCAGTGTGGAGAACCCTTGGAAGACTTGGAATGAACTTGCCACCCGACCCAGCCATACCACTCCTGGGCATGTACCCTCAAGACTTACGCCACCACAGAGATACATGCACGGCCATGTTTATTTCAGCTCTCTTCACAATAGCAAAGAGCTGGAACCAACCTAAATGCCCCTCAACTGACGAATGGATAGAGAAAATGTGGTACATCTACACAATGGAGTTCTATGCAGCAGTAAAGAAAGACGACATCATGAGCTTTGCAGGAAAATGGCTGGAGCTAGAGGACATCATGCTGAGTGAAGTAACACAGTCCCAGAAAAACAAACGACAAATGGTATCCCTCATCTGTGGATGTTAGTGCCAATTACCTAGTTGTAAGTATTTCTTGTGCATGGCCCCTTGAACTTTTGTCCAAAGCAGTTGGGAGTGATGCATATTGGAAACAACAACAACAGAAAGGACTGCATCAAAGAACTGACTGAAATAGTGAACTTCTGCTCCAAATAGTCAACTTTCACATGAAGAATTTCGAGAAAGACTGAGAAAGAGATGAAAAGCATGTTTAGCAGAATACATGAGCTCTGGTGGGGTGGGGGGATGGGGGGGACACAGGTCTAGATTTGATTAAAAAAATATATAAATAAATAAATTTAAAAAATATACTTTATACCAGTAAATAATGCCAAAGGGAAGAGATAGCAGAAACAGGTCAAATTTTCAGAATGCTTTTATTTAAAACAATATTTTATTAGCATTTATTTCTGAAATAAGTAACATGATTATGTTGTATAGGTGCAGAATAGTGAAAGGAGTGAGTGGCAAATACACACTGCAAACAGGGAAAATTTCACATTATTGTTTAAGCTTGATAATACAATTTTATAAGTAAATAATATTCAAAAATTATAGTAGACATGTAGAAATTCAAATTTATAGTGTAAGGTAAAATTATATATTTTTAATTGGAGAATTATCAGTTTAACTATTACTTTACTTTCTGCTTCTTTTTTTTTTAACTTCCAAGACTGTTATTTTTATCTTTACAAGTTCAATTAGGACACAGATGAAGGCACACCAGGGCTATAGAAGAGAAAAATAATTGTGGTTCCCTCTTGTGCACTGCAGCTGTAGTCTGTTCCCACGAATCAGGAGTTGTGGTCCCCTATAGTGAACTAGAGTTGTGGTCCCCTACTGTGAGCCACAGTTCCCCATCCCTGTAGTGGTAGGCTCCACAGCAGAGTAGCACATAGAAGACTCACTGAGGTTGGACAGCAGTTCCACTCTTCCCTAACTACATGCCCCACAGCTCCTCCTCTGAGGTCCCAGGTTCTGCATGGCAGAGGTTTTGCTTCTTATGCTGAAGAAAGGGGGAAGGGCATCTGTTATTTGCATACATATGACTTTATTAGATTAGTTTACAGGATAGAGTCTGAGTAGTACAACAATGCCTGCTTCACACTGGAAATGCTGAAAATCTTGTAGTTGCTCAATCTATGAGGCTGGATGTCTCAGCAGTCCCAACCTGGATTCCTGTAGATCTGCTAGTCTTCATTCTACCTTGGAATCTAAAGAAGTTCGTTCTGCTGTCAGCAGAAGATACCACAGTAACCATGAACTCACCAGTGAGAGAGAAGACAAGCAGGCAAACAGCAGAGCTCCCTTCTGCCATGACCTCTTCTGTTGTTGCCATCAGAAAGTAATGCACACATTTGGAGAGGGTCTTCCAGCTTCAAATGATCCCATCAAGAAAATCTCTCATTTCAGTTCATTCCAGATCCAGTCAAGCTGACAACCAAGATCAGCCATCTTAGTTCACTCCTTGTCAACTTGACACCAAATTGCATCTCCTTATGTCATGCTTAGTTTTAAAACAATGGCAAGATTAGAATTCTACATAGTATTATATAACTATCCCACATACGATGGCAGACACATTATATATCTTAGAGTAGCTGAAAAAGTCCTTGAGAAATCCTTAGGTATTTAGTATCTCATAACCTAAATATGATAATATAGATTTATACTAATTAACCACTTAACACTTATCTCAAGTACACATTTTTAAAAAGGAAACAAAACACAAATATTTGCTTAATATATGTGTTTATATCCACAAGCATATTCTTAACCAAATAAGACAGAATCACTCATGCTAATTAAAATCCTTGTTACTAAAACTGGTCATGTGGGCTCAGCTGATAGTTATAACTACCTTTCTGTATTCACTCTCAGCAAGCACCTCTGCAGGTCTTGGCACTTTCCCTGGGGGAGTGATCTTCACCTTCATCCCAGAAGGGTCTGGGCCATTTATTGTCCTATCTGGATTGGATGGTTGCGGTTTCCCACTAACCTTAATCACAGGACACTGTAGCACCAAAAGACGCCCTCTGGAATCTCCTATTTTCCAGACATAATCTTCCAGACCTCCATTGCGGAGAAAAAGTTCAATTGCCACTGGTATATTAGATCAATTACCCCCCTAATACTGTTATTCCTTTCTTAGCCTATTCACTAAAGGGCATCAGAAGCCCAAAGTGGCCAGGGGGAAGTTTTAGCTTCCAGATCAATGGAGTGTTTGCTGTGTCTCCAGGCAGAAGTGCTCCCCACCCTGGAAACGAAACTGCTAGACCAACAGAACACAAAGCCATGGATACAGGAGGCAAAAATTTTCCTAGTGGGTCACTGTGGGTGATAGTGAGTGGAATCATTCTTACTTCTACTGCTTGATTCCTGGGCCTGTGAATCCTGGCTACAAGAGAAACTACCATATATTGTATGCTGATTCAAAGCATATACTGCCTTCTGGAGGACCCCGCCCCAGCCCTCCAAGCTATTATCACATAAATGTCTCTGTAACTGTATCTTTAAGATGCCATTCCACAGTTCTAACAAGGCAGCTGCTTCAGGATGGTGGGGAACATGGTAAGACCAGTGGATTCCATGACCATTGTTGCACTTCTTTGGCTGTGAAGTGAGTTCCCTGGTTGGAAGCAATGCTGTGTGGAATACCAGATGGTAGATAAGGAATTTTGTAAGTCCCTGGATAGTAATTTGGGCAGAAGCATTGCGTGCAAGAAAGGCAAATCCATAACCAGAATAAGTGTCTACTCCTGTAAGAAAATAGCACTGTCCCCTCCAGTGTGGAAGTGACCCAATGTATTCAATCTCCTGGCTGGTCACCCAGGGAATAGTTCCACATTCAGAGCCTCAGTGCTGGTCTCTGATGTTGGCAGATCTGGCACTCAGCAGCTTCTGTTGCCAGATTAGTGAGTGAGACTCCATGCTGTTGAGCCTATACATAACCACCATCTCTGCCACCATGGCCACTTTGGTCATGGGCCCATTGGGTCAATGCTAGAGATAGCTGGAGAAAGGGGATGACTTTCCACAGAATAGGCTATCAGACCTAATTGCTTATTGAACTCATCTTCTGCTAAAGCCATCTTTTGAAGTGCATTTATATGAAACACAAGTATCTTCACATCCTTTGCCCATTTGGAGAGATCTAACCACACACTTCATACCCAGATGTCTTTCTCACCAATTTTCCAGTCATGCTTCTTCCAAGTCCCTGACCATCCAGTCAAACCATTGGCTACAGCCCAGGCATACAATAATCCGTATATAATAATACAATCACACTTCTGACTATTTCTCCTTCTAAGCAAAATGCACAACCATGTCCACTGCCTGGAGTTCTGCCTACTGTGAAGAGTTCCCTTCACCAGTGTTCTTCATGGTTGTTCCAGTAACTGCTTGTAATGCTACAGCTCTCAGAACCATCTGTAAATCAACATCTAGTCTTCCCTTCCTCGGCCAGCTGATCATAATACACCCCATGAAGCCATTGGTGCAAGCTTGAGGACAGGAGGCATTGCACCAGGAGTAGAAACCATAGGCATTTGGGAAAATTCATGTGATTTTCTTGTGCCTTCAGGGGCATTTCCATTTCATAATGGATCGTTTCTGTGTATGTACTACTTTATGGCTTGGTGGGTCAAGTAACACCCAGCTCATGATTGGCAGCTCAGGTCACATGGTGACTTGGTAGTCCATTGTCAGACTTTCAGTTTCCACTAAGACCCAATGGCAAGCTGAGTGCTGTCTCTCAAAGGGAGAATCATTGTCTACAGATGAAGGTAGAGAATTGCTCCAAAATCCCAATGCCCTCCTCTGTGGATCTCTTATGGGGGCTTGCCAGACTCCAGATGGCATCTATATCTCCTACTGACACCTCAAGAGCCATCAAGCTTGCTGAATCATATGGTCCAAGGGGGCAGAGCAGTTTGCACAACAGGCTGGACCTGCTGAAGAGCCTTTTCATGTTCCAGGCCCCACTTAGAGCTAGCTGCCTTCTGAGTCACTTTATATATGGCTCATAATAACACATCCAGGTGAGGAATGTGTTAGAAATTAGAAAATCAGATTTTGCCCGGCATGGTGGTGCAGGCCTTTAATCCTAGCACTTGGGAGGCAGAGGCAGGCAGATCTTTGTGAATTCAAGGCCAGCCTGATCTACAGAGCAAATCCCGGATAGCTGGGGCTACAGGGAGACCCTGTCTCAAAAAGACCAAATAATAATTATAATAATAATAAAATTTTAAAAAATAAAATCAGCTTTTAAGATGGGGTTCTATAAGTTCAACAAATTAGTTCTGAGTATATCTAATACATAGAAAAACCAGTAAAAATATAATTTTATTTATCACATTAGCCTGTGTCAAAAATACACGTGAGTGCTTGGATGCAAATATTCAGTCTTTGGGTTTGAGACCTCATGAGTCCTTAACCGTTCTACTTTTTTTGGTCTTTTCAAGACAGGATCTCCCTGTAGCCCCAGCTGTCCTGGAACTCACTCTGTAGACCAGGCTGGCATTGAACTCACAAATATCAGCCTGCCTCTGCCTCCTGAGTGCTAGGATTAAAGGCGTGTGCCACCACGCCCGGCAATCTTTCTACTTTTAACCACTTCCAAGGTTTGTGACATTAAAAGCTTTTATCTTCTCTGCCTTCATTTTTCATATTTGTAAAACAGAGATATCTGCTTACACTTTCTAGGAAGCCAGTTTAAGTGATTCGGTACATATGAAGTCTTGGAACAGTGTCCCCCCAGAGATCTTAATAATTGGTTCTGATTGTATTTTCTGGGACATTCCCAATATTAAACTACTCAGTGCTCTATGAAACATGGAAAAGCAGCATTGATAATAGTATCAATATCTTACATTATGAAACATGATTTAAATTTACAAAGCTAAAATCTTGCATTTCCATTACACAATTGAAAATAAAACGAACTTGGAAATATGGCTGAGCAGATTTGGACATATCTCCCAAATTCTCTTTCCGCGTAAGCCATTTTCCTTTCAAACTCTAGAGAGGTTTAATCAGTCATGCACAGAACTTCAACTCTATGCAACAGATACACATTCTCAAAAAAAAAAAAAATCAAAACACGTTTTGGGTATGATCCTTGCCTTACAAAATCTCTCTGTGCTGTCTACCTACCCCTGGTGAGAACATTGTGGAGCTGTTACAGCAATCTCTTTTCTCTCTCTCTCTCTCTCTCTCTCTCTCTCTCTCTCTCTCTCTCTTTTCTTTTTGAGACAGGGTCTCTATGTAGCCCCAGCGGTTCTGGAACTCACTCTGTAGACCAGGCTGGCCTTGAACTCAAAAAGATCTGCCTGCCTCTGCCTCCAGAGTGCTAGGATTAAAGGCGTGCGCCACCACGCCTGGCTCTTTACTTTCTTTACATGCTCACTTCCTCCATGAGGACATAGGTTCTGTAAAGCTTTATCCAATACTCATTTATTCTCCTAAATATTTCCTGTCTATGCATCCATAAATTCTCAACATAACCTAAACATCAAATGCATGTAAAGTTATATATACTTAAAGTAAAAGAGATGGAAGGAATTTGAAGATATAATTCATAGTCTAACTTTAAAGCACTGCAATTTGGGCTTATTCTCAGATATCTAAAGGGGAATGACTTCCTCAACAATTTTTTTTTAATACAAAAAAACTCCAACTTTTTTTTACAAATTTTTGTATTCATAGGACCAAGGGTTAATATGAAGGGCACATAATTCTAAATCTGGCTCAAATCTCATCTTCAGGAAGCTACCACCTGACTTTCATATGTCTCTGAAAATCAAATCCATCATTTTATAAGTTTCATCTTTTTCTCTAGCTGAGATTACAATCTATCATTTAGAAAGAATCTGACACCTAGATAAAAGCAGGTATATAAAAAGGAATTGAAACTGATGCAGTGAGGAAAAAAAAAGTACGAATCAGCTGCATCTCCCTTAGTTAAAATGACATAGGTAGGAGCTGCAGAGAGCACTAGGTGAAAAAAAAAAAAAAAAAAAAAGAAAGAAAAACACCGTGATCATTTTTATCAAGGGACATATATTTGAAGGAATGTGGACATTTCACAAAAACTCATAGCCTCTTAAGTACATTGTTCTAAAATCCTTATTCTTTGTTTTTAATAAGCTATTTGTGCTTTAGTTGAGAATCAATTTCATTTTTGCTTTAGGGATAGGAGCCAAGCAGTTTGCTTCCTGAATGAAGCATCTCTTCACAAACCAGTCTTTGTATCACCATTAAGTAGTAATTATATATGTATCTGTATATGCACTGCCTGTTGCTTTACACATGGTAGATACCTTGAGAGATCAATTTCAAAGTGACATCCACAAATGTTGTTATTCATGTTTCACATGAATGATAAAATAAGGTCCAATAGTGTCAGGAGAAATGCTCTCTCATGCCAATTACTTCCTCTCTAGCTAGTTTTCTCTTTTATAAAAAAGAGGGCTTGGGGGGGGCTGGAGAAATGGCTCACCGGTTAAGAGTGCCAACTGCTCTTGCAGAGGACCCCGGTTCAATTCCCAGCACCCACATGGTGGCTAAGAATCGTCTTTAACTCCAGTTCCAGGGGAATCTGATGCCCTCTTCTGACCTCTGTGGCATTGCACGACACGGGTACACAAACCTACATGCAGACAGTACATTCGTACATATAAAAAAAAAATAAATATAAATAAAATTTTTTTAAAGATTTAAAATAAAGGACTTAGACAAACTGGTCTTTAATGCTCATTTTTCATCCATGTATCATTCTACCTTTGAAGCTTTTGCAATGGAAATAAGATTAAAGAGCTGCAATCTTATACCAAAAAATAAGAGTTATACCTGTGATTATTTCCTTGAAGAATATTTTTGTGTCTTTTCCTTACTGGTTGTGGTTTTCTACAATATTATACCCATAATAAATAAAATGGGAAAAGCTTCTAAATATTCATGATGTTTCTTTTTTTTTTTTTTTTAATTCATGATGTTTCTAAATATCTTAATAATCATTGAACAGGGCAAGAGAAATGGCTAAGTGGGTGAAGTGCTTGCTGAGTTCAGATCCCCCAGGACCCATGTAAAAGTCAGGTATGTGAGGTGATACACATCTGTAGCCCCAGCTGCCAGGAGAGGAAAGAGCAGGATCCTGGGGACTCAGTGTCCAGCCAGTGTAGCCAAAACTGTGAGCTTCAAGTTCTTTAAGAGACTGTGTCTTAAAAATAAGGTGGAGAACAATAGAGGAAGACATCTGATGTAGACTTCTGTAACCGACATGTGTATGTCTGTGAGGGCATACCCACACCTCCATAACACACACACACACACACACACACACACACACACACACACAAACCATTGGGTTCAACTTATAAACTTCATGAATAAACAAATTAATGCATGGATTCCCTCGATACTAAGCTTGTTCTCTCTGGAAGAAAAGCTAAGCATTACATATAGCTTCATGACTTGCCAGATAACAAGGGCAAGTCTTCTGCAGTTTAGTCCAAGCACCTGATGTGCATTTTCAGTAGTATGAAAGATTACTTAATGACAATTCTAGGTCTCATTTGGTGTGATATTTACTTTCTAGATACCTTAATGCTAAAAAAGATAAAATGGACCAAGTATCAGGCATGCTTCCAACTAAACCGTTAACGTTTGCAATTTAGCTAAAATTGTGGTCACTCCCAGCAAACCATTATTTATTCATTTTTAAAGCATTTTGTTTTATTTCCTGAAGGTTTCCAATATCACAATCAATGATGTGTGCTTCATACATTTAGAGGACATCTTTAAACAGCTTTATATCAATTTGTAAGCTGTTCTTGAGAAATTAAGATTGATTATGTTTACCACACCTTTTTAAAAATAAAAGCAAGGGATCCCATTTGTCGTTTGTTTTTTTCTGGGACTGTATTACTTCACTTAGCATAATGGCTTTGAGTCCCATCCATTTACCTGCAAAGTTCATGATGTCATCTTTCTTTACCACTGCATAAAATTCCATTGTGTAGATGTACCACATTTTCTCTATCCATTGGTCGGTTGAGAGACACTTGGGTTGCTTCTAGCTCTTTGCTATTTATTGTAAAGAGAGCTGCAATAAACATAGATGTGCATGTATCTCTGTGATAGGATGAGTCTTGTGGGAATATAGCCAGGAATGGTATGACTGGGTCAGGTGGTAGGCTCATTTTCAGTTTCTTAAGAGTTCTCCACACTGCTTTCCATGCAGGTTGCACAAGTTTGTATTCCCACCAGCAGTGGATGACTGTTCCCCTTTCCCCCAGAACCTCTCCAGCATTTGATATCCAGAAAAACAAATGGTGAATGGTATTCCTCATTTGTGGATGCTAACACTAAATAAATCCCTAGTTGAAAGGCAAGCTGAGCAAAGTTAATGTTATATTTCTTTTTATCTGAAGGCAACTGTGCTATTATAATGTGAATCCCTTAATGGCTCTAGAATTAACCATTTATTTTCAGACTTCTTAATGATGGTATATGTGTGGAGGTTATGTATTCATATTTTAGAGTAATATAAAAGTAAAAGAAAAATGTGAACTCCTAAACATATTTGGGAATTAGTATACAGTTTCTTTTCAGAGGTCATAATTTTGGTATATATGTAACATATATAGGCATATTTTGGAGCAATACAAATGGGAGGGAACAAGAATGAGAGAGGACTAGATCAAAGGACTGACTGAAACTTCTGTCCAAACAATAAACCTCTGCAGAGAAAAACTTTAAAAAGACTGAGAAAAAGATGCAAGACATGTATGGCAGAATGCATGATCTGCGAGGATGGGGGGACATGGAAAAGGGAATGTGTTTAAATTGGACTGAGAAATGATGTATGAAATACACCAAATAGCAATAAAAATATTTAAAATAAATAAGTAAAACCAAGAACTAGCGGCACAAATCGTTGGCAGTATACCCTTTAAAGATGTAAATGCATTTAGTAGCTCAGACAGGAATACATGTCCAAGCTACATGGTGGAATTGACTGCACTTTGTAAAGAAAGAAGGAAAAAAAAAAAGGGAAAGTAAGACAGAGAAGATTGCATGGAAGAAGGAGCTATGCTCTGGGAGTACACTAGACACTTCATTGTTTCCTTTCAGTATAATGTATATGAAATTGCTGGTATTTTATTTATTTTAAAGCCATAATTTCAGTTAACCTGACCTATTCAAATTATTTTTCAGCACCTTCATATTAGACCAGTGGTGAAAGAATATAGTGTCAAATTGCTGCTACCCAGAATGGTCATTGTTCATAGTCAGGCCTTCTTAGACAGTTAGCTCTATCAGCTTCCAGTGGCAAACCAGGTCAAGAGAACCTTTTCTAACAGGGTTCAGGAACTTACAAGCACCAATCTCATACCCAGTGTGTAACTGTGCATGACAAATACAATGACTTTTATGTCTATGTTATGATCTGCTCATTGGAGTGTACTATATAATCTATACACATGCTTCCCACCAGTACAAATAATATCGTTGGGTTCTTCCAAACATGTAAACCAAGAAAAAAAAAAAAAATCTTCGATTGAACTTAGCCTTGGTCCCAGGCCCCAATTACAACAGCATCCTTTCATGTCAATATGTAAGTCAGACTAACATCCAAACGTGTGTGATGAAGCCTCCAATACCAGGAGATCTCATATCATTGTACTTTCTCGTCCTTGACAGACCAAGGCACAAATAACTTGTCCTTTATCCAAGTTGATGGCTAGTGTTGGATGAAACCTCCTGAGTACAGGTTCATGGTCTATAATATTTGAAGGTGTTCTTAGTCTTGATAGGGCTAAGACAACTACTAAGTTCAAAGAACTAAATAATATTTTAAAAGAACAAAGATATTTCATAATTTTTATGATTATAGAAATGTCTAAATTAATAGTTAAGTAAATACGTGCACCTAGTTATTGTATGCAACTATACAACTAATTACAACTTTAAGTACAAAATATATTGTATAATTAATTACATTTGTGCTTAAAGAAATTGTTATATGTATATAATTATCTTAGACATGCATTTATTTTTATTTTCAAATTGTCTACCTTGATCTATAACTAACTGAGGATATTTAAACAAATGGATACATATATGATTAAATATAATTCTAAATTAAATAAAGATCATTAAAATATAAATTAAAAGACTTTTTGAGATCAGAAAAGTTAAGATAAACCATAAAGATTACATATTCTTATAAGAAAACCATATGTAGGGGAAGGAAAACAATTCACATGGTAAAGCACCTCCCACTCAAACCTGAAGACTTGACTTTAGATCCCCAGAATGCACATACAATCTGGATTCAGTACTACCAACACCTGTGATCTCAGCACATCCCTACTGGAAACTATGAGGTCGAAACATAATCCCTTGAAATTCAGTTGCCTGTCAGCCTCGTATACCAGCAGACAACAACAGCAAACCCTGCTGGAAAGCAACAAGATGGAGGGCAAGAACCCCACACAAGGTTGCCCTCTGACCTTCACGGGTACGTCATGCGACATGCACATCTGCACTCATGTATATTACACACACATCACACAAACAAAAAAAAAGAAACAGAGATAATTGTATACAAAATCAATTTTTGTCTTTTCTTTCAGCCCCCACTCTTTATTCTCCAGTCAAGCGTCCAGTTCTGTGTCTCTCAGGTGTTGCTCTCTTCTCTGTCCTATGGAACCCCAGATTTCACCTTATGTTCACAGATTTCTTATTACAGTATTAGAATTTTCTTATGAGTCTGTTGCTCTTTGTCCTCATCTGACTTTGTGCTAGCTATTGTCTCTTGTTCCTCTTCCACTCCTCAAATACAGTCTCTACAGTATTTAAAGTTCCAAGAATCCCAGGGTGGGCTACCACCTTACCTCATTTTTTGCTATAATCAATATTGTTCTTTCTCTTTGGCCATCTTTTAAACTGATTCTTCAGCATCGGCATATAAGACACTCTTGTATGTTAGCCTAGTGTTTACAAAAGTAATGATCTTTCTAGTCTTGAACCCATTAGTTATGTTTCTGACTCATTGACCAAGCTGGTTACGTTCCCAGTGGCTGTAGATTTACTACTTACCCTCAGGGAGTTCAGAGTCTAGGTATAATAACAACAGAGTAATTTCTGGAAGTTATTCAACCATAGCAAGCAGCTCTGTTCCAATCTACAAATCTTTATGACTCTTTGAAGATTGCTTCCACTTTAGGGGAAAGTCTAATATTCTTTATTCTTTTTAAATTTTTTTCATAAAATATTTTTATTGGTGTTTTGTGTGTTTCATACATCATTTATCAGTCCAATTTAGATACATTCCCTTTTCCATGTCTCCTGCCCCACCCAGTTCATGCATTCTGCCATACATGTCTTGCATCTTTTTCTCAGTCTTTTTAAATTTTTTCTCTGCAGAGGTTTATTGTTTGGGCAGAAGTTAACTGTTTCAGTCAGTTCTTTGACCCAGTCCTTTCGTCGTTGTTGTTCTGTCCCTTTTTTATTGCTCCAAATAATATTCTTAACATATTTGTGTGTTGAAGAAGGGACAAAGAGCTTCTGGGAGGTGGGGAGCTCAGCACATATCCTCTGGGAAGTAAAACCTTCTCATGCAATGCTATTTTTAAATATGTTGGTAGCTTCAAAGCTCATGGCAAAGACTTCTGCTAGCAGCAGTGGCATGCTGAGTCCTGGGGTGAGGATGTAAATTCTTGTATATCTGAGACAGCCTGACTCCTGAGAGATGACTTCAAGGCTTTGTTAACTCTCTGGCTTGCTGTCATTTCTCTATTCCCCAAATGTAGCCTGGCCATTGCAGGACTTAAAATTTCACAAAATCCAAAAATCCAGACCTGAGAATAGTTTACAGTGTAAAGTGAAGAGGTACATAAAATAAATACAATTACTATAGGAGAAATGATAGAAAAGACAAAAGATCCATCTGATTGCTGATTAGGAAACAATTGCATAACCAAGTTAAATTCACATGCAGTTTTCTGATCTTAAAAAAAAGATTAATTAATTTTAAAGAGCAGAAAATTCATGATGAATATGGACCCTAATTCATAGTAACTGAATTTTTAAACTATAGAAATGATCAAAATTTCCTATCTTGTGCAATTAATTTAATCTCTTGGTTCATACAAACACTAATGTTCATTTTGTTGTTATGTAGTCAATGAATAATCATTTTTATAACATCTACTATATGCCTGTCCTAAGCCATGTTATAGGATTATAAAAACATGACAAATATGATCCTTGTTTCCACAGATGTATACTCTTTCTGAGGATCCCAGTTCACCTTATGATACACGCTTCCAGAATACTACACTGGTAAGTGTGCACAAAGGATGTCAGAGCATCTCATGAGACATTCATCTTTCCCTGGTGGATGTAGAATCACTGTGAAAGTCTTGTACACTTTCAGTATATATACTAAGATCATATAATTTTTTTGAGGAAGCTGTGATTCAAATGCAAATCTTTGAACTCCTTGCAGGAACTGGGTTATTTTAAAGATAGACAATGTTAGTTTAATAGAGTCCCTAATAAAGTTAAAATTGAGTGTCAGTGATGAGATATTATCTAAACATATATTTATGGATCATGTCTCAAAGGGAGACTTTCTTCTAAAGTTCTGAAAATCCATGTCCTTAATTCTATAGAATATTACTGCATTTGTAGCCGTAACACAGTTGCAGATTTCCAAAAAGACTATTTTGTTCCATTTATTACAGTAGAAAAGAAATCCTTGCTGAATACAAAACATTGCTGTTTTGATTATGTGAACTGATTGTGTGTAATTTTGCCACTTCTTTTTATGTCATCATGTCCATTGAATCCCTTTTAAAGGAAAATCATTTTCTAGACTAAAATGTTATCATAAGAGCAGCTCTACTTTTGCTGACATGATTTTGATTAGGAAATTTAGATCTTCACGCTATATGAATACATTAGAAGAGGATTGCTCTGATCGAGACTCCACAAGAGAGCTAAAATATACCACAAATAAATAATCAAGCATCTTGTATGAATTTAAAAATAAATCATGTATCATAAAAGTAAAAATGGCCAGTTTATGCTCAGGAAGAACACAGAGAGCATTGCTAATTTGTAACAGAGTGAATCCAGGAAGGTGGGTTTTTAATTAGATGGCAGCCACAGTAAGGTGACAGGACCGAGAACAGGTAAATCATCCAGGAATAGCAATGCACTGAGCACAGAGCCAGCTGGTGCGGTGCTGCCTCGGTGTCAGGGATCCGAGCTGCATCCCGAAACGGGAACTGTTCAGACAGTCTGTTGCACAGATGTTCTTGCTCAGAAACAAGCAACCGGGTCTGTTAGTGGTATCACTCTGCAGGTACTACAATGACAGTAAAGTTTCTAGGAAGGACCAAGTGTCTCAGGGAGATTTAAAAAAATAGAACATTATTAGTACACCAAAAATGTATTTAAAAAATACCTCCCTTACCCTTCCCTTCTTCATTTAGTGTGCTATGTTATCTATTCAGTTATTTAGTCTGAGCTATAATTATACTATCAGATTTAGCATTCTTGAAAGAATCTGGGCCAGAGAGAATCAGCAAAAAGTTATTGATGCTATTTTTAATGTTCAATTTGATCACAAACGAATCCTGGGAACTTGCTTATTAATTGAGATCACAGCAGTGTGGGTAAACCAGGCTGCCAAGGACGGAGGCCTGTATGATATTTGCCCTTTTTTCTTACTGATGCCTTTGTTCATAGTCTAATCTCATTGTTGGTGACTCACCCTCAATAATAATTAAAAATCTTTGTCTACGCTAAAATGAGAAATATACTGCTAGAGATTAAAATCTAGGAAGTAAGATATAATTCATCAAGAGAAAGTATAATTTCATCAAAAGGGATGGAAATGACTTTGAAGTTTCCACTCAAAGCAAGTCATAAAGATGTTTACCCTAGAAAGGGTGAGGTGTTATACAAACTAAACACAAGGTCCTGATGGTTCATGCCAAGGATGGTGGAGTTTTTCTTCCAAATATTCCTGGATAGAAAACGGACCCTTGACAGTCCAAGAGAGACTGTCCCTGTCCGCCCCCTGCCCTCCTCCACCACTGGTTCCATTTCTTACTATGTATAGTTTTGGCTTTGGTGTGCTTACTTGTATGGTTTTTGTTCTTTAAAATCAAACTAGTTTTTGGGCTGGAGAGATGGCTCAGTGGTTAAGAGCACCGACTGCTCTTGCAGAGGACCCGGGTTCAATTCCCAGCACCCACATGGTGACTAAGAACCATCTTTAACTCCAGTTCCAGGAGAACCTGACACCCTCTTCTGACCTCCACAGATATGGGTGCACCAATCTACATGCAGAGAGTGCATTCACACACATAAAAAATAATAAATAAATAAATTTTGAAAAAAATGAAAAATAAAACTAGTTTGTGTTTTGTCTGGAAACAGTTATCATTCAAATTGGTAAATTATTTTAGTTTCAGCAATTTTATTCTAGAAAAGCTAGACTGATGAAACAGAAGAAAATTGCCATTTGTAATTCATAAAAAGTAATAATCTTTTCCATGTATTCCACCCATCACCGGAAATTCTTGGTAACTTTTATGAAAACCTAGCCATTTTCTGTTGAGAAAGAATAGTGTGATACTTCATAATATTCTTCTTTTGTTAAATTAACAGTGGCTGAACACATAATATGTCCCACAACAGTTTTGTTGTGTTGGTTACTGTTAATTGTCAGTGTGATAGAATCTAGAATCACCTTGGGTTAAAATCAGGCATGCCTGTGGGGAATTATATTAATTACACTGATTGACGTTGAAAGACCTGTCTTAATTGTGAGTATGACCATTCCCTGCTCAGGGGATCCTGGACTGTATAAAACACAGAAGGTAAGCAGGGCACTAGCAAGCATGTATTCATCACACTCTTCTAACTGCAGATGCAATGTCATTAGCTACTTGAATCTCCCACTGCCTTGACTTCTCCTGGAATGGACAATGCTTTGACCTGTGAGTTGAAATAAACCATTTCTCCCTTATGTTACTAATCTCAGATTATTTTATCACAGCAACAGGAAAAGAAACCAAGCCACATGCTGGAAAGGAGGTAGAAGGTGGAAAAAATCTGAAATGCTTGATATTAATAATTGCTAACATTTATAATTCTTACCACATGCTAGTTCTTAAAGGACTTGTGTTACTTTCTCTATTGTAATGAAATGCCTCAGAAAAAATCCTCTAAGGGATGGAAAATGCAGAGTTACAGCTCATGGTCTGTTGGCTCTATGTTTCTGAAACCTGTATATGGATGACATAGTATAGGAACTCACCTATTGGCACCTTGAGAGTGTGGCCATGAAAGCAAAAGATTATGGCCAAGGATGAGGCCCATGTATCCAGGGAACAACTTCAGTGACCTTCTTTCTCCAACCAAGCTCCTCCTACCAGTTTCCACCTGGCCCCAGTAATTCCATCAAATTATGACTCTATCAAAGAACTGATCTACTCTGATGAAGACAGAGCCCCCATGACCCAAACCACTCACAAATGTCCATCTGATGGCAACCATCCTTTAACAGAGGAGTCTTTAGGGGAATATTTCTGATTTAAATCCTATCAGTCCTGGACACTTTTAATGTAATTCACCTTCATAACAATCCTACTAGCCGTAAAGATTACCATTATTATTTCAGACAAGAAAGTGAGAGAGAAACTTGACTTCTGTCTCAAAATCATATAATCAGAAAGTGACAGCAGCTCTTCAAGCCAGTCTTTCCAGAGCACAAGCTCCTGAACTGAAATCCATACTGAGGGAAAAAAAAAAAAGCAGAAACAGGTTAAGTTTATTTCAAAGAATGTGTACATTATCCTGCGGTAGTAGAGAGCCACTGAAAGTATGTATTTTACATTTTTGCATTTCATACATCATAATCGTATTTGGGAGCCCACCCTTATCTGTACCCAAGTTTTATGAAGTGAAGTGACTGGTTGAATTTCTGTTTTAGGAAGATATCATAGAGGACAGCTGGGAGTTGAATGTACATTTTGTTCCAAGAAAATGTTATAGAATCACCAGCATGTGGTTAATTTCAATTGTCATCTTTATTGGATTAAGAAATGCCAAGGCCATTAATGAGGTACTCTTTTGGGTGTCCATGCAAGAGTTTTTCCACAGATTACCGATGGGAAAGAGCTACCCTGCTTTAGGCAGGACTAGACAGCACCTATCCCATGGGCTTAGATACCAGACTAAATAAAAAGGACAGAAGGAGTCAGAGTACTGAAATTCAATTCCCCCTCCTCTGTTTTGTTCTACCCAGAAATGGGCAAGCAGCAGCTTAATGGACAAAGGGGGCTCCTTCAAGATTGTGATGAACTAAACCCGCAGATCATGAGGTCAAATACACCCCTCCTCTCCTAACCTGCTTCATGCCAGGTATTTGGTCCAAGGAAGAGAAAAGTCATTAAAAGGTAAGAAAGAGTAGAGAGGCAAGGAACTTCTTCAGGAACTGAATCCACAGGTAATCTTGGCTTCCTCTCCAGAGGTTTCAGGGCTCCCTCTCACTTCTGCCACTTGCCAGCTAACCAGAGTTTTGTTGCCCACCTCCTCAACTGAGACTTAGTGAGTACTTCTCTTCTACCAAACTCCTTAGGCCCAGGCACTTTTTACCTCTCAAAATGGTAGTTAATAAATTTGTCATTTTTTTTATTAATTTTATTTAGTTCTGTATGTGTATGAATGTACTGCCTGCATGCAAGTCTGTGCACCCGTGTCGTGCAACGCCGCGGAGGTCAGAAGAGGGTCTCGGATTCCCCTGGAGCTGGAGCTCTCCTGGAACTGGAGTTTCAGACGGTTCTCGGCCGCCATGTGGGTGCTGGGGATCGAACCCGGATCCTCTGCAAGAGCGGTCGGTGCTCCCAACCGCTAGGCCATCTATTTTAATATATGTTTACACACTAGTTAAATTGAAGGGTTCAGCATCTTTTCCTTTCTAAATAGAAGTAAATTTAAAGTAGAATACTTCTCAACTAAAATATTTTTAGTAAACAAAAGGAGGAAATTTACAGACTTCTCAAACTATAGCATGTAAACTAACCATCTAATATATAATTTTATCCATAGATTATGAATATATAAACTTATATTTTAAAAACCAACTACTTTTCAGATAAAGAGAGGCCTTAGATCAAATATTTGTCCATTTATTTTTTTTACTTTTTTTCTCTTTCACATGTTTCATATGTAACATATGTATGTTTATGGCATTTTACCTAAGTTATAAAAGATTATTAAAAAACAAGCACTTGTATCCATATGTCTGAGATTTCAAAAGCAGAAAATTGTTTATTCGTTGTTATTTATTCTTTCTTCTGTTTGGTTATAGGATTGGTAAAGCAAACTGCTAGCACCCTCTGATAGTTCATTTCCATTGTCAACTTGATCGGAGGTTAGAAACACCTAGGAAATATACCATTTGATGTTTAACTAAATAGGGAAGACACATTCTAAACAAGAGATATTTACCCAGACTGAATAAAAGAGATTTTAAAAAGCCAGAAGAACACCAGGAACTACCTCTCTCTTTCTGCCCCATGAGGACACACTGTGACCAGACACCTCACAATCCCACCACCATGTCTTCCTGCAATAATACATTATGAGCCAAAGTACATTGTACATTTCTTAAGTTGCTTCTGTCATATATTTATTCACAGTAAGAAAAAAAGTAACGAATACACAACAATGATTGAGAAAACATTATGCCCATAATTGTAATAGAGCTGTCAGTGTTTTATTTGAAGACTTAGAACCTGACTGAAAAATAATTCATCGTAAAGGCACAGATTGGAGACAAGTCCAGGAGAGAATCCATAGTCTACAGTCAGCATTTAAGAAACATTTAGCAGCCTGCCCATCACCACTCAAGGAGCTACCTGATTGCTTGACTACAGTATCCATGGAACACTGATGAACACAAGACACGAGGGAGAGAATACCGCTGAGAACTGGCAACAGTGACATTGCAGGAGAAAGCCATAGAGATGTTGTGTGAGACCACACTCTAGCCATCTAAAGTTGGGTTCTAGTGGATTCCACAGCCTCCTCAGAAATCCCTTATTATGCAGACAATGGAAAAAGAAAAGAGAAATGAGTGCATTTCACATACCACCAGGACTGCTGACCCATCCTGAAGAGAATGCCCATGCAATGAGTCCTTCTCTCCATGGTGGGCTCTCACCGGTCTCAGTCAAGACTGGCCCTCCTGAGAATTCAAAAAAATCATTGTTCTCATTACATTTTTGGATAAAATATTTCACTTTAAATATATCTCTTCTGTATATGACCCAGACTTTAGGCCAAGAAATTTAGTGGTAGTTGCTATGATTCTATCTCACAAAAAAATAACATGTATATTACATAACTTTCTCTTGATGAGCAATAGCCTAGTCTTTTGTTTATAAACTTAAATGGGAACTTCTACACATGTCTTTAAAGACTGCCATTCCAGGGGACTCCGACACCCTCTTCTGACCGCCGCGGCATTGCACGTCATGGGTGCACAAACTTGCATGCAGACAATACATTCACACATACAGAAATAAATAAAAAAATTAAAAAAAAAAAAAAA